>JAWWEE010000142.1:8515162-8533890 GCA_035221455.1 Xenops minutus | reverse complement strand
CAGGGACAGGGCTGTGGGCTGGTGTCACCCGGCAGGGACAGAGCTCTGGGCTGGTGTCACCCGGCAGGGACAGGGCTGCGGGGTGGTGTCACCCGGCAGGGACAGAGCTCTGGGCTGGTGTCACCCGGCAGGGACAGGGCTCTGGGCTGGTGTCACCTGGCAGAGACAGGGCTGTGGGGTGATGTCACCTGTCAGAGGGGCTCTGCTATGTGTGCGCTGCCCCGGGACGCCCGCAGAGCCCAGAACTCCGGATGAGCAGCGGCTGCCAGGGACGCCCCTCCAGAGCAAGGACAGCTCGGTGAAACTGTAAATTAACGGGGTTGTGGTGAAAAAAGCAGAGGGGTATGGCTACAGTATAAAAAATACGGGGAAAGTGTTTTGTCTGGCTGAAATGACCTTGGTTTTGCTGCTAAGAAGTGCAGTGCACTGGTGCCACAGAGAGCAGGGGCTGAGGGGGTGCTCAGAGGCAGCCCCTGCTGAGGTCCTGCACAGAGAGCACAGCCCTGTCTATGGGGTGGGGGCGATGCCCCCTGGCATCTGGGCACGGAAAAGCAACACAAAGTCGCAGCACCCACACCAGTGCCTCCGATCATCGAGCCCAGCCAGTCTCCCCTTCACTGAGCTGCACAGTAGAGCACTGGTATCAAACCCCACTGGAGCCTATGGGGCCACTAGTCACTCTGAGTCAACATGGGTGTGATACTGCAAGGATAAGACACCACGTCTTGCCACTGTATCCAATAGCTAAAGTCATCTTTAAGGGAAAATGAATCATGCCCCATCCCTGAAAATGTTCAAGGCCAGGTTGGATGGGGCTTTGAGCACCCTGGTCTAGAGGAAGGTGTCCCTGCCTGTTGCAGGCTCATTGGAACTAGATGGTCTTTAAGGTCCCTTCCAACTCCAGCCAATCTGTGTTTCTATGCCTCCATTCAGGGATTGGCAAAAGGAATGAATTCAAAGCCATTTATTTGTCTCCACGTGAGAGCTGAGCTTAAGCATATTTACTCCCTAGGGACCTTTCTATTTGCTTGTATTTGCAGCAGTTCTCAGGGGTTGTTTTGGTGTTCTCTGCAAGAAATAGAACTCTGGTGGCTTTTCTCAGCTCCTTTCCAACAGTTTGATTCTTGGTACCAGTTGAAATACTGGATGCAGCATGTCTACAGTAAAGTAAGCCCAGGTCTGCCCTGTGCATGGTTTGGCTTGGCTGGTCTCCTTTCTAACAGAAATGCAGAAAGCCCACAGGCTCTCCTGCACAGATATTTCATAAAGGCTGAGAGCTAAAATCAATTTAAAATGGATTAACTCTTATGAGTGTACCTCTGTTTTCTTGAATATATATCACAGGGCAATTTAAATAGATTAAGTCCTGTGGGTTTAGCTCTGTATCCTGCGTACCATGAAATTAAGGAAATCTTGTTTTGTAAGATCTCTGTGAAGGACACTGATTTCATTGCACAAAGCAGAGGTCTAGTGCAGACCTGCGTGTATTGGAAAGAGCTTGCTATGTTGCTTAGGTTGCTGTTTGATGTTTATCTCCTCTCACAGTGCCTTAAAACAGAGCAAGCAACATTTCATTACCCCCTTCCTTAGGCAGGAGTGAAAGGGAATCTAGGTATAAATGAAGATTACTATTGCTTCTGCAGTAATGACTTGGAAAAACTTACTGCTGTGGGGAAATAAGTGCAGTTTTGTACAGTGGAAGCAGGGCCCTGCTCATTCTGTGCTTGCAAACACATGACATGATCTTCCTGCCTTGCTGTTTTAACCCCTCATTTGTTTTTACAACAGCAACATGAGCAGCTGTCTCTATTAAGGCCATAAAGAAAGACTTGTCTGTTCTGTTTTGAGTATATGTCCCAAGCAGAGAACCTCCATGCATTCAACACAAAGAAATATGTCAAGGAACAGAAGAAAACACTTTAAGAGATAATATCTGTGTATAAAAAGCCAAGTGAGTAACTACTAGTATGAACTTTTAAATAAAGAAGCCAGACCCTTCCTGGGGAGCCACAGCTGGATGTGCAGGGGGCAGCTCCCCAGGACATGAGCTCACAGAGAGAATCTTCTGGGGGCTCAGAAACACTGTCTGGTCGCAGTGCTATCCTGCAGTAAGTGTGATATGTCCTGCCAGCTTGCAGGAAAAGCAAATATTGACATTTTGGTGAAGAGGGAAGAAAAACTTGTAAATAGCATCTGGGATAAAACTTTATTTAAGCAGACAGGACCTTTATGCTCACAAGCAATGCGTGATCCAGCAAAGACCAAATGTCAGCCTGTAGTCTTTAAATAACAAGACAAATGACCACAGTAAAGGACACATTACAATAAGTAAAGCTGAAATTGTCAGCAGCCCTCAGAGCACTTGGAGGAAATAGAAGTTGATCCAGTACCAGTATCTGCCCCCTCCATGCGAGGTGCAGTATGTCCAACAGAGCCCAGTTTAGATGCCCATGCTCCTGAGGATGATCCTGGACCAATGGCAGGTGACTCCTCCTCCTTCTCCAGTCCATGGTGATGCCCCAGCTGCACCTGAGGCATTTTCCATTGAGCTGTTCCAATGAAGAAAAACTGTGTTTCTCTGGGGGCAAAACCATGGGGCTCACACACCAGCACCCCAATGCTGAACACAGCAATGTTAACCCACAGCACAGGCTTAGCAAGACAGACACTCACCTACCCAAGGGGGATCTGAGCTGGAAGGAGCCTCTCTGTGTGAAACAGGAGTTGCAGAGCATACTCTAAATAGAAGGAGGCAAGGCAGAGCATGGCATTGAGGCTCTTGGCATCCTTTGTGCCCGGGTGGTGCAGGTCCCGGCTGGATGCACTGGCAGGGCAGGGAAATGCACTCCATGCTTTGCCAGTTATTCACTTGTGCCTCTAGCTAGCACTAAAAATAGTTCACTTTCATCAGCCTCAAGTTCATCACCAAAAGAGAGCAAGCAGATTTAATTCATTTGAACACAGCTTCATCTAGTCTTCAAGGGAAAAAATCAAGTCTGGATTTCGCGTTTATGGAAAGCTTCGAGTTAGAGTGGCAGGGCCAGGTGGGGACTTCTGATGGCAACTGTGACAATCTGTCCTTATTCCTGCTAATGAGGGTCAGGCCAGATCCAGACCTGTCTATTGAACGCGGGGCTTATACCAGTGCTCAAATTATTTCCCATTAGTCAAGGACTGAATAAAGGCAGCTCAGTGAGGCTTAAAGTCCATGCAAAACCCCTGGACAGCACACTGAACTGTGCACACTCCAGGCAGAAGTGATTGTTCACCTCTGTGTAGGTGATGACCAAGTCAGAGACTTTCACAGGGGGTGGCTGTTCCCAGAGCTGTGGTCTCAGCAGTGCAGAAGAAAGCTTAGCTCAGTCAGTGTTTCAAAAAGTTTATCTTGGGTGCTGGGAAGACCAGCTTGTCAGGAAACACAGTGCTGCTACTCTTGTTGGATGCATCTGCTCCTCAGTATATTGAAATTCAGGCTCCAGTGTCATCTCAGCCACTTACATTTGATTTACTCCTTAGCCAGGAATGATTTCTGTATTTCTGTCTATTGTATTTCACTAGATCTAAGGAACAACCATCTTGTTTCAACCTGAGGGCTCATCCAATTTTTTATGCTGATGTACACTGACACAAAATCAGTCAGGAGTGTGAAACTATGGCAATATTTGCTTTGAGCCCACTAATCTGAAGTGCCCTGGGATGGAACCATGCCTGGCTGCCCAACGCAGGGCTCTCTGGTGAGGCAGTGCCACGCCAGGCACAGGCACTCCTGGTACAGCATCACGGCCCTTATCAAAGGGCACATCAGGGCTCTGGCTCAGGGACTGGCTCCTGCTCCGATGCAGATAACACCACAGTCCTGGCTCAAAAGGAGACTATTGTGGGAAAATGCTAATGTGACTTTTGCAGCTTGTTTGCTGTGGGTCAACACTAGCAATAAGAAACCACAAATTATACCTGGCTATAGAAGAGACAAAGGCAGCTCTGCAGAGTGACTTCAGAAATCAAGGAACATGACCCACAGGGTTTCTGTAACATATCAGTGTACAAATGCACTCATGCCCTCTGCCAAATGTCCTTCTAAATATCTTGGTGAGCTGACACTCATCTGTGCCTGCTGCCACCATACTCTGGGCTGCATTGTCCATCAGCAAAGCTCAAGCCCCATTTTGTAGTTTCAGCCTGAGCAGCCTCATGGGAGCTGAGAGCTGCCTCAGGACATGAAACTCAGGCAGCACTTTGCTCAGCAAAGATCAGCAGGGATGGGGAAAGGCCTGGAGGGAGATCTTGATATATTACTGTGTCCTGGAGCAGGTCAGTGTGCACTTGTCATGCCTTTGGTAAATGTAAAATTAAAGAGAAAGAAAGAGTAAACTGGGGAATGCAAAAAAACATTTCAGCACTGCTCTAAGGCTGCCTGCCCTGACATGGTGCCCATCTCAACTCAACTTCCAGCCTCTCACGGGATGTCAGGCACCTTCTCAGGCACCAGCCACTCTAAAAGGATATCCTTGCTCCATATATATGTCTGGGTGATTGTTTAGTGTGTCACATACCTGCTCTTGCTTTTGGAGAGGCAGTTCAGGGCCTCTGGCTGGGGCTAGGACAATCCTTCTCTTGACACAACGGTGGCTTAGCCTGAGGGGGGATGAAAAAGTTTTCTGTTTGATACTGCAGAATGACAGACACCAGACCTCAAAGAGCTGACTTGAAATATTTCATTTCTTGGTGGGAGATAAGCATTTCAGCACAGTGAAAATGTTTCAGTGGAAAACACTGAGTTAGTAGATACCACAATACCTTCTGAGAGAGTTCAACTAGAAAGTCCTGAGCTGAGTTCTGCTGGGGGTGCAGAGACCCTGTGACTTTCCAGGGCTCACTCAGAGCGAAGCTGCACCATCTTCTCACCTGCATGTAGATTGATTCTGTGCACTTGCAATTGCACATTTTAAAATCAAGCCTAAAAGCTCAACATTATTGAAAAAATTTCCCATCCTGTCTGCCTGATAGCTTGGAAGCTGCTGATCTGGAGTGTCTCATCTTTATCTATAGAGCAACAGCTTACTCCAGCCCTTATTGTGGGGATTACAGAGGCTCTGGTGATGCTCACAGTGAATTAATCTGCCCTTCTGGGTGGGAAGTGAAGGGGGGTGTGTGTGTGTGTCCCAGAGTGCACCAGGAGTGGTTCAGCCCTGGGGGCTGGAGCCTTCCTCCCAGTTTGGCCCCTTGTACTGATGGCTGCAAGGCTCTCAGGTATCACCTGCAGCCCTGGCACTCTTTTCCCCCTTAGATCACAGCCATGTCAGGGGGCTGCAGTGGCCACCCCATGGGGCTTGGGGCAGGAAAACCCCATGGCAAGCTGCTTTCCCCAAGCACACCCAGCATGCAGCGGCATTGCTGTGGGGAGGACCTTGCACACTGGTGCCTGAACCCTCCCATTCCCAGGGGTAACACTGGTGCTGATTAAAGACAATTTCCCACACATTCTGCAGTTTACATAGTGATTAGCTTCTATGCTAATTCCCAGGGGGAGGTAGCTGAATTATAACTGGATATATGACACAGCAAGGGCGTAACTTCTGAGAAGTCTTTTCTGAAGCAGATGAGTATCTTGATTATGCTGTCTGAATTTCTAGCCAAATGTTGGTTGAACAAGGCATAGTTGTTATCTAGATCCAGTGCACCCCCTCCTCCTGTGGGTGCTGAGGCAGCAGTTCTGAGCACTGGGAGAAACCAGGCAGGTGCAGATGGATCCAGGAGCAACATGCCAGCCTCAGGCATGCTGCTTGTGGGCCCAGGGAATGCACTGAGACAGAAAGAGGCACAGCTCTGCTCCGTGTTCTTGGTCACAAGCACTGGGATTTGAAATACTGACAACTGTTTGTTTGCTGGGTTTTTTAAATGTGTTTTTCTAAAAATCTTGCACAATACTGTGGAGTTTTTAATTGACATTTTTCTGATACATTTATCAATTAATAACATTTTTTTCAAACCACAGATTATTTCAATCATCCTTTGCATACATTCTGAAGGGGAAAATGTAGGAAAAAATGGAAGGGAAAGTTTTGAGACTCACTTTCCCAGCCACTGCAGAGCTCTTTGGCTAGCGAGTGACGCTGGGGCACAGCTGGCAAGCAGGAACAAAGCAAGGGTGGTTTTGGAACATCCCTGTGGTTCTCCTGGCCTGAACCGTCTTTCTTCAGGCCCAAGAAGACCTGGAAGGCCACCCCAGACAGCTCACCCCTATTCAGAGGAGACACCTTTCAAAACAAACCCCACATAAGGTGGCGTGGTGGTTGTGCTCAAATCACAGCTCCATCTGCCCAGAGTGTTTGAGGCAGCATCTCCCTGCAATCAGGCACAGTTTAATGTGGGATGGAGCACTGAGCTGTGGAGAAGCCCTTTCAAAGTGCTGGGTTACATCATAAAAGCTTTAATCATTGAAGAAAACAGACAGGAATAAAAATAGCACAGTGTGTGTAACACACTGTGGCACATCTGGTTACATGAGTCACTTTTAAGCACAGTCTTCTTTTTTGAAGGAATGGGACCTCTAATGTTGTCTGTGAAACTTTAGCAGACGGGCTAATAGTAAGGGAAACAATTAGAAAATCATCTGAATGCAAGCTGGCACAAGGAACTATATTTATGCTACAAATACATCTATTGTGGCAGTGGGGATTTAAGGGAATAGCATCAGCATCTGATTTCTAAAGAATTACTAAGTACTTATTTTTGTCAGCCAGTTTCTCCTTAGGGAATTATTGAGAGAAAAACATCCAAGGGACAGCAAAACAGTGTCTCAACAAACTCCTGAGAAGACAAGCTGTGATTTCCAAGTTAGAAGAAACATTTAAAAAGGCACAATAAGTACCTGCCAAATGCTCAGATGTGTCTGGATTTCCACCGGCCTCTTTTCCCTTTGTTCCCTTGGGATTCCCTCTCCTGCAAGTGGCTTCACATCGACCAGGAGGCTCAGACATGTCCAACCCATAGTGGCCACACACAGGGAGAGCTGCACTAAAGGCAGAGCTGGGTGTGATCTGGCCGGTGCTGGCTCTGGTTTCCTCAGCCTTTAGAGCCTCTTAAACAGTTCCTTGTCACTGGGCTCTCAGAGATGTCAGCATGTCTAGTGCTGAATGTGACTGAATGTGGGATGGATGTCCCCAAAGACATAGACTCCTTTTGCTTTGAATTAAACTAAAATAAACAGAATTAAAGACCATCTGGCTGAGGGATTGCAGAGGAGACATCCAGCAGAGAAAACAAAAGTGAGGTGGTAACGTTAGTGACAGCTTGTGAGCAGAAGGGCCCCGAAGGTTATGTCTTTGTCCTAATTTTACACTATTGGTTTCATACCTTTCCTTGTATCCTGAGGAGTGTTATTACAGGATATAAATAGTTGTGACTGAGAACAGAGCAATAGCTTTGTCTCTTCTGCAGCAATGGAGACAACAGCTAGGAAGCATTAAGCAAGCAAAAACCCCTTGAAATAGTAAGCAAAAACTGGTGAGTTTCAGTCACGCCTTTAAACACAGTTACATTCTGTGATGGTATGTGTACTTTCAAACGAATCTCAGTCCAAGGCTGAGATTTCCATGAGCCCCATGCAGAAGCCCAAAGCAACAAAACACAGCTCCAGTGTGTCACATCCTCCTCAAAGTGGGGCAAGTACTTTGAACAGAGAGATGTGAGGAATCACATGAAACACTTAATACAAAAAAATCAGTGTGGATGCAGCTCAGTGCTGCTGGATGGCTGCAGCAAGGGAGCATGTTAGTGCCTGTGGCCACCGGCTTAGTCATGCCTGAGATGAGCAGAATAGAGGGAGCTGGTTAGTATCCCTAGAGCCAAACTGGAATAGTGGTTCCTCTTCCAGTGGTGAAACAAGACATATTAAGGAAGTTTTGCTCTTTGTTATGACTTTCTTTAAAGCAGGAATGTCGCTGAAAAAACAAGAAAACCACTAAAAATTGCTAGAAAATGTTTAGCAGTGGCACTATTGGAGCTGTAGTGGTTTGAGAATGGAAGTGGGACAAGTTTCATGGAGATGGAGCTTCTTCTGTGGTATTGAGAAAGCTGGAAGAACCACCACAGTTTTATATATACAACCCCCCCTTCAAGTCTGAAATAGCAGACACAGTCTTTGAATGCAAATGGAGAAGTGCACTGGGTTAACTGATGGTGATGGGCAGTTAAACTGTGTGCAAAAAGAAAGGTCGGTCCCCCTGGAGCAGCAGCCACAGGTTGCACAGGATTAGACATGGGCAGCTATGCTGCACCTCGGTGTTGCACCCATGCTCTCAACTTCATATAGACAAGTAACATAAACAAGGGCTGGTCAGAGGGGGACATTCCTGCTCTGCAGATGGTTTGAAAGCTTTGGGAAGAAAACTCAACTTTTTCCATAGGGAAATGTGACAGTTCCTCCCAGGCCAAGAGCAGAGTTTGCCAGAGCCCTTCCTCCTCCTCCTCCTTGCTGGCTCCAGCAGGCAGCTGGGGATGCAGGAGAGGCCCTCTCCTCCCACTATGGATCATGGGGACTGGGATGGAGCAGGGATGGACATGGATTGGAGACTGCAATTACACCTCTGGGAAGCAGTTTCTGGAAAAGCCAAATGTCTCCCGTTGCTCCTGGCAAGCAGGAGATTCACATCAGCTGGGAAGTGTGATGCTGACCTCTCAAATACTAGAGGAATCTTCTGGCAACAGGATACTCTCCTTTTTGAAAAACAAAAGCTAGAGACTATTTTTAGCATTTTGATTTCAGGGAACAGTATATTAAAATATTTATTGGATCTCCACTCTTGCAAGGGTGTGTCTCTTCATTTATAGCTACTCTGTGTTTCTGATTGTGTTTTCCCTTTTTCTTTTGTTGTTCCAACTAAAACACCAACTTTTAGAACCCTCCTCTGCACATTTTCCATATTGGTGTTACACAAGGAGTAACTGAGAACAACAGCACTCATGGTGAGAACTAAATCACGCTTGGACCAGAGGATGCAGTTGCTGTAGCAGAAGGAGGTTGTATGAAACTGCTGCTCAGGAGGGACTGCTTTGGCTAAGCAGGGGTTCTGTACTAGTGGAGGCTTTTAGCTGGGAAGTGATGGGGGAGAGATGATTTCTTAGACTTCTTTAGCTAAAAAAAAAAATGCCAGCAACAAAACCCAGGCATGTTTTTGGCTCTTCTCTTGTGCAACAAAAGCAGTGAGCTGAAGTGCCTAAAACCTCCTACCTAGAACTTGGTCTTCATTTAGCCAGCCTCCTCAGAGGTTGTCTTTCTTCTGGATTCAGGTTACATTGCCACAATTTCTCTTTAGACTCAGGGGTTACCTATAAAACCTTCCCCTTGCAGTTATCCTCATTAAAATAAAATTAGCATAGAATATGCATGTGGTCCAGCACTGTCAGCATGAGGCAGGGGTTTGAACATGTGTCACTGGAACAAGGCCCACATTCTGACCTGCCTGGGAAGTTGTACCAGGCTGCTGGCAGGGTCTCACCGAGCCAAGGATGAAGACAGAGACAATGGAAAGAGAGTTCATCAGTTATTTCAGAGGTATGGTGGAACATCAACTAAAGAGTGAAACACTGAAGTTTCATTTTAATGTTTTTCCACTTAGTTAGAGGCTACAATTCAATCAAAATTCAGATGTACTGTATGGAAGTGATTCCTCACCACCCTCCAGGAGCTGCATAATAAAAAGCACGTGGCATCCAGGATACCTGCTGCATTTCTGAGCATCAGCAGCACCACAGGCAAGTAGGAGGGATGCAGTGAGGCAGGAGCAGTAATTTTTTTTCAGACATGCTTTGTCATAATGTGGCAGGACCAGTGAAAGTATCTGCTGTCAGAAATATGCATTTTTAACACTAAGTCTGTTGAGAAAGAATATAATCCCCGGAAGTACTTCAATGTCTTTTTTCCTCCTGAAAAGCCCATGCTCTTTGGAACCTGCCTCTGGGGTGCCACATTCAAACAACTCATGCAAGGAGACTAAAGACAGGGTTAAGCAGCTCAGCAATGGTGCCCTGAGACAGAGCAGCTCTGAGGATGGACATGATTTTTCTCATTTAATGAGAATCCTCATTTCATTATTTCATAAACTGACTCTCTGCCAGGAGTCACAGAGAAGGCACATCCCCCCACCAGGGCACAAGGGCTGGCCAGGAAATGGAGCTGAATATAAAAAAATGTAACATGTATACTAAAAATAACTTTAAATGATGCTCTAAATTCCTCCCTGAATTAAAAAAAAAAAAAAAAAAAAAGAAATAGGAACAAAGTAATCAGGCATCCCTGCATGACCCAGCATGTCTGTGAGCATCCCAGCAGTATGGAAACTGTGCACTGCAGTGGCTGTTCCCCTCCATGTGTACATCTGCCCACGCAAGGAAAATTGACTGCCATTGTCATGCCCAGGGTGTGCAAGTGGAAAGGAACAGCAGGAGCCCCTCTGCAAGGTAGAGGCAAGTGCCAAGGTGGGGAGGGGAGGCAGAGATTTGATGTTAAATGGATGTGATACAATACATCCAGACATGACAGGGTGTTCAGCATCCTTGGGAAGGCACCCTGACATCAAGTGATCCTGCTTGGCTGTGAAATGGCAAAGGACCATTAGCTGCATCCTTAATCGTGGACTAGACGGACTGCCTGCAAGGCACAGCTTTGCAACCTCTGCTACTGACGGGAAATGTAGAACCAGTTTTCTTTCCTCTTCTCTGCCTGACCACCTGGATTAGAACTTCCATAAGATCTCTCCCTGGCACTGAAGGCATTGTTAGAGAGCAGGTATCTGGGGCATCTGAAAGAAAACAGAGTATCTGCCTCATAAACTCCACAAATTCCTGGCTGTGCAGTCTCCAGTCATCACACAAAAACCACTGTCACAGAGCCCAGACAACAAAATGCTGGAGAAGAGACACTCAAGGCTCACTCCTGTGCCTCTGGCACAAGGAGGAACACTCGCTGTGCTGGCTTGTCAGACACTCACAGCTATTTCCAGGAGCCTTTCAAGCATATTTTGAAAATGTTTTCTGCATAGTTTCATGGAAATTATTTTCATTGATGTGTTGAGCTAAATGAAGCACAGCTTCACTGACACAGCCATTCGGTTTTATTGCATTACTTTCAGTACTGCATTTCTCTGTTTGGTGTATGGGTTTGCCTCTATACCCTATGGACAGATGTTCTGTGGGTTTCCCATCCCATTCCTCAAGGGTGATGTTTACAGCCATCACAGCCTGCAGCTGGGGCCAGCAGTAAACAAGGAGTTTCGAAAGCAATTGGCTGAGTTCACCTCCAGTATTTATTGTGCTGCCAAACACCTATAATTTCCTTGCCAATACTGATGACCTATTATTTACAACCTCCACTTTATGCTAATTCCTTTGGTCTTATTGAAGGGAGGACTACACATTGCTGAGAACTGCCAAAACACAATAATCAAGTTTTAATATTAAAATAGTATTTCGCCACACACACCCCCCAGCAGGAACAAGCAGGGTTTTACAGGTTTTGGGGCACAGCGAGGAGGGCTGATGGTGATCCAGGTTTTTGTCAGTATTAATACTCTTTGCTGTGCCATCTCTTCCACATACACAAAATTTAGGATGACTTATTGAAGGATACAGAACTTGTATTTGTTGATGCAAATTTTAACTGGTGTTACATTGTAAAGGAGATGGTGGATAAACCCCAAGCACATAAACCCCAAGTGAAATCATGATACAACACTCTGATTGCTGTTGTTTACAGTCAAAAGTGCCTCCCTAAATGAAGCCCATGTTAGAAAGGTCATGAAGAGACTAAATCTCTGTGACCAGCATGGACATCCTTGGGCAGACCGTGCACAGCCATCCATCAGGAGCTGGGCTGTGAACCTTGCAAGGAGCTCAGCTTATTTCTCTTCTGATGTGTGTTGTGTTGCATTTTTGTTTGTGAATTTTACCTTCCTTATGCCATTTACTGAGGATCAGCGGGGATCTCCAAAATTTGCCTCTGCCCTCTCTGCTCCAGCAGATCTTGGTGTTGCCTATTTGGTATGCAGTAGCAGAAACGTTCCCTGTTGCTAAAGTATTGGACTGAACGGCTTCTTTGTTTTCCCTCCACAGTTAATATCCTTGTGCTGCACAGAAAGATAAAGGCACAGAATTATAGTGCAGTCACAGCTCAAAACTTGGGATTTATATCCGTGCAGCTTCTGCAGTAAATTACCCTGTAATGAGATAGCTGGTGTCATTGGGTTCTGCTGATGCTGTGCACACTGCAGCATCTCAGCGATGCAAGCACATTTCACAACAACTTGTTTATCTCTGCAGAAATAACTTAGCACATAAACCCTTCACTGTTGCTCCTTCAGTGCTGGTTAGCCTTAGGAGAGGTGCCTAAATCTGCCTCAGGGCAGATTCTCTTGCTTTCAGGAATATCATGATGAGGCACTACATTTTATCCTGTGGCAATTTGAAACTTCTTTTTCGAAGCATTGTTTTGAGAAATGGCCACTGGGTCATCCCATGTTGTTCTCTTGACCATATTTAGGAGTAGTTCAGAGGGTACTAAGATGCTTTGCTACTGGGTGAGCTCAGCTGATGAATGGACTCATTCCACATCACTGACAGTTACTAAATTTGCTCCACTTGGAACCATTGAACTGCTCTTGCTCAGAGATGGATTTGTTAATGTATTTCCTGACAGCAATCAATGATTTATTTTGTATTCATTGTGATCTTTAATTGGGAGTGAACCTAAAGACAGATTGCTTTGATATAAGAACTATTGATTGCTGCAGAAAGCCCATTTAGCAGCTTACATTCTAGAGAATGAGAGCACACAGTTGCTTTCACTTTTGTGATATTAGGGGAGGTCAGAGGCAGCTCTTCTGCCAGGACAGGGCCAGATTGTGTCATACCCAGCTTTGGTCAGATCTTACAACTTTGCCATGAGTAGTGCTCCAGAGATCAGCATGAGTGTTTGCAAAAGGCAAGCAAAATTTGGCTTTTTTTTTTTTTTTTTTAATAGAAGAAAATAACACATGACACAAGTTTATATCCTGTTTTGATAGGATAGTGAAAAATTATAACTTATTAAGACATACAGAGGTTGTTAGAGTTCTGCATTTTCTATCCTTACTGCTAATTATAAGGAAACACAGGTGTAATGCTTTCTCCTCTATGGAAAGAAATTCCCAGGTATCAAGCCAGCATCTGGATTATGCCATATGAGCAAATGAGGAGTGCAGTGCTGCACTGCAGGGCTATTTTGCTTCATCAGAAGCCACTGTTCTCCCTATTGCTCCAGGGGGAATTATGTAGATAAGCCCTCTATCTGGCACAGGCCACTTTTCCTGCATCCTAGCTAAACTGTGTTGGCTGAAACAGTTTCCTCCACTGGCACTTGTTCCTTGTTCATCCCCACCTGTGGGAACGGAAAGGAAGATGAAAGTGATCTTCTTTATCCTGCTGCACTCCTGGCAGCGTTGAACTCCCCACTTCCTCTTTGTGATAAGAGAGACCTGTATCACCAGTTTTAGAAGTTAAAAGTGAGATGGTTTTGCCCAAGTGGAGAATTATTAGTAGTTTTTTTTAATTCCCGTCACGTTCTGAAAGCTGCCCTGCAGACATATGAGAGGAGTTTGTACCACTTGCCAGCAGGGAACAAAAGCATGAGCGTGCAATGACAAATTGTTTAGCCTGGAGAATATACAGTCTACAGTAGTGAAAGTATTTTTCTGTGGTGACTAGTAATTCTGTGCAAAAAAGTGTTTTTCCAGTAATTGCCCAAGCTAGAAGAACAGTGAGAACTTGCAAAAGACATTGATTGACCTAGAATTTCTGTTGGCTGTCGGAACTTGAATATGGTAAATGAGAACATAATTATTTCATGATTCATAAAGCATCCCCATTCTAGCACGTCAAAGCTCAGTGCTGGTACGTTCTGCTGTACAGTCATTAACAAAAAAAGAAAAAGACAGAGAGATTGATGCGAAAGATATTAAAAACCTTATTGTATATTGTATTTCGCTTTTTTCCTCTGACATTTGATGGAAGCATTTCCTGACTTGCACTACTTCACTTATTGCCTAAGAGTGAAAAAAAATTACATCTGGCTATTTCCCCCCAAGATTGTAGAAGTTAGAAAAAAAGGCAAACTTTAGAAAAGACACAATGAAGATACAGATCTGGCATTAAAAAACCCCAGATAACTGAGACTTTGTACTTTCTGAAAATCTATGACTCAGACTTCAGATTCCCACTCTTCTCTGGACTGTTTCAAAATGTGTATAAGAAATGAAGAAAAAGCAATGTAGAGAAATTGTACAACTAAAATACTAAGCTGACCCACTCTTCTTAATAAATATAAATCTCAAAGAGAACAAGCAAGGAAAGACTTTACAGGAAAATTCCTGTATTACTTACAAATGAAAGCTGTTGTGGAAGAAAACCTGAATTACAAAAGAAATGGCTTAACTGAGTCCTGCACTGCGTTCTCAGGCACAACCTGCAGCCTGCCCCAGCTCCCAAATGGTTCTCTACGGCAATCAAGAAAAAGCAGTCTCTGATCTTTTGATAGTGATATTGTAACATTTTATAGCATGAGGAAATCTATTTTAAAAATAGCTATTCCTCCAAATCTAAAATTCTGCTCCACTGAGTTTAGCTGGAGGAAAAACATGATAAACTCCAAAATTACATCAGAGGAAATGACAAGTTCCACTGCTATTTATTTTCTTCGAGTGAAATCCTCTGCGGTAAGGAAGGACTTGGGGCTGGGACTGGCAGATTGCAGTTGGTAAAAGTTGTTATTTGTCACTGCTTATATTCCCAAGGAAGGCTTCCAAAACAATTTAGTCGACTGAAGATGAAGGAGTCCTTGTTACAAATGTAAATGTTGCAATCATACTTTGCAAGATAAAGTGGGTAAAATATTTTATGTGTCCACCTTGAGAACTTATACCCTGGTCAATGGACCTCTGGACTATCTGATCCTCACTTCATGCATTTATGCAAAGCTGGCATGATACAGAATCTAAGATCTGCTGGTAGGTCTTGAAAAGAATAACTCAATCAGCAATTTTATAATGTATGATGCTTAAAAATAGCATTAAAATGTCAGTGTTGCTTTTATATTGGTCCTTCAGGGTCTCAGACTATAGAGGTTATTGTTGCACCTGACAATGCAAGGATGTATTTAGGTCAGATACTATCTTTGTAGTTGTTAGGTTAAATTTTAGAACCACTCCAAATCCTCGAGGCATCTAAATCTCTACTTGCTCTGGATGGCCTCCTTTCTGCCTGAATGCTAGTTATAGACTGTACTCCCTGCAGTCATCCTCTCTGATTTCCCCATCTTTCCTTCCACTCCTTTCACATTTCATTTGTCTTCCCAAACTGCTAAAGTATGGATCAATTGTAACCTAAAAGTTTTCTGCCTTTTTCTTCCCCTGATGAATTTTAATGCTCAGTGGCCAAAATAATTCCCCTTTCCTACATATTTTAATATTTTAACTACATCTCTCCAGTGAGATGCTCCATTTACATTGGAAATGTTTCTCTAAGAGTAGCAATGATGTTTATGCTGATTTCTTCCAATTTCTGCTCTGGGTTTACCTGGTAGAGGCGGGCAGGCTGTCCAAAATGTCTTTGATTCCCTGCTGCCCCAGTAATTACCATTTCTGAAGTGGGTGACTGTACAGAGGGGAAAAAGAGACAAAACATTAAGAGGGGAAAAAGAGATGAGACATTCAAAGTGGCATTAAGAAAAATTAATCTTTAGGTTGGTGTTATATCCTCATTTTTATATTTGTGAAAATTACTTTGGAAGGTGAAGAAAGGTTGAAAACCGAAGTTTGCATATGCAGGGTTTATCTGTTTTATAATTGTAATTTAAAATGCTTTTGTGTGCCAGCACATACCAGGCAGTTATTTCCTCTTCCAAGCACAGGGAACAACTCTGATATCTGGTACTGTACAGAGGCACTGATTCTGCAAGGAGAGACATTTCAGATATCTTTTCCACAAAGCTTTAGTATTTATTTTGGTGTAATTTGCTTTTGAGGGCTGCCTGCAGCTGTCTAGGCAGGCATGGCTGTGGCTCTGATCAGACCACTTCCTCACCTGGGGTGGTGAGGAAGGCAATACCCATTTCTCTGCCCTAAAGCATGGGGCTGCAAGCTGAAAGTTCCATTTTTTTGTGCTGAGCACCAAAGGTATCTGGGAGTTTGCATCTCTGGACAGGGAGAGAGACTGTCAGGATGTCTTTTCTTTCAGGAAATACCTTGGAAATGGGGAGGCTTTCCTTGCTGATGTTTCTGGGAAGTGGCTGGTGCCTCCTGGGTGCTTTTGGAAATGGAGATGGAGTAGGACAACGTGGTAAAGCACTGCTCTGCTCTCCAGGGGATTTTATTTTGGTAACATTCTTTGGGAAATTTCCAATTCACGCTGTGGGAAAACAGCAAGAATAGGGTGCAGGTACTCTCCACTCTGAAAAAGATTTTTTTATGACGCTTCATCAGCCTCAGCAAACATGACTTATTGCTGCTCAAATCCCTTTATCCCTCTCGGAGGCCAGAGTAGTACTCACAGAGCCACTCCAGATGGTATCTGCACGTCCTGGCCTTTGGGATGGGATGCCAGCCTGCAGGAACAGCCATGAACTCCCCAAACCGCCTGTACTCAGCAGATGTCACTTTCTAACTCCAGCTCTGTAGGATTTCTTGTACTTTAGCAGGGACCAGAGTAGTCAGTGAACTTTGGAAATGCACCATGTATGGCTGGAATCAAGCTGTCTTGAGGGGGAAAATTTGCTTTAAAAATACTTAAAATGAATGATATTTTTTTAACACAAAACATTTTCAGTGTTTGCTTCTTGACAAATATGCACCTCGCCTCTCTTTTTAGAATGATTTTAATTTTGTGAGGCTGCTATTGTGGCATGAATATGCAAATCTATCCTACACAGAACATTTTTCAATATAGAAAAAGTATAAATCCTGAAAGTAACTTTTCTAAACTGCAGAATGCAGAAAATAAGAGGAAATAAGAAGTGTTGATGCAGCAGGCGAACTCACTGCACTGCACTTCACAGCTGGAAGCACAAAGATGTATCTCCACCTGTAGCCTTGCACTTGGAGAAGGGCTCATGGATGCTGCAGTTCACTTTTGCAGGTGATGCTGGTTAAAACAGCTGCAGAAACACTGCCTTAAATACACATGTGGGTACTCACTACGTGTGAACTGCAGCTCCTCACATGGTCAAATTAAGTTCACCAGTAACTATCTGCAGAACTACAAATAGTGATTCAAAATTGTCACAAGCAATAGAAACTTTAAACAGAGATTAGTTCCTCTTCTGCCCAGGTTCTGTGTTCTGCTTCGTAATAAATTCTGTTACAATTTATGGCAAATGCTCAGAGTGAAATGTTTCGAGCTCAGGTGGTGATGGGTACATGTTTTCTTTTGAGATAAAATCAAATTGTAAAAATTCTGAATAGGAAATACCGCTGTTTAATGAATATTGTTCTCTCTTTCTGATCTGTAATATCAATGCAAAATGATTATGAGGTGGATATAAACCTGGTCTGTCTGAACTGGTAACTCTTCTTTCTTTATACTGCTCTTAGGTGCTGAAAACATATATTGCCACACCAAATGATGTTCAGTATAATTATCAAATGTCAGATTTGTCAGTGTAAATACTTAGGGTGCTGTTTTGAAAGGAACTATTCTATAAGTAGACTTTAATAGGAAATGTTTGTAAACACAGTCTTGTTGTAAAGTTATGTACAAAAACTTTGTAAATTGCCTTGTATTAGTGTTTTTGTGTGTTTGTCTTGTGTTTATACTTTGAGATGCCTGACAGAGAGTCTATGGCAAATTTCAGGTGGCTTTCTTGCAGAGAAATACATAACAGACATCAAAGCTTTGTGGGAAAGTATTCTTAGAACAATTTTATTAATGACACAATAACATCTGAACAACTCTAGCACTCTTGTGTTTTCAAGCAGAAATGCTTGGTGACACAGCCTAGCTCTGCTGAAGAGACCTTTGCAGCCTCCCCTGCACAGCTGGGTTGTATCTCCTGGGGACTTCCAGAGCCACTCTGTGGGTTTTGGTGCTGAGAGCTCCCAGG
Organism: Xenops minutus; assembly: GCA_035221455.1. Taxonomy (NCBI): domain Eukaryota; kingdom Metazoa; phylum Chordata; class Aves; order Passeriformes; family Furnariidae; genus Xenops; species Xenops minutus. The sequence goes on along the minus strand of JAWWEE010000142.1, from coordinate 8,515,763 downwards.
TAAAGCCTGGCAAAACTTGCCTGGTGCTCGAGGTGGAACTATTGGAAGAACATTGGAGCTCTATGAGCACTTGATTTGTTTGCCAAGTCCTCAGTAAAAAACAGTGGGGATATTCGAGTGTCACCAAACCTGGGCTATAAAAAACCACCTTCTGTCACGTAAATAAGCAAAGAGGATCAGAAAGTTTCTGTGTAGCTGGACGTGTAGGTTTGAAACTTGGGCAAGAGTCCACGTTAAATGTGCTTTGGAGACATTTTGGGAGAAAAAGGAGCAATATTTGGAGGGTCATATGGTTTATTGCTACAGCCTATTTCAATGACAACCTTCTTTTGTAAGGGAAAGGAGCAAAAGGATGAAGAACCCACTATTGTGGCACCACTTCGCACACAAAGTGCTTTTCCACGTGGCAGGGCCCTGTTTTGGCCATATATTTATCTATTTCCTTCATTCCCGAACGCCCCTGGCCCACCAGGCCCCACACAGCACCCTCACAACTTCCGCGGCGCGCCTCAAGGCAAAAAAACCAAACAAACTAACTCCTGAGTTAATGAACTATTTCCTTGTAATAAAACCACGGGTTTTTGGATCACTTTAGTAACTT
>JAWWEE010000142.1:8266667-8508828 GCA_035221455.1 Xenops minutus | reverse complement strand
TTTTGACTAACATGGTATCTAATTGTCTTAGCTCTGGTACATGTTTCCCAGGCATGGTGTTCCAGCTATTATCTGACCCTTAGACAGCTAGCACTGGGTTAGAGGTTGTTAGCTGCTCTATATGTGAAAAACTCCATAGAAGTATAAAAATCTACAAATTCATGAAAACCCTACGGCAACACTTGGAAGACTTAAAAGTACATGTTGTAACAAATATTGCAGTGCTTGGCATCTCATCGTGTTAGGCCTGTTATGAATGTAAATTTCCATCTTTGTAGGGAAGCAAGGAAAGAACTTAGTTCCTTTTCTCTTGATGAGGAAAACAAACTGATTTTGTCAGTCTGTTATTCAGAAATTGCAGACCAGGATTTAGCATCATGGCAAACGAAAAGCATGGTATGTGGTAAATGAGCTTGATTAACACTTCTGTCTGGTCAAGTGCAAACTGTTCTTATGAGGAAAGTGAGGTGCCATGTAATGAAAAAATTCAGCAGAATTTTTGAGATGTATGAGTGCTTGTGATTAAATATTAGAGAGAATCCTACAGGTCAATGAAAGCAAGGATAAACATGTAGATTTCAATCTAATTCCTTTTTCCTGATTGTTCTAGGCGATCTCCATGTGAGTGGTCTGTTCTAGTTTAAATTGAGTGCATTCCCCATACATTTAATTTAGCACTGTGAGAACTTTGATTCTTTGGAACAACTGACCTTATCTGATAATGCTAATGTGAAGTATCCAACAGTATGGTAAGATGATGATCTGAAACATCCAGCATGTTTTTACTGTACTGGCACAAACCCCAGCTCTTTAAAGTTGAAGCTCTGTTTCTGTCATACATGATTGTAGTATGTTTTCTACATACTTAAATAATTCTGTAAGAAATAAATGCAAAATACTCTTTTAAATTTTAAACTTCTTCGTAAACTTGCAATAGATTGAAAATTAACTCAAAGATTCACACTTGTGGGGCAAAATCTGATGCTGCAGTCTTTGGAGACAGTTTGGTGCTGCAAGTACCTCATCAGAGGCACCTCTGGGTGGTCCTGCCTTGTCCCCTGATCTGCTGCAGCTCTGCTGGCAGAGCTAATGCTTGTGTGATTGCAGGGTGATTTCTTTCATGCTACTTATCTCATGGGAAACTTACCCACTCAGTAATGTTTTTATCAGTTTCCTAACTCACCCCGTGGCTACCCCTTGCTTGCACAGGTAGAAGCAGGAACAAAGGGAAAGCAGTATGACTTCTCCCAGCACATGCTGGGGTTGAAGCATCACTCAGCTCAGCAAGGGCAGTGCTCCCACTTCATGCTAGTCATGTTTCCAGATACCTTTAAAGAGCTGTTCCTGGGACTGCTGTTTTCCAGCTACTTTTCTCTCTGTAAGGGAGCTAAATGATCCACATAATACATAAATTCATGTTTTCAGTTAAATGTTTATGTTAAAGTGTGCATTCTGTACTACATTAGGGTAGGGTGGCAACTTTTGTCTCTGCTCTGTCAAACACTGTCCTGCATCCTGCTCACACATATTATCTGGCTCTTAAAGGGAGCTGAGAGAAAGAAATGGGGTTGCTCTTCTGCCTTGTCAGTTTCTGGCTTCTCAGTGCCTCATTCTCCAGCAGCCTCAGTGTTATGAAACACACGTGGTTCTGGGCAAGTTTATGGCTGCCCACAGATTTTGAGTAGCACAGTGGAAGTGAGTACCACATCCGTTATTTAAAGCAAGTCATGAGTGGCACTAGAATCCTACAGATGCTGGCATGTATTCTGTGTGTGTATATATATATCTTTTTAGAAGCTCCACCATGGTGCCAGAGTTGTAGAAGACTTGTGTTAATAGTTTATCATTACCACTTGCATCCCTGATCATCTTTCAGCTATTAGTGAGTAACTTTTTAAGTAGTAGCAACTAGAGTTACAAAATGCCTGTGAGGTATTGCTGACACTTATTAACAACTATATTCCATGGCCTGTTTATGTTGGAAGCTTTTAACAGGAGCAGAATGTTACCAGTTTGGTTTTCTTTAATGTTGAATTTATAATATAGCAGCGGCTTTAGAGCTAGAAATTTAATCCAGGCTCTTTTTTTTGTGTTTGCTGTTCTAAGCTTGTTTTTATACAGTGGAGTATTTTCATCAGGGTGTATGTCCTATGTGAGATATAAATGAAAGAATTTGCAAGCTTACACATTCATGCTGGAAATTAGGACGAGAGAACTGAAGGACAAATACAGATAATTCAGCAATATTGAATTTACTAGATTGCGTGAGCTGCCTTACACCGCTCCCTCGGTGGCTGTGCAAATCAGACCAGTCTCTTGTGGCTGCTCACATTTGTCATGGGGGAGTAACAGTAAATGTGACAACATTCACTGTCTCTGTTCCTCATTAGCTTTGGACAGTATCAAACACTGACATCTTTAATGGCAGGACGACCAGTGTGGGAAGTTTTGTGGTCCAAGTGAGGCTTTGTACCATATTTTACCCTTGAGTCTGAAAATCTTGTCCTTAATGTCTAATTGGGAAGTTTTGTTATTTAAAGGATAAGAGTAATGAGATGATTCTGTTATCACCTGTCTTGGAGTTGGTAGAAGTGTCATTAACTCAGTCACTTATCTCAGTGATGCTGGTGGTATCACTTGCTACAAGAGATTGTGGCCTCTATATTTGCTAATCTTTTTAAGGAATGGTGTAGTAGCTTATCTTAATGTAAATTTGAATGTTTGGAGAAGTTTGCTGTGAGACTCTAAATGGGCCGTGGTACAACTCCCCTGGCACCTTTTTTTAGCAAGAAGGGAGGAACCCTTACCTTTTGTGTTCCTACCACAATTTCCTTTTTTTTTTTTCTTTTCTTTTTCTTTAAAATGTTCTAGCTTGTGTATATACTTGATGGTGTTTAGGAGTCACAGTGATGCACCAAGATCTCGGTATGATAGTGCCTCACACATGCAGAATGAAAAAGCAGTTTCTGTTCCCAAATCATGCTATGGTACTGTAAACTTTCTGGGTCTTGTGGTGATAGCTGGTGGGGTGGGTACAACTTAACATCGTTGGTAACATCTTAGTAAGTATGTAGTCTAACTCTAGCCTGTGGTGGTAGCATTTTTCTCTTTCAAGATGTGTAGCCTTAAGGCAACTTGATGGACTTTACCAGCATCTTCCTTCCTTTACCAGCCTTCCTCCAAGGGCAGAGGCTTGTGTGCAGTGTTATTATAGGTGCTCACATGCTGTACTGGCTCATGGAGCTCAGAGTTCTGTGTCCTTGCTCAATGAAATTACTTCCCTGGAAAGGACTGAACAGATGAAAGACTTACCCTCCTATTAAAACTGATTTCTTGGGTCAAGATGAGTGTGCCAGCAGCCCTAGTTTCTTTTGGGATGACAGCAGGGATTTCTTGTCTGCTATTGGCTCTCTTTGCTGTTGGCTATCATTCCCAGTTTGTAGAAGGAGAAAATATTTCAGTAAGGGGGTTGTAAACCTTACCTCTGGCAGCTTAGACATTTAAGTGAGCTCCTCTGCAGAATGCCAACCAAAGTAAGCTGGAGTGGTTTAAAGAGCCTAAAGAATCACTCTTTGTATCGGTTGATCCTGAGTAAATAGGTTAGAAAGTACTTAAGAGCAGCTCGGCTGGAGCCTTCTGGCAGAGAGCAGGGACAAACAGCTGAGGGTGCTGAGCTCTTCCCTGGCACAGCTGTACCTAGAGGAGGAGATCCAAACCCAGGGCAGGGGTTCACAAGTTAAAGGGCAGCAATGTGACTTCTCCCTGCAAATAACCCTGTGATTACAGTTGAAGTTAGAAAATTCCAATTCATCATCCTCATAGGGAATGAGTGCATTTTCTGGTTCATCTGTAGTGATCCGCTGGTGTGGAGTGCAAGAAGTGGTTAAATTTAGACATGTTTCCTGGGGATGCAGGGGATCCAGGCACTGTGGCACATGGGGTGGTGCTGCTGTGCAGCAGTGTCCTGTCTTCCCCACGTGCTTACAGAAAAGTCCACGTTATGGTTGTAACCAGCTCTCCCTACTAGTTCAGACTTTATTCATTTGTAGAATTAATGGTAGGAGGGAGTTGGGCCGGAAAATGCGAATGTGCGAGATAAGAGGTTGCATGGCAACGCTTTACAGTCCTGAATAAAGAGTCAAGCATAAATAATGGGGGAAAAAAGAAATGGGAGGAGGAAAAAATGAGTGGGTTGGAGGAAAAAACCACTATCTTTGTATTGGCTTTATTGTTTCAGTGCCATCCCAGATGTGTCTAACAAGTCTGACATTGTTTGAGATTTTCATGACTGAGAGCCTTTCATAAGGCCCTCCACTGTAACGCTTGTGTGTGTCACTGGGGCAGCCTGACACGGCTTTGCCGAGATGCAGGTTATGCAAAATGCTCTCAGGCGATGGTGGCAAGCCTGGATCTTACTCCCAGTTTTAGAGGGCGTCTTGTCACCAGAAACTACTTTTCTTACTTCTTGTCGTTCTGACTTTCTTCATCAAAACAACCTCTGTAAGAGGCTTGTGCATCTTATAAGATGACTTGTGCGTGTCATTGCTGACACAGTAATATTTTAATTCCGGAACATGGATCTTTCTGATCACTGCCATGCATAGATATGCATATGTAAAAAGCAAAGTAATTTGACACGTTTTAAGGAGTTGTATCAAAAGGAAGAAAGCTTCATGATTTAAGACTGCAATAGCCTCTAATCTTCAGGTAAACCTTTTGTTTCAGTCTAAAATTTTGAATGTCTTATAGTCCTTCTGACTTAGTGCTGTTGGTTAATCCGTGCTTTCCTACATGGTTTTGTTGTTAGTATTGTTTTATTGTTTTAACTGGGTGAAACTTCAGGTTGGCAAGGACTTTTAATGGAAAAAAATATTGTTTGTTCATTGAATGAGAGAAGTGATCTTCACTTATTGGTAATAACTGAATGTGAGAATATGAGTTGCCAAGTGTAACGTTTCAGTTTTGTTTTTTTCTGAGAGGAAATGCAGAGGAAACAAAAGCCGGCAGCATTATTACCAGTGCTTCCTTTCTCAGCTTTATGTTAGAATGAATTAAAACAACTGCCATTGCAAATGACTCCGTGTGTTTTGGGGTAGCTGCTTGCTGTTTTCCTGTGCAATTGGACGTGCTATCTTTTCAGTATGGAAAAGAAATTCAGTGTCTCCTCCTAAATCCCTCTGTCCCATTGTTCTATGGCTGTTAAATGACTTTTCACTGTGACTTTGTGGTCTTTCAACTCCACTGTGACTGGTGCTCTCTTCACAAGTCTAGCCAGAGCTTCCTGCTGTGGTAGCAGCTGTGGGGGGGATTTATGAAAAGCGTGCTTGGCTTAGGATTGTGATGCAAGGTATGAATTCTGTACCTCCTGTGACTTGCGTGTGTTTAGTGATTTACATAAAATGGTGGCTGTACTTCTGAGAGAGTGACTGCCTGAGTAGCTTCAAAGCAAAAATCAACTCTGACTGACTTGCTTCTGCACTGTTGTTGAAATTGGATTTTATATGAATCTGTGATCTTGTGGAATTCTGTATGAAGTACTCCACATATGTGGAAAAAAAACAGGATGCCACAGATTTTTAGTGAGTTATGCGAACTGTTCCTTCAGGCAAGAAGTGGGGCTGTCCAATTTTCCACTCACAGTGGAGACAGAGCCCCAAGAGCTTCAGAAGCCAATAGTTTACTCTGTTGGAGATGCTCTACTCTGCAGTAATTAAAAATAACATCTACAGTGAATAATAGTGTGCAAATGTGTGTGACAGTGTTTTTTTCTCTTCCCAAATCTTGTTCTAGATGTCAAAATTTGCCTGGACTACTTGGGAATGGCGAAACATAGCCCTGGGATCCTGCCATGAACAGTAAGAAAGTTGAGATGCTTTGTGTATGCAAATAATAATTTTCTTTTAACTACTAAACCCCAGTGAAACTGTTCCTGTTCAATTAACACCACTAGGCAACACATTGTGTAGCTCAGTGTGGAGGTGCTCACAGCTTTTCATGCAATAGAGAGGCAGTACAGTAGGTCAGAGAGGTGGATCAGCAGGAGAGCATTTTTGGGAAACAATAGTGAGGAAGTCTCTGCAGTCAGTATGGCACTGGAGGTGGGAACCTGCTCTGGGTGGTGCCTTAGGAAATTATCGAGGTGGCAGCTGAGGGATGCTTTGCTGTAATGTGTAATTATATTGTGAGGTTCCACTGTTACCTCATGTATAATTATATTGAGACTCCGTTGTCGTGGGATATCTTGAATGCAAATTAGATTGAAATGTGATTACACAAATTAGTGAAAGAAAAAAGTGAATTGTGAAGTGCTAAAGCCTGAATTCTGGATGCAGTTTGTGGGATGAAGTCTCTAAAACACTGGCTGAGGGAAGCTGGCAGAGTGCAGTGTCGCTTCACTCTCACGGCTCCTGAATCGACTGCTGTTAGATGGGGAGCTTGGCTAATTAGGTCTTGGGTCTGAGCCTTCATGTCTGGCTTCTGTGTGGTGATTTTCTTATGTGAAATTCAGTGTTTAACAGATGTTGATCAAACAGTTCATGTAGCCAAGAAAGCAGACAGCTTTAAAGATATTCTTGAGTATTGATTAAAATATTCAGATGTTTTTATGTTGTTGGTAGCCTGAGACTTTCTAGTTTGAAGGATACATAAATATTTATGTATGTACATGCTCTGTATTCTTTATATAGCCTTTTCCAGATGTTGCAGTAGACATCCTTAAATTGATGCATTGAAAATTATTCTGATTAATTTTCCCAGTACAAAATACATGACTTACGAGAAACTGTGTGAGTGAGTAGCATGTTTGTAAAGTGTCAACAGTGTCTGCTGAAAATTTGAACTATTTGTCAGCCTTCACTGGAACAGAAATCAGAAGGCTTTTGTATTACGTGTAATGATTTGGATATAGTTGATTGGAAATGTACATCTCTAGGACAAAACTCTTGTATTCAAACTCTTCACAACAGTTTAAATACTTAATGTAAATGTTCAGATGGAAAAATATTTTGTTTTGCTTTGTAGACCTCTGACCATGTCATGTTTAATTCTTCCATGGAAGGAGTGTTTTTCTTAGGGCTTTCAAAAGCCAGTTTATTTACCTGAGATGTTAGACACTGTTAATATCTTGAAAATCTCAGAACTGTCCTTCGATGAAAATACTGTAATTGTTAAATTGTTGTAGATCAAACTAGATAGCCTTATGTCATTTATTAGAACAGCTGATAAAGACACAGGGAGCTTAGTTCTTTGTACAAAGTAGTGATGTAACTCGAGATTCTGTTAAGACTGATTGCTTTTGGCTTTTTGAGGAGTTTGTTCAGCTTACCTGAAAAAGATAAATGTATATATTTGTAGATTATTAAGTAGCATTGAAATCTTACCAGAATACAGCTAAAGCTTCAGTTTACTTTTTCTGATCGAGGATTGACTGAGCTAACAATTTAAGCTGTGCTGCTTGGAGGTAAAACATTCCTTCCTTTTGAACCTAATGTCTTATTTAGCAAAGTCACTGTTTGAAAGGTAACATAAAGACGTTTGCTTTTTCACAGATTTGCTCTGACAAAACCTTGTAGTTTCCTGGGGAGTTGAGAACAAATGTATGTCATGTTAGAGAATAATCACTTATTAGGGATTATTAAGAAAGAAGAATTTTAAGGGTGGAAGTGATTCTTGGTACAAGTTGGGACATCTAGAATGATCTTGGGTTTTTTAATCCCTGAGAGTTATCTGAGAGTTACATGGCTTCTTCTCTTGTTTTACTTTTGAGGTGGTTATTGGAACCACAAAAACTGGACTGTTGCTGTGCTGGTGTTAAAGATCTTTGTGTTTGGCAGCTTCTTAATGTCCATTTCTAGTACAAGTAGCATCAGAAATCCAAATCTCATTTTTTATTGAAGCTGTCATATTAAAAACATCACTTGCCATGAACTAAAGCTAAATGTAAAATGAATCATGTTCAACTCTCATGTAATTTGTGTGACTTATGATAAGACAGTGAGTGATGAGAGCTGTGTTGTGCTCTGGATACATTTCTGACCTGGAGCGTCCTGAATTGTCAGTTCAGTGGTTGTGTCTTTTGAAGGTCTGCTCAAAATACCTTCAGAAAAGAAAAGAAAACTAATGCCTTTAAGTTGATCTGCAACCTGGTGTTCCCTTAGCTTCCACCTTCACTTGTAACAGCATTCCAAAATTAGTAAGCTTGCTGATGGTGATTGGTGTTTGAAATCATGCTGACTAACTTGATCTAGGAGCATTTTTCCCAGGCCTTTATTTGAATATGTAGATTTTTCTTCTCCCAGGGATGTGGTTTAGGTGAAGCCTGAAGGTAAAGGACGTTTTTGATGAAAGTCATAGCAGATGGGAAGGCTTAGAGTTCAGTGGAAAGTGATTCCAAAGTGGCTTCTCACATGGCTATGAACAGTATGAATAAGGAAATACTAAGGATTCAATTTCTCAGTGATGCAGGTGATTCTGGTACTCTGATGGTGTGTGATATTGCAGAGGATACCAAAAGGTTTCCCAACAGAAAATGAGAAAGTGGACTTTAACATTTTGGACTTTTTTGCTTTTATTGTCAGATAATGTATGCTAGCTATTGAGGAGTCACTTCTGAAGAGTGGAAAATTTCAGTTTGCTGAAGTGTACATTGTTTTACTAGGAAGCTTCATGGGATTTTACCTCCTGTTTTTATCACTTCTTTTCAGTCTGATGTGAACTGGCCTTTTCATTACCTCTTTCAGAGCAGTAGTTGGTTGATGCCTCTAGATCTGTGGCACACACACCCCAGAATGGAGCTCCTGGCAAATGGAAGCTATCTGTATAGGCTAAGAGTCCCTGGTGTATCCTTGTCCCCTCCCTGTGCTGGCATCTTAAACTCACTGTCACTGTGGCGTGTCATCTGCAGCCTCTTCCTTGTCCCTGGCTGGGATCACTGTGTGTGGAAATGGTCTTTTTAGGGGTCAACCTAATGGGAGAGCACTCCATTTACTCCTTGCGGTTGGATTATGCTATTGCTGTAATTGCTGAAGCTCCCAATGTTGAGAGCATTATATAGGACCATCCAATCTAGGACTGTTAGATTTAGAACAGCCATCCGATATAGCATTTTCCTCTTGCCTGTGGTACCATTTTAAGCTGCAGGTGTTTTACTTGGGTGTGATTTATAAGTGGTGTATTTATGGATCCATCTGCTTCAGGGAACTGTTTTCTCTTGCTCTGTGAGTGAAATACTATACCAAGAAGCTTGGGGGTTTTTTTATACATGAAATATTCCTGAAGGCTTCTATGGTTGTGTGAACATGCTCAGCTTCTTTTATTTTGTCTTCACTGAAGAGGTTGAATAAAGTTTTTATCGAACATATTTTTAAAGTACATTAACAAAGGCCATCCTGTAGTTGCAGTTAACAAGCATTGCTTTCGGTGTGTAATTTTACTTAATACCATTACTAAATTTCTGTTAGGAGAAGATCTGTTCTGCTACCTAGAGTAGAATTTCAGCAGTTCTTTGGCTTTCTTTATGACACTGAGTTTTTCAAAATGCAGTACCTTGGCTGACTGAAGCAAATTGTAGCTTAAGTTGTATTTTCTATAGTCTATATTATGGAGTTTCTTTTGTATCTGGACTTGATTTTTATTGAAAATGTTTGCATACTTATATACTTCTGTTTTGTGTGTGGAATTAGTCATGATTGTACTTGTTAATTATTGATTATCAGGCAAAATTTGATACTGGTTAATGCTGCTCTTGGGTAGTGCAACTCTGATGCCTGTTACAAAAACTGGGAGGCTGTGCTGACCTCCAGAAATGTGCACGAAATTCACACTATAAAGTGCCTCCATCAGATTAGTCTACATCCGACTTTTAGGATGATAATGCCTTTTTAGGCAGATACTTCTCAGTATTGAGAGGGAGATTTTCTTATTACTTATTTAGAGATTAAAGCAGTTCTTTGAGTGTAGGTTGATGTCAGATGTAATCAGCTGCTGCTGAGAGGGGCAGTGCTGCTTTCCTCTGCCCTTTATACAGTGGGTGTTGGGGACATGTGGCTGCCACCAGGACAGTGGGATCTCCTTGCTCCTCTGACAGGAGCCAGTGCTGGCTGTGCTGGGCTCTACTTGCCCTCTGGCAGCTGTTTGCTGTTGAACTGTGCAGCTGGATGGTCTGTGGGGTTCAGCACAATGTAGGCAAGTGATGGGTCAAACTAGGTATAACACTGGACTGTGTCCTTCATTGGTGTTCTCAGGTTAGAATTTAGCCTCTTGTTCCCTGTGAATTTAGCGACCAGTCTGTTTTTCAGCAGTTGTGTTTTGTTACATTTTTGGTTTGCCTTGATTGCTGTGCTGGAGGAAGGACCCCATTACCATTGTAGGTCGGGCTCAATGCCAGCATCTGCCAGCTTTGTGATTTCTGAGCATCATTTGGAAACAACTTCCCTGCTGTAGGAATGACGTGTTTGCTGAGGTCTGTCCTCTGACCTGACGACTGTTTCTCATGTTCCCTGTAGGCTCATGTTTGCCCCTGAGGATGTGTGGGCTTGTACATTTAATGGCTTCCTAGACTGTGCCCTGCACAATTTATTCCACACTCCTTGGCATATCTTCTGTCACTGATTTGCTGTTGTTTCTGAAGAGCTGACTGTAACTGATACAAGTAATCTGCATAAGATATGTGCACTTTGAATCCTGAATAATCTAGAACTTTCTGACAGATGAAACATAGTTGTAAAAATAAAACATTTCCACAGTGTATGCACTATGTGAGTTGTGTAGAGTGGCATATGACCAACAGATGTAGTCTTGTTATTTATTTTATGGAGCTGAAATTAGAGGTAGTTTAACTTCTCTGAAATGCTCAATAATTTTACGTGGGTTTTAACCACACCTCTATTAAATTGTCTTCCTGAATTCAGCCTGAAGATTTTTAAAACAAATGTAACGGTTCATATAGGAAATGAATCATTATTCATAAATATAGGTACTTCTTTTTACATTTCTGAAAGAATGATGGCAAAATATAACAGCGGCAGCAGCTGCAAGAGCAAACACTGCAAACCAGAGATCTGAGGAACTTGCACAGCAGTGTGAAATTCAGCCCCCAGCTCCTGGCAGGGGGATACAACTTCCTGCTGGTGATCAAATTTGTCCTTTTTGTGGCCATAGTGAGCAGCTGTAGAGTCGGAAGTGGAGATGAGAATTTTTTATTTGTATGCTGAAAATGTGGAATCAGTGGTGAGAATGAGATAAGCTCTATTGTTAAAGGTGAATGTTAACTAAAACTTTCCCAAGTATGAAGAATTCGATTTTAACATGGAATTTTTTGCATCCCTTTATACTATTGTGTAATATATTGGCCTCATTAGAGAAGCCTTTGCAATGCCCACAGGGTGGTAAAACAAGGGCTGAGACTGCAGTATCTGTCCTAACTGCATTAACCACACTGCACATCCTGTAGGACTTCACAAATTGCTGAGTATCATGGTTGGAAGGCAAGTCAGGTGTATGTGGTACTTTTTGAACATGTAGTTTTATGGTGGAGGATAGGTAAAACATATTCTGTTTACTCAGCAGACTTCTTTAACAGAGGAAAACCTGAAGTTTATTTGAAACAAGGATGTCCTGAGGTGCAGCACCAGGAGTTAACCACCTTATTCTACCAGCTGCTGTAGCATCAGTGGGAGGGAGTGGCCAAGTTAGATGCTGTTAAACAATTCTGTTTGATGCTGTCTCAGTTGTGGCATGTTTAAAGTATTACAAAGCACACAGTGAATTTATAATTCATGCTTACAAATACTGTGTGTGATTTCCTTCCACTAAATGTCTAAATTTGCTTTAGCAAAATAAGATTTTTATACAGGCTTTTAAATTAGGAGTACTTGCGTCTTACTCTCTGAAGTCAATTTTATTTTTCATGGTACAGAGCAATTGGAGGGGAGAAGATGATTTTCAGAAGCTTCTGTTTTCTGCTATATATAAACAGACCTGTTATTTCAAATCTGATACATAGATTTGCTCTTTTGTGACAGTTTATATTTTTAAATTCTTGCTGATAAATAATGTCAGCAAATTGAAATGTTACAACTTTTTCACTGTCCCTTCAAGCCGAAGTAGGAGTTCATAAACCAGGATATAGTCTTTAATCTTTTATTTTGGTTAAAGATATACTCTTGAGACAGAAAAAATGAACAAGGAGTTTGTTTATCAACTTTATTGGATCTAAAAAATGGAACTCATTAAGATTTTGTCTTCTTCTGTGTAAATTAATGTCATTTCATCTCGCACATAAATAGTTTGAGCTGTTTTTCTCCCTCTTAAAAGGTGGCTTTAATGAGTCACAGCTTCCATTTTAGTAAATTGTTCATGGGATAGGCAGTCTAAGGAACAACTGGGTTAAACCAAGAGATTATTTGAAAAATCTAGGGCATGTGCTCTCTCTGTTCACTTGATTAGTTTTCATAATTCATCCTTGCTTCCACAGCAAAGAGCAGCATAAGGCATGTTAACAAGAAGCGGTTTTCTTGCTTTTGTGCTCCTTTATCTGTAATTTTACCAGAGAAAGTTAGTGAAATGCGGAGAAAGATAAATTGTGTGTGAATGTTTGGAAGAAATCTTGGTTTGTTTTGTGAAAACCCACAGAATCTGAGAGGCAGTTGCTGTTAGGGGATGTCTGTCTGTGACTCTGCTTCAGTTCTTTTCTGTTTGACTACAGGTGCATGAAGAACAGAGGAGATATTTCCGCTTATCAGAGATGATGTGGAGAGACACTTTGTGAGTAACTGACATGTGTTTGCTAAAAAAGCCCAAAATGCTAATGTGGAAATTATTTTTTTAAATAATTCTGTAATTTAGAGTAACTGTGCTATTTGTCTTAAGTTGCATTTGAGTCTGGAAAACTGTGAATATAGACCCCTTCATGGAACCCACGGACGAGGATTGTTGAAATAAAGAGCTGGAAGACAGAGCAATAGAATATGTTTGGTTTCATGAATGATTAACCATGATGCCCAACTTGTCTGTAATGGTCAGTCTATCACAGACTTTTACTGTTGACTGCTGGAAGTGTTCTAGATAGCAGTAAACCCCCCTGATATTGTATATATGGGGAACCCTCAGTAGGGTTCACTTGGTACTTACAGAAGCTTTTTCTGCATGTGAGGTTATTAACACTGTATTGTCCTTGGCCAATTTTGGTTGCAAGTCTGATATATTTGCCATAAAGATGATGAGAATAGTAGTAGTGAGTAGAAGCTTTCCTGAAAGTTTTCAGTTCTTGTCTGCTGGAACACAACAATATTCTGGGATCATAAAGGTAAACTGCGGTCCTAAAATATTACAGGAAAGGAAAAACCTCTGTGACGGAATATAACTGTACCTAAATAAGTACTTAAAGGATTTGCTTTTGTGGAAAGGTCATTTTTGGAGATCACAATTAGGTAATGCAATGTCTTACTTTGCAAATGAATTCCATAAATATGCTGTGTTTCTAGTGCTGTACACTCATCAGTCCGCTCATTCCTTTGGGGTAATTAGTCCCAGTGTTTCCGGGTTTTTTTGCCAGATTTCCAGTAACAGTTGTGAATTAAAACAGCATGTTATTTTATGATTTTCCATGATAGTCTTTGTATTTATTTTTTTGTTTATTTGTGTAAGTAAAGTATGAGTTATGTGGTCTTGAGTGCTTTCTTTTAAACCATAAGCTTTGATGTTCTGGAGCTACTGCTTTGTTCTAATGATAATTGTCTTAGGAGAATGGTGCCTTTGTGGGCAACTTCAATGCTTTTCTTGGCACAGAAGAACTCAAGTCAGAAGAACTGATCTTACCTCAGGCACCTTAATTTCTACGTTTTTCTACATTTGTAGCATTAAAGCTACACAATGAACAACTTTTTTTTCTTAAATTAAAAAAAATAATTTCTTAAATAAAAGAAAGAAATCCTCTTATAGTAAACTAGTGATTGCTTAAACTCCTAGGTAGGAACCAGTTTTGGTTTTTACATGGGATTTGCCCTTTTTGTAACCTCTAAGAAAAAGATTTTTAAATGGTTTTTTAGGCTTTCCTCATCTGGAGCCCTATGCAAATTGTTATAGATACAGTTTTGTGATTTGTTTAGTAACTACTATAAAAAATAATGTCATTAATGCGTTATTTCCTCATTCTGGTTTGGTTTCTGCAAATAGTGCCTGATTTGAGTGTCTGCCTTGCTTCCAGTCAAGAGAAAATCTGCTGCAAGATAATGTTGGCTTGTAGTCATCTTTCCCTTGGCTTCTTTCCGGCTCTGCTTGCCAGTTCAGGAAGGCTGTGTGAGGATTTCTTTCTAACAGTCTCCTGGCCAGATGTTGGATTCTTTATGAAGCAGCAGGAGAAATCCTATTGCTGATCCTGCTGACTTACCCAAGAGATAGTGCTGATTTGATTTACTCTGTGATGTTGAGATCACTTTTTTTTGTGTGGCCAAAGTCTATGAAGATGTTGCTGCAGCTGGCTGAGCAGCAACAATAATATGAAATATTATTTAGTTCATTATTGACTTGGTTGGGATTTTGGTTCTTTGTTTAAACAAGAAGCAGAGTTCATATATAAATGTTCCAAGTATCAATCTACGTACCTTGAAATATTCTCCTAGTGATGCCACAGTTACTGATTATACATAGGTGTTGTTTGAGCTTATTTACAGATGTTGACTATTTTACTGTGGTAATTGTCAGAAAAAGCTCTGTGTAAAATAGCTATTTTGTGGGTCTAGCACTGAGTTTGTACAGATGGTTGCTGTTAAGGACCTTTTAGTTGCATAGCAGTCAGCTTTTCAGTCGTCAGCATATGGTTGGGTCAGGTTGTGCTCTGATACTGAAGAGAGCAGGTAAGGCTCTCAGCCAGTGACACCCACTGTGAACAGTATTTTGGGATTTGCCCACGTTAAGACTCCTCTGTGTCAGCATTAGTAGCTGCAGTAACAAGTAATATCTATCTGGGCAGTTCCATTAGTTCCTATGGGATTATCGCAAGGGTGAATGTGTGCAAGATATGATGGGATAAGTTGTGAGTAGAATAGGGTTTAGTCCTTCTTTCAGAGGGGATGTGCAGGAACTGGTTCTTTTTTCCAGTTCTACTTGATCATAACCTTGGCTTTAACCTCTGTGCTGCAATATATTTCTCTTTGAGGCATATTTATAAAGTTTGTGGGCTGTATAAAGGAAATTGCTCTTTGCCTCTTGCTGTTCTTTTTGTGGTTATTAATGTGCGCTTGATGTGTAGCATTTCTGGTGAAAAATGAAAAAAACATTTCATCTTCTGAATCTCAAGCAGCAAGCTCTGAAGGGCTTGAAATATACACTGCAGCTTAGTTCATTAAGTTAAAAAGTAGCTTTGCTAATAAAGAGCAATTTTGCAATAAAAGCTTTTAAATTTTTATGTAGTACTGACTCCTACATTCATGAACTTCAGAAATATTAATTCCTGAGTATACTGGATAATATTTAACTTAAAATTCAACCAAAACGGAGACATGCACACTCATTCCCAAAGCTGATTTTTGTGCACACAGGTTCCTTGTTCTACTTGACATCTGCCAATGTCTGAGTAAGTCTAATTTGTACAATAGTAATAGGTACTTGAGCTGTGCCCTTGGCAGTCAGTAGATTAGGGGTGTATGTGACAAGGTGGACACTGAAGGGACTTGCTGTATCTAAGCTATTGAGTTTCCTCATGAATGGACTAATATGTTCTCTTGGCCTTTCCTGATCTCAGTAACCACATAAAGCTTTATGCTCTTAAAATAACTGAAACTCAGCAGCTGTTTTTTTAATCAGGATTTTTCTTTCACTTAATAGTGAGGAGAAATTGGGATCCAAATGTCATGAGTCCTGTTGTCTTTGTGGAAAAAAGACAGGTTTTTAGTTTATTTGTATGGGCTGGATTGCTTCTGTGTGCCTTTTTTGCTTATATGCAATGCTTATGTAATCAACCTTGTTTCATTAGTCTGTTTCACCAGTGTGGATTTACTAGGTATAGGTGGTGATGAATGAGCTTTAATGAGCTGAAGTTGTAGTCACGGGTGACTTATATTGGAGAAAGGCTATACGAGGGATGGAAACTGCAGGTGAAATGCAAGTCCTTCACAGAACACTGAAGAGATGGGAAAGCTGTAAGGGCACAAATTTTGAGAGCGCTTCTGCGTCAACTTGATTAGATGCTTTTGGGCCAATTAATAAGCTTCATAGTATTGATTTGTCTCACCATAGATATGTGAATTTACATTTGGTTCATTATACAAATCCAGGCATGAAACAGTTAATTTGACTTAAAATTCTTATGAATATTTTATTTAAAACAATGTTTTGATACACCTCAGCATTGTAAAAATTTTGCTTTCTGCTACTTTCAGCAAAATAAGGACATTGAAGAATGGAACAGAAAGGGGCAAGGGGGGACCCTTTTGCCACCTGTGAGGTATGTGAGGTGCGTGGGACTCAGTAGCTTGGTTCTTCACACAGCTTGGAGAGTCATGTCTGTGGGGTTGTCTACGGGTGAAGTGTTGGTGGGGAAGAGCTGACTGTCCTTGCTCTGGGTGAGGCTGTTGGCTACAAACTGCAGCAGGCAGGCTGTGCTCTTAGGCACAAGGTACAGATTGGAGGCAGTGTCCCCTTCAAGGTCATTGGTATGGACAGAGAGGCTCATTTGGAACCGATAAACTTTAGAAATAACATACAGACCAAAGAGGGACCTCTGATGGCTTGTGGCAGATGCAGGCAGCCTAGTGGATTAGAGCTTCAGTAAAAGTGTGCTCCAGCTGTGTATTGTCCTACATCTCCCTTAATAAGTGTGTTCACAGACAGGTTTGGTTTTAAATTTTAGTTACCTAAATTTTTATGTGAAATGCCAATCTAGTTGCTTTGAAATTTAACAATGACTCTGGTACTGTCACACTTGTCACTCTTGGAGTTCAATCTAGGAAGCCCCTAACTGCCAAAACACGTATTGACTTGAGAGCCAAGATCTGTTAGGGCACAGATGCTGGTGTACTTAGGCAATGAAATAATCCCGTTTTAGCTTGGGAACACAGAAGTACAATTGTGTTCCTGCAAGTGTTATGCAGAGGTTGAAATTGCTGAATGGTTTTGAGATCATAGGTTTGATAGTATTAAGACTGTTTAAAGGTATTCCTTTCTCCATGTAAGAGCACAAGGGGTTTATTTTGCTGCTGTACAATGTCTTATTAAAGGTAGCAGAGGCTGCACAGAGAAGCAGTTTATATTCTGGTTTGGTATAGGCGTCCTTCTGGGCCCTTTTGGGACATGTTTTGGGATGATGAGGGCAAAGCAATAGATGTTTTGGAGCTTTATGCTCTACACATTGGTAACATCTCCATTGTGCAGTTACATCCTGCCTGTTAGAGTGTGTTTTTCACAGGCTAGATTTGTACACTGCTTTAATAGTGCTCTGTGTGCTGTACAAGCCAGTTTTGCAATTGAATGGTTTACATAAAACAAGAATTACTTGCACTGACTTTAAATACGGTTTTGTATTATGGAGTTCAGTGTAGTGAATCCTGTTCTATTAAATAGTCTCACTTCCTTTTAGTATATGTGGCTTACCTGAAATTGCACCTCTTGTAAATGGCATTTCAGGAAGTCTGAACTGATGTGTGTTGGTTTTTTGTTTACAAAGCTTCCTTAAAATGTTGTCTTTGGACAAGTTTTGCACAACTTATGTTTTTAACAATTGCTTTTGCTTCAGGGCACCAAACTGAATAGTTTGTCACTGATTTTTGTAATAAGGAACAGTGTTTTAGTCTTTTCAGTTAAAGAGAAAAATCCATGGCGAATATTTTTTTTTAAATGTTGTCTGATGCCCTCTTTAATCCTTGCTCCTAAGCAGCCCTGACTCAACAGATGTTGCCTATGGGTGTTTGCAGCTGGATCAGGGTAGCCTCTGATGGGAAGGCCTGAGTCTCTGCTGTTCCTGTGCCTGCAGATTGCTCCACAATCAGCTTGCACCTCTTAGTTTTGGTGGCTTTTGATCAGAGATAATCAGCTTTTTGTGCTGGAAATGCAAGATGCAAAGTGTTACCTTAACAATTGTAATTTGCTTGCACTTTTAATGCTTAACCTGTGCTGTGCGAGCCTTGAGCTCCTAATTCCTGCTGTAAGAGCTCATGGATAGTCTGGGGATCTGTGGGAAACCGAACCCGAGTGCATAGGAAGGGATAATTGCCATGTATCATCCCTCTGACTGCTGAGTGCCAGTGCCATTGCTGACTTGGTGGTGTTTTGAAGAAATTAGTGCTGCTTCTTTTTCAGGCACCTTTGTGCATCAGGGGTCACACGGAAGACAACGTAGAGGTGCTTGTTGGATGGTTTGACAAAACTTGATCTGATTGAAGGGAACAAATGTTGCAAAAACAGCAAAGCCGAACCCTGAAGGGCATTAGAAAGCAGCTTTTCGTGCTTGATGTCGTGAGAGAAGCAGAAGTACTGGATGAATGCACTATAAATTAAATGTGTAAATTAATGTGGCTGAAGGGACACAGCAGGAGGACATTTCAGTAGTTTTAAAGGTTAAGAAATGTGGAGCTTGTCTGAAGCCAGAATAATTTAATTTTGTGAAAGATGGATTTTACCCAAGTAGATAAGAGGAGAGAAAAGGTTGCATCTTGAAGATGTTGTAGAATAGTTCTGGAAAAATCTGTTTTCTATTCAACAGTAACTCTTCATACAGGCAGTATATATTTGTGGAAGATGGCTTCTTCCTAGTTTGTCCCTAATTGATGACAGATTGATAAAAGTCATTTAGCAGTGTAAGTACATTTTTTTAAGGCTCTTGCTGGTCTGAACATGTAAGGTTTTTAGAGAAACCTTCAGTACCCTTCATGTTTCCTATGTCTTCACTCTCTTGCCAAGGGAAAAGATCCTGCAAACAAAACACTCTTTCTTCACTCCCCCTGGCAAACAAATTACCAGTCAGGCAAAACTGCACGTCACTAATGATGTATCACTGCAGGCAAGAAGAAAAGCACAAACGCAGATTTCTCCAAAACTTGAAGTAGCATATGGGTAGAAAAGAAAAAATGAAAAGATTATTTTGATATAAATATTGTCACACTCACCCAAGGCTTTATAATATTAAAATGTCTCAAGACATTGTTCGACTTTTGAATTTCATTTTAATTCTTGATGCTTTGTTGTTGAAGAGAACTACTAGTAAAGGTTGCTGGGTTTGGGGGGTTTTTTTGATCTTTTTTGTAATACAGAGTATTTTCGTTGTCTGGAATGCTTTGTGGTGACAACAATGACTTAATATAATTTCCACTGGAAAGTAATTCAGTTTTTAACACATTTTCAAGAGAGATTTTAGTTGAAAAAGAATACTAGTGTATCCTGGTGTAAGGAGCAATTCCCATCTTCTCTAAAACTACATTTTAGATATTGGAAATCTGTGATTAGATCACTCTGAACCTTTTCTTCAATGATTAGAGTAATGAAGTAAAAGAACAGTTTTCTCATTTCATTTCCTATTTGTGCTTCATGTTAGACCTGGTTCTGCTACCATTGCTGTTCAGTCTTTTAACAGAGAAGCTGCAGAGCTTTGGTGCACTGAGGCTTGGGTCCTTGTGTTGAAATGAAATACTATCATTATATTTCCTTCTGGACAGAGGATAAACCTGCTCCCCCATGGACCTCCATGGGCTGCATGGGAATCTCTGCTTGGGCGCCTGGAACACGTCCTCCCTCTCCTTCTGCACTGACCTTGGTGTCTGTGGTGGTGTTTCTCTCACGTATTCTCACTCCTCTCTTTGGCTGCGGGTTTCTTCTCCTCCCCTCCCCACTGTCCTCCTTAAATACATTATCCCAGAGATGCTGTCACTGTTGCTGCTGGGCTCATTGTAGGCCTGCAGTGGGTCTGTCTTGGGGCCAGCTGGCATTGGCTCTGTCAGACATGGGGAAGCCCCCCTGCCACCAAAACCTTGCCATGCAAATACAATGCAACAAGTGAATTAGAAATTAGCATCCTGGTTTAGCTCCTGCATTTGCAAGCTAAAAGAGGACTAATTGAAGTTTATGGTAGCCAGGGGAGCAGCAGCAACAGGCAACACAGCTGAGCAGTAGGGAGGAAATTAATGCAGAAAGAGTTTGTGTACACGAGCTGTGGGGAAGATTGGGATAAAGGCTTTTCAATGACATTGGCACTTCTTATAATGTCACTTTTTTGTTCTTTTTTTACTTCAAACTTTTCAGTTGATGGGATTTATTCTTGAGTCAATTTTCATTCTGCCACTCTTATTAGGGTTGACATATTTCTGTAAAAACCCCAAGAGTCAGTCTGGAGATGGACAGCATGTACATGCTCAGGTGCTGGAATACATTTTAAAATGTGTCTTGTCTGCTTTGTGGATTTCTGTGATTTATTTTTTTCTTCAAACCACCAGACTCATTTTCTTACAGAAAACAGAACATGGACTCCACAGATCTTCAGCAGTCATTTAAAGCAGCTTCCTTTGTCCTGCCATGCTGAGCACAGTTCAGTGTGGCCACTGTCATCTAAAATGACAGATTGTTTTACCTCCTTTGGTCAACAGCGGAGTTACTAACCTGTGTGGCATTGGATCATTCTGTGTTCAGAGGGGACGTGGCAGCAGTGCTGAATGACAGGTGTGTTTCAAGTGCCTGAATTCCTGTACACATCTAAGTGGGTTTTTTTTCAGGTTGGCAGCCTGGAAACTTTTTTCCCCCATATGAAAAATGGAGAAATTCTGGACAAGGTAATTAAGAAGTGACTTAAGAAATGAAGTTAGTGAGTGGTAAGCTAATTTGCTCCTCACATAATGGACTATGTGATTTTTAAAATCAAGGACAAAGAACACCCAGGCTTAGTCTTTAACAGTTCTCTGATCCAAGGTTCCTGTGTGTTTTTCTGCCTTAGTTGATCCAGCTGCCATTGCATCTGCTTTTACGTATCCAAATGCCAATTTTAGAACAAGGAGGCAGTAACAGTTGCTTATCTTCTGATACAGCTGAAAAGGGATTTGTGTCCTAAGATACACTGAGAGTAACAATTTTGCGCTATGCCTGCGGTTTAATATTTTTGTGCTTATTCTTTATAAAGAGAAAAAACAGATTTAAGACTAGAGTTATCTTAACCTAGAAGAAATTCAGCAACCTTGTTTCAGTGTCTATTTCTTGAAATAAAGTTCTCATTTAAAACATAATGGTTCTTTTATAATGTGAACATGGAAACTATAAAATTGTTAATATTATTATTTTGTGATGTACTTTGCACATCTGTAATGGTAGTTTGGTTGATCTGGTTAATTTATGTTGGAATGCCTGGGCTTGTTTTTTCAAAGAAATTAGAAAAATCATTTTTGTAGTGCAGAACGTTTCTGTAGAAAATATTTGAGCTGCATGCTGTATCTTGATTAGTTTTCATGCTTTTTGCAATTGAACACGGACATAAATAGAAAAGAAAATGTAAGTTTAGGTGTCTTAAGAAATAGCTGCTGGCACAAAAGTTTCTGCCACTCTTTGAAATGGAGCTTCATCCTGCCAGGAATGATAGTTTTGATTTGATGTTTGTCTGAGAAAGTGACAGGGATCTATCATGTGCTTCTCTTCACCACTATATGAAACATTGCAGCCTGACTCTGAGTGTTTCAGTATGTTGGTAGGATTTATTTCCCTTTATTGGTGGTTGAAAAAATTACTGCATCAAATGGCATCGTTCATGACTAGGATTTTCTGTTAATGCCACTTAAGATTTTAATGTTTTTCATTTTGATTGCAAATGGCATTTAAACATTTAATTTGACTGGATTAGTATATTTAAAGAACTGTGCTGAGCATTCATCTTAAGAATAAATTCTCAATATTTTCTGTTGCAAGGCTTATACTGACATTAAGCAACCTTTTTTTAGTAAGTTTAGACTAAAAAAATCTAATAAAGTAGTTTCTGTAGTTTCATTGACTGATTTTGTGTACTTTTGTCTCAATCTAAACAGGTCATTCATCAGACAAATGTGTAGGTTATTGAAATTATGTCTTGGCAGTAGCTAAATCATTCTTTAAGAATTACCAAACTCATCAGTATGCTGCGCTCTGCTTCTGGGGGCATTTTTCCCTACATGTTTGATCTTGGATTAGAAGCAAAGGATTTTCTGCACTTTTTTTTATTTTTTTTCTCCAAAACAGGCGCACAAGTGCCTTTTGTCTGCTGGATGCATTTACGGTGACTTGAGCATATTCAGTCTCAAGTTTCAGTTTTCAGACTTGTGCCTGGGTGGAATTCTTGCATCCTGCTGTCACTCTGAGTGCACGCAATCTCTTAGTAGTGTAGTCCTGTTAATTTCCCTTTTTTCCCCCTGAAGAAATGGAGTTTCAAAGCAGAAATATTCTCATGCATAATTAAAAGAAGGCTTTTGCTTCTGAGTTAACTGCAGTTAAACTCCCTCTATACGTGGCTCTGGATCCTAACATCTGTCCAAGTGCAGCTTTACTGTGTGGTTTGTAAACTAGTGCCTTTTGACACGTGAAACATTTGCAACTTGAACTTCATGTTGAAAATAAATAGGTGTGGATCTAAAGTAGCTGATATTTTGTATGAAGGAGGTGAGCCTGCTGCTTTTAATGGGAGGGGTGAGCTTGCAAATGAGGCTGGCTGCTTGGAAGGCCTGGCTGGTTTGTACAATGTTCAATACTGTGTAATAAGTTTTTTTTCTGAAAATCTGTCTCTTTAAACTTCTCCAACTGGTGCCACGTTGTTAGATGTGTAATGTGTTCTCACGCTGATTGTCACTTTCCCTTTTGTTTCCATGTCTCTCTTCTGTCATTTGGGTCCATGTGTACTGGTTGTAGCAGTTCTTTTGATGAGCAGTGGGTGTAGGGTTATGAGTAACTGTTTCCCTGCTCCATTTGCTGTTTATTTGAATGCATCAAGTTTAAAAGAGGAGCTTTTTTTGAAATAAAAGTTGTAATCTTGAAAAGCAACAATGCTGTCTTTAAATTCTTTCCTCCTAGAAAATTCTTTTTGGTGCTAATGTTCAGCTATCATCAATGTTGTTTCCATATAGTCAAACATGAAGGAATTAAACCTGCAATTCATAAAGAGAAGGGGAAAAAATAAACAAAACTTTTCTGTGGGCATGTTTGATCTGTTTTATTTAATTTTTCTGTTAAGAAGTGACATAGTTTTGAAAAGAGAAATGTGCCTTTCCTCCTGGGTGCTAAGTAGTTTGGTACTTCCTACATTTAAAAAAAAAAAAGAAAAAAAAAAACCACCCCCCATGTCAAAACAACTGAGGGTTGTGTATTTTTGTGCCTTATTTGAACAGAAAAAAACCCTGCACTTGAACACCAAAAAACCCCTTGCATTATAAAAGTCAACCAATCAACCCCCCTCTACACTTGTATATTCCATTTTTTTTTAATGCTAGAGGTGTTCTGCCTGTGTATGTTCCTATGTACAGCTTGGTAATACATTTCTGATTATTCTGTTGTCGCTGGACATCAGAGATGTGCCTCATTCAGTTTTAGTTCACTTGGATGCAAAATCAGGCGTATCTTAGAAAGCCATCACACAGTCGTGGAGACTGTGCTGGAAAAACAGGATACTCAGTCTTGCTTGGGTGTTTGTTGTATGGGGAGACCAGTGGGTTTTGCATCTGAAACTGATTTGTTTTAAGAGCTGCACTTCACGCTTGCTAATGTTTTAAGGACATCTTGTAAAGGTGAGAGGCATTAAGTTATATTTTCATTAGTGTCCTGCCCTGGACAGTGAAAGCTGAAACAACTCAAGTTTTCACATGATCTTCAGAGGTGTTACACAAATCTCCTCCAGGACCAGTGAAAGCTGTTCAGGGAAACAGCTCAGTTATTCAGACTGTGTTCTCCTACAACCTGGTGACTACCAATCCCATAAACAGAGGCACCCTGAGATCTGAAATCCAGACCTTGGTATGATTTCCGCAGATAATAACAAACTTAATAACTGAAGATATGTGCATTGTTACAATGTAAACATCTGTCACAGAAAACCTTCAGCTATAACTACTACTGTTCTGCTGTGTCACAATATTGTGTGTGTAGTTGTGCCTGACCTTCCTATGACATTTCTGAAACTTGAGCACCTTGTTAATCTCCTTCTATCTTCCCAAGCTATGTTATCACACCCAGTTTCATCATGTTGGATTCCAAATGTTTTCCGCATGCAATTGCTCTGTTACAAATTCCAGACTTCTAGTTTCATTCTTCTGCTCCAGCTCACCTGTCACAGGGTAGATAAGTCCAAGCTGACAGGTAGGTGGAGGTGTATCAACCAGGGGTCTGGGAGGAAAATTAATTTAAAGTGAACATGTTAAATTTTCAGACAGTCTTGATTTGCTTCTGTTGTCCCAAATTGCACAGAGGTCATGTATCAACAAGTCAGCAAGTCCCTCAGAAGCCCAGGTGGACAAGGAGAGCAAAGCCGTATTTGCAGTTGCTTAAATGTGAATTGAAGTGACTTGTGTGAGTCAGAGCAATGTGGGAGTGAAGCAGAACATGCGAACTGAAGCAGAGGAGTTTGCAGACTTCATAAAGTTGTTCTCTCCTGGCTAGAGGAGCATCTTTGGTGTTGTCTGGGTTCCTCTTTGCTCTCGTCGTGAGTTTTATTCCTCTCTTGTTCTGTCCCCCCAGTAATTAGAGCACCAATGTGACTGTGTTCAGTTCTGTTTTCAGATAATTAGAGCTGGGCATATATAGCAAAATACATGGTTGTCTGTCTCGGGTTTTGCTCAGGGCCTTTGCCAGAACATCACTGGTCTGTCATTGGGAACCGGAAATCCTTCTCATTGCTGCTCCTCAGTGGGCTGTGACAAAGACTTCGGCTTATGAGGAGTAATTACATGATGCCTGCTGGTTTGATGTGCAGTTGAGGCAGCCATCCATATGCTCTGCATGCTTCAGGAGTAATGAGGAGTGATACTGGAGAACAGGAATGGCCTTGTTCTCTGGCCAGTTAATGTACTGGGTTAGAAGACCAATGCAGAACTTGGGAGCAAAGGGTGGGAAGAAGGTAAATGAACTGAATCACATTGCTGGAATTTGCTGTTAAAAAGAATTTATGGATTCAACACTGGAAAGCTAAAGCTCAATAATTTTAGTTAATTTTACTTTTGCCCTTTGGATTCTGTATGCTGTCATCAGATTAGAGCAATGAAGTAAAACCTTAGTCATGCTGTGCCTTGTGCGTTGTTCTAGGGTTTAAAGATAATCACAAATAGACTGCTTATCTACATGAACTGTATTTAGTTATTTTGCATCAAGGTCTCTGATACAATGACTGGGAATCCTGAACAACTTCTTAAGTGAAATGTCTATTTAAAATATTTGGGAGTCTTCAAGTAGGTATTTTAAGTACTTTCTGTTTAATAAATCAGTCTTTGGTGTTTATATTGCTTATTGGGGGAAAAAAAAGAAAGTCCCCGAATGCACATTTCAGGATCCAGCAAAATTTTGTCATGTTTTAGAAATTTCTCCCCTGAGGCTGCTTTTTGTGTTGGTAGTTTGCTTATGTTTTGACTTCAGTGAAAGAACCAAACAGAGGAAGGTGGGATGTCTGTGCATGTTGTTGCTTGGTTCGGGGTATGAGCCACAACATAAGTGCAGAAATTTGATGAGAAGCACTAAAGCAAGAACAGCCTTCTGTAGCAGTGTTTATGTAGAACTCCTGTGGTCCAGCAGTTGCTGTAGCTGTTGGTTTCCCTGTGTAAGTTTATTATTCACTGGACAGTTTTTATTTCAGTGTTTACAGAAACTCTTGTGGCAATCATTCATCTTATCTCAAGCTACCAACTGCATTTTACTTTGAGTTCAGTACTGACCTGTTGAATAAATATCTGGCTTACTGCCCTACCTTCCTCCCTTCCTAATCTGACTGCTGTATCCTGTGCTTTTGGATTTGGAATAGCATATGACTGGCTCAGCAGAGATTTCCCAGGTGTCCCCAGAATTAATCTTGCCTTCTTTTCATGTTCCCAGTATATGGTGTTCAAAGGCCTCAAAAGCTTCAGCTTTCAAGGATTTTAGTGTCATGAAAGTACTGAATTTCTTTGAGATTGCCTTTGAATTGCAAGACACCAACACTGCTTTTAGTTTAAGGTTTGAAATTTAGAGTCAGTGTTCCAAGTGAGTGAAGAAATGCTTTGCTAAACTGCAGAAGTCTATTCAGTTCCACTTCTAAATGTAAATACATGGGCAGGCAGGAGCAGTTCAGGCATGACTGATGTCAGTGCATGACTTTTTTTAAAATTTATTTTAACAGTTGGTTATGTGGGATTACAGCATTGCATTTTCCAGGCAATGCTTAGTGCAATATGCATCAAGACTTTGTTCATGTGGTCACAGTCACATCTAGTCTGATCTGAGTTGCTATCATGGTTCTCCAGAAGTAGCATTGTTCAACTTTGCTGTTTTATTAGTTATTTCTGAGGTTCTTGGGAAATCTTTCAGGCAAACAAAAGGTGTTGTTGCAGCATGACTTATGGTGTTGCTTGTGATGAAAGTCATGTTTTGTATTTCTCCTGAATATTATCATTCTGCCTTGTGTGGGCAAAATCATAATTACAGCATCTTCAGAAAACAAACTGCTGAACTGAGAAATAAGTGAAATATACGTTAATTGTAAGAACACGTTAGAGCAAAGCTTTGTTTAACAAGTTTTGCTTTGTTTAGAGATCCAGAAAATGATTATATATAGATATAGCAGAAAGCTGAGTATCCATAGCTGAATGAATATGCAAAGGCTTGGGGGAAGGTGTGACAAGCAAGTGGAGTTGCGTATGGATGTCCTTGTATTTCAGCTGTCTTATGTTGGTTCTGCTACTTGCACACAAGTACCTGATCATGGTTGTGGGTTTGTCTGATACCTACATCAAACTTTCTAATACCATTTTAAATTCATATTGTTAAACTTTGTAGTTCAAAGTTACAGTGGAAGATTATAGCCAGAAATGCCTACTTTCTGTATCAAAGATGATGTAAGATTGGAGAATCCCTAGTTACTTGCTTTGGGAGGAACAGTGAAGCATCAGAGTTGACACACTTTGGAGTCAGTTATTCACATAATTTGTTAATATTACTTCATACCTAAATCTATGTCTTCTTTCTTCCTTCAGCAAAATTTTTTCTGCTTGAGAAATTGTTGGTGGAGATTTGACATCTAGAAACAGTTTTATGTTGAAGGCTTAGGTTGGAAATGATAAAAAATTTCTTGCAGTGATAGCTTAAATTCGTCCTTCCTTGTGTGCTTAGCAGTACAGATTATATTGCATAGACCCAGGCAAAATATAGAAGGAAGGGAGTTTATAGTTCTTATTTATTCACATGTGTGTCCCACAACAATACTAAGGATGCTTTGGTAGTGGTAGAGGTGAAGTTTGATTGCTGGCCTTGTATGTGACTGCTGGACTCACCTTATGGAGCCTCTCTGTACAAACCATTTCTTCTTCACACTGTTTTTATCAGTTGCTTTTGTGAATCTGTGTCATAATAAGAAATTATTACTGAAAAGCTGATAGTGGGAGAGGGGAAACATATTATGTGAATAAAGTTCCTCTGGGTTTTTTTAATGTGTGTTTTTTTGTTTTGGTGTTTTTTGTTTGTTTTTTTTTCTTTTCCACCAAACATCTGCTAGTTTCATGTGAAACTTTCTCTTTACTGTGTTGGACAGCTGATGAATAATGACCCTGCCTTTACCATGTTTTTTGTGACACTATAGACTCTTAATGTGTTCCGTCTTGCTTGTCTGCCTTCATGCTGTTAAGTGCAATGTAAAAGTTGATCCTTGTACAGAAGCAATTTTATAAGTTTTCTCATTGTTTTAACTCTCTGCCTTTCCCAGTTCCTTTGTTGTAGCTGGCAAGATGGGGCAGAGAGCAGAATAACTCATATCTCAGATGAAGTAATGTGGGGGAATGGTGCTGATTTGTCAGCAGATATCATAGGATATCCCGAGTTGGAAGTGACCCCCAAGGATCATCAAGTCCAACTCCTGGGCAGTACAGGCTTAGGAACTTTGAGGCTGGCACAAGCTAGTCCAACTGGCTAGTCCTACCTACGATGCTGCACAGATCAACCAAAGCTTAAAAAAGTCAGTTTTTGCATCCATTTCATGTATGAACTGAATTTTCTGTTTGTATGGGGTTTTTCTTCCCATTTAAAATGGGAATGTATTACAATGCTTGTCTTATAGAGTAGTTCTTGTGAATACCAGAAGGTGGCATAACAGATTTTCTTAAAAGTGATTTGGTTGCAAAAAATGCACAGGATGCTAGTACACTTACTTACAGCTGTCGGTGAAATTTTGATTTAAGGAAAGTTGGATCAGTTTGGACCTTAACATTTAAGGTTAATACCCATTCTGCTATTTTTTTTCAAAATATGAAACTTCTGGTGGGATTCATGCTGGCTTTTATAGGTGAAGGTTTTGAAGTTAAAAATAGTTTACTTGAGAGTGCAGGGAGGGAAGGAAGGAGTTGTCCATTGTGTGTGTCGGTGCAATTCTTTCCTTAGCTGTTTTACAGAACCCTAGTTTCCCATCAACACACTGTTTAGGTATTTTGCTTTAACAGTTTGCAAAATGAGACCAATTCCTGTTTGTTTTAAGCTCTTTATGTTAGCTGTTACTATGAAAGAGTAAATTATTAGTATATTAAGTTAAAAATAATAGTTTTGTGCTGTAGCAACTCTAGCCACGTGCAGATTTGTAGGTGTACCAATGTGTTACAAGGAGTAAGTGAAAAGAGTGTGCAAAAAAGACCAGTAAGCCTTTAAATGACAATCTATTTTCAGATAATGTGTATTTCGTTCTGACAAACTGGAAACCTAGTCTTTGTGCAGCGTTGCCTGCATTTAATGACAAACTGATGTAATAAGGTATTAGCCCATCTCATGTGATGCTTTTCTTATTAGTCTGTCTCTGGGACTGTCATCTCCACTGTGGTGTTGATCAAAAAGTACTTAAATGTACTTTAAAAATAGGTATTGCTTCCATTCAAAATCTAGAGGGAATTCCTCATAGAGGAATGCATTGGGCATAGTTGGCAAGGTTTTGGCAGTGGGGGTGCCCTGTGAGGGATGAGGCTGTGACTGCGCTGTGCCAGACACCACCAGGGTTGATTTTGCATTAAAATTGGTTTTCATTCAAATAGTTAAATTAATTGTCGTGGGACAACCCGGAAACTTTGGGAGGAATGGGATACATGGGATTTTTTCTCTTTTCCTTCAGCTCCCTCTGGCAGACAAACACCTGAATTACAACTGCTTTACTTTCAACTCTTTCAGACAAAGGCTTGTCCCAGCATGAAGTTATCACAGTTGCTTGATGTTCTATATGTATCCATCAAAAAGATGTTTTCAGTTTTAGAAAAGTACATTGGTTGCAGCTGCAGAAGGTGCTGAAATACAAATATTTCTGGGTTTAGCTGACTGTTATGCTGCTTCTTTGCCTGTCTCGGCGGTGCAATGCTATTTTGCCTTAAGGACCTCTACACCACACTTATCTGTTGAGTTTTGGGGTTTTTTTTCCCTTACATGACCTACCCTGAGCCTGCTGTGATTCATTAGAGCAGCACAGATGAGAAGAGTATGACCGTTTTGCATAAGAGCCTTGAGTTTTTACAGAATTTAGACCCTTTGTTTTGCTGACCAAACCTCTGTGAGGTGGGTGGGAGGAAGTGGTGCAGCTCCACTGGGCTGAGCCTTCCACCCACCTCTCTGCAGTCCTCTCCTCCTCTGAGCTTCACCGATTTATTTTCGGTTCTGTGTTTCTGAAGGGTGGTTTGTCAGGTGAAGGGATGTGGTCACATGTACAATGCTGTGAAGAGGTAGAAAACTGCCTGAAGTGTGTGGAATGCTGGTTAAATTTCTCAGCAGTGGGAACTTTAGGAGCTGCTACGTGGACATTGCGGAAAGCACTGAACTTCAGCTTTTAATAGGAATCAGATGTTTAAAGTGTTATGAAATAAAGGTTTATAATCAGGAGAATTTATTTGATTTAAATATTTCTTAATTTTAAAAAATGCAAATAACATTGCTGTTCTTTCTGTGTGCCTTTCTAAAAACATCTTGTACACAGACTTTTCTTGCTATGTACAATTATTTTATGCAAAGCAGCATGTCCTGATTTGATCCTAAATTATCCAGATTGTCACTAGATAGGGGTATTGCAATTGCAGAGTTCTTCCAATCTGCTAAGTGAATATCTTAAAACTGTCATTTTAAATTTGCTTTTGGAAATGAATTAATAGCTTGCCCACCATAGCAAATTTGAAATAACTTGCATCTTTTGAAACTTTGCCTAGGAAATGCAGAGTTTTCTTTAAACTTATGTTCTCATAGCTGCTGGAGATGAAAGCAGTTTGTAATTTTCTTTCTATAATTTAATTACTATGCAGAAAATTTGGCATTTGTTGATTTAGAATTAGAATATAGTGGTGTATTTCAGAGAAATGGAACTGTTTCATATGAAGAGTTATGTGATCATATTTTTTTTTTTTTGTCTTTTGGAAAAATCTAAAAATCATCATTGAGCTGCAAACATGCATCTTCAGTGTCTTTGCTCCTGGCCCGCTGCCAAGTGAAAGAACCTGTTAAAACCATCCTTTTTTGTCAATTCTCATTGCTGCTGTTGGGTGTGGAAGTGCATCTAAACAAGAGACCTGGTTACTTCGTTTTGCTTTCTTATTGGGAACAGGTACCCTGGAGGTTATCACTGGCTTGGTTTCCTGAGGAAGGGAGGATCCTGAGTAAACAAACCAGGGAGTTCCCTCATGCTGTTTTTGGGGAAGGAGTCTTTGGACTACACCTGCCTTTGTCAGATGGCAGGAGTTGATTCCTGGTTGCCTCTGGCTACTGGGGGTGGGCGGGGGGAATTAGAAAAAATTTAAAGGATTGGAGTTTAGTACACCTGGCCCCTTCAGCTGTTCCAGCTTTGGTACTAATTCTACCTATTCTCATGGCATTTAGTTGGAATGATCTGTGGACTTGAAACTCCTTTTCTAATGTAGAGAAACTGTACTTTTTTCTTACACTGAATGTGGGAAATTAACACTAAACAGCTAACATTGGTGATAAATCTGAAATTGAACTTTTTGCTGTGTAAGCCTTTCTCACATGTCCCTGTGTGTGAAGGCAAGCTGAACTCTTAAGGTTAAGTTGCTGTTTCATAAAAATTTGTATCTAACATGCTGATGGCAGATAATTAAATTGAGTGCATTTATGTAAGTGTCTCTTATGATTCCTTTAAGGAACCCAGCCAGCTGCATTGCAGTGGCCATGGGCAGCACGGTGCAGCAGCTTCAAGTCTTCTAGGAGAAGATGCATTACTGCTGCTTTTTTGTTTCCTAGGTGGCACACAGTGATTTCTGACAACCTGGACCTCAAGCATCAGCATCCTTCCCAAAACTTTTTCAGTTTCATTCTCTGTCAATTTTCCCGAGGGACTGCAGCCTTCAGAGCGCCCACAGTGGAGATTTTGTGGGTTGTGGGTTTTGTGGATTTTGTGGGTTAGCAGACATCAGAGGTGACAGTACAGTGGGAATTTCTGTGCTCAGGAGCACTTTATGTTTTTGTCTTTCAATGAGATTGAGTCATGACAGAAGCACACAAGAGCATTGAGCAGTGGGCTTTATCTTGGCTCCCCCCGCCTGCTCTTTTCATCAGGGACACTTCTCATACATGTGAAGAACTACAAAAACTCACTCCAGTGGATAAAGACAATAAGGCTTAGAGAATGCAAAATGATTCTGTGTAAATGATGGAAGAATGAAAGGAAAAGCCAACAAACTTTCATTTTAAGAATATTTTCAAAAAACTTTACCCAACACGTGACTCAAGTCATGTGTTTGCTGTCTGTGGTGAAGGAAATACTGAAGTTATTGGTGGCTGGTGCTCAATCCTAGCCTCTGTTTAATTACTAAATTGTTTAATATATTTGCATCATTTGAGTCAGATATGTAAATGTGTTTAGGCGGACTTTACTAAAATAAATTGTGCAGACAACAGATCCTAACAGCTGTGGAGAAGCTGTTTGGAGATAAATTCTTTGTAGTTCACAGTTTGACCTAATAAAAATAACTGTTGCTTCAGACAATTATCTTCAGCAGAGTCAGTCTGGCTGCTGTGACTGTGCATTCGGGTTTCTGTGTTGATTTACTAAATATGATGACCTGGAGAAGATGAGCAAAGTTCTCTGAATAAATTGGTGTTAATTCAAAAGCATTTCTTCTTAGCAGTGTGTTGTCAGCAGAGTACATTGGCTTAGATCAAAAATTGGAAACCTTCATTAACTCACTTTGGTTTTACCTCCTACTAAGGGTTTTAAGACCTCATTTTGCCTAATACCTTTTATGTAAGAGTAATTTGCCCAAGCAAAGATGGTTGGGGTTTTGTGTGTGTGTGTGTTTTTGGGTTTTTTGGGTTTTTCTTTTCATATTATAACCTGTCGCTTGTAATTAAGTTAAAAGTGCATCTTGCTAGTGATTTATTGCTAGTTATCTTATCTGAATTTTAGAAAACCCCCCCTTCAAGAATACACACAAGAAAATATACCTGAAACAGAGTTTAATATTTTAATAAATTAATCCTTTCGAATATTAGAAGTGTGAATACTGCATGGACTGTTTGCTCATTTTCTCCCCTTTCAAGCTGGCTTAAGGTTTAACCGAAGTTATTTAAATTGTTTTAAAAATAACTGCTTGTGACCTGATAGGAAATGGTGTATTTTTTTAACTGTTTGCTCTTGCTGAATAATTTCAGAAATTTCATACTCAGATGATGTTTTTTTTTTTTTCTCTTTAATGAATGATGCAAAACCGAGGTTATTGGCTTTTTAAGAACGTCTGAAATAGAGAAACTCATTTCTCAACACGGTTCCTTCTCAGTCAGTCAGCTGCTGCCTCTTTGGTTTGTTGAAGAACATACATTTTGGTAGTCTCAAAATCATGTGAGAATTTGAATCTTTCCTAACTGAAGTGTCTGGGAGGGAAGGGGAAGTGGCTGTATCAGATGCAGGGTAATATCTATTTATCAAATATATATGTAGAAATAATGTGTGTATATATATATCCATGCTATATACACAATCCCATATATATATAGTATGCATATGTATATTTATGTATAAAAATAGTTTTCACTGAAATGATGCATCCTAAAATGTTACTGCAGGAATTTCCTCATTTATATAGGAAAAAATGCTGAGTGGGTGGATGGAAAACTGCAGTACTTCTTGTTAAACACATGGTACATGCCCTGACTGCTTAACTTAATATTTAAAGATTTGGGGATTTTTTTCCCCGTTTTAGAAATGGCCCTGCACATATTGCCATAGAGATGGGAACCTGCACTGCTTACAGCATTTTGACAGCAGGAGGGGTTGGCTGCAAACTCAATTTATCTCACTTCTCTATGTTTTATGATTATTCCTTGTTCCTTGAGCAAACCAGTTTAAAGGAATTAAATATATTTGATAATAGTTACTTTGTAAGCATCTCTGCTCCATTTATGAGGCTATGTGCATCTTGAAGTCTACAGTACAACTACAGTAGACCAAAAGATGCTGTAACTTATATCTGGTGTTTGAGGGCTTTTTTGCTGTCAGTTATAAAAACAATTTCTTTGGGAGAGCATAGTGGACAGTAAGTCAAAGTACATGTGGAATTCTCAGAACTGTCATCAGCTGTTTTAAAGCCTATTTCTTAATGAAATTTTTTAAAAAAATTGAGATATTGTTTCTTAGCAAGATAGATCTTTGACACTTCTAGAAAAGTTGCAGTTTCAGTGAAAACATTGGCAGGTGCATATTGCCACTTTTTTCTGTTCTTTGATATTTGTGAAATGTTAAGTGTCACTGTGAGAGGACTGCAGCAGTAATTGCACAGGTTTCCTTTGGATTCCTCCTTAGGCAGAGGTTTGTTTTCCTTTTTTATGAATTTTGGTGTGAATATTTTGACAATATATGGTCAAAGAAATTGTATTAATTAACTGACTCATATACGGGGCAGTACTGTCAACACCATCTTTTAATTATTCTCTTGCAGTAATTGGAACAGCTGCAGTTTAATAGACTGAAAAGCCAGAGATAGAGGCATAAGAAGCATTCATGTGAAGGGGAAAGAGCTGAGTAAGGAAGCCAATTAAACTATCACAGTCAGTGTTTTAGGGAACCTGAAGAGAAATTGTTTGCATCCTTATTTGTTCAGTTTCTAGACTTGTGCCTTTACAGCCATATTTAAACTGCTGAAACGATTTGATATTGAAATTATTATTGCATTTTATTGTATTTTTGAGGTTCTGCTTTATTTTATTCTATATCAAAAGGCCCTTGTGTAGTAGGATGCATCAGCTCAGCAGGCTGGTAGTTTGAAGATATGGAAAAGATCAGAGCAGTTCCTCCCAATGTGAAACTGATTTTCTGCCTTCAGTTTGGAGTGAGCTTTGCTAGTGCTAGGGATTTTATCATATAACAACAAATACCTGTTTTAAAATGGAAACATGGCTTTGTATCAAAGAATTTTAGAACATGGATTTGGGGAAAAGAATCTCAAAAGTTTAAATATGTTTACTGGTCTTACCACCATTTTAAGGTATTTTTTTCTGTGTATCTGAGTCTGGTGTCTTGTTATACAAACATTTTGTCAGTAGGAAATAGTCTAATGTTAGAAAACTTAATATTCGTGACACAAATATTTAGACCTTTCTGTTGTCTAAATTTCTGGAGGAAAATGGGAGATGTAAATCACACTGTCACTGTAACTTTGACTGTTTTTCTTTCTGTAAAGCTAAAAGAAGTCTGAGGTTCTGGAAGTGAGAATACTTTTCAGGACATGCTAGAAAGGGTTTGCAAGACTTGAGAAAATTTCCATATAGCTTAACCCTATTTTCACCTAGTGCTTTCAGTTCCTCTGATACTTTGTAGATGAATAAAAGGAGGGAGGTAAGTAGCTTGTTAGAGTGGAACAGCAAATTGTTTTAACTGCAACAAAACACTCGACTGAGCAAATATTTTTTTCTGTTTTGTTCTTAACAGACTGAGGAAAGAAAGTTAAACTCAACCTATGCAAACTGATGAAAATCCAGCAGCGTTTCTAGAAGTTGACTTTTATTCTGCATAGTTTTCCTACAAAAATTTGTATGACATTCCAACAAGGCTAAGAATAAATATTTTCACATTAGTATAGTTTTATGTTGCCTGGGTTCTGATACATCTTTCTGCCTGTGCCTTTTCCTTCTTTGAACAAATGTGAAGAGAAGTCATATGGGAAATGCAGAGACGGTTTAAAAGTTTTCTTGGAAGTATACATGCTCCAGAAGTGTAAATGTGGTAGGCTTTAAGAGGACAGAATTTATTTTATAATCCAGGAAAAAAGCAGCAAAGGCATACATGTTGACAGTCAGTGTGTACAAAACAATGTGGTAGCAGCTTAGCCTTCAAATTGCACAAAGAAAGGAAAAGGATATACCAAGGAAAGAGAGAGAGTCACAGGGGCCAGGTTTTAGCTGCATTCTTGCCCTGAAATCAGGGAGGGCTTGCAGAAAAGAAGGCGTTGAGATCAGCCTGCTGACAAGGGGTGGTTCTGTGTGTGACTTTGTCATGTGCATGCTGAGTGTGGTGCTGAGAGCCTGCTCCTCTCATTTGGGGCCAAATCATGCTTGTTGGGCAATAGTGAAGCAGGATTTGGGGTGTGGGGGGTGGAGGAAGAGGGTTAAGAAATGCTTTGTTCCATTAACATAAGCACTCTCCGGTATCTCTTCTCATGTGGGATCAGAGCCTCAGTGGTCTACAGACCCACTCAGTAGCTCCTGGCCTTGCTTGACATCTCAGGTCTGTAAAATGGCATCTTGAGATCATGCCTTTGGTGGCCTTCTTTTCTCTCTCTTTTTTTCTTTCTTTTTTTTCTTTTTTTTTTTTTTTTCTTTCTTTTTTTTTTTTTTCCTTCTTATCCACCTTTTCTTTTCCTTTATGGAGGAATTTTCTGCAGAGGTGCTTGACACTCTGTCAGTTACTTTACTGTCTGTCTGCTCAGTGCAGCTTTGGAAACACAAGCATGGAAATGGTTGCTTAAAATCCAAAGACTTTCTCATCTTTTGTATACAGAATAAAGGATATATAAGAGACTTAGATAATAAGTAGAATGTCATTTTAAGCAAGTTATGAATGCTTTTAGTGTGAACTTGCTTGTGAGAAAACCACAGAAAACAAGCCCCTTGTATGGTCCCAAATGCTGTGTAATCTGTGCAGGTATCATGGGACTTCAGCATTTAAGGGTTTTAAACTTAAAGCAGATCTCTGGTTTGTGTGCCAATTTGGAGTGTTTTCAGAGCACTTGTCTGGAAATAACTGTTTTCTCAGCAAGTAGGATTCTGCCCAGAGCTGTAATGCTGCTTTTGGCCCTCAGAACCAGTTCATCTGGGGATGAGTGGCAGACCAGTGTAATATGAGAACAGAAAATGTATGTTCAGTGGCTGCAATGCACACCAGGAGATCAGATTACTTTCCCCATATTTTTACATGTGTAACTAAACTGTTATTTTCAAGTCTTAATTAAATTATCAGAATAATATACTGTGATTTTCTGTTGTCATAGGAATAGTTTATGTAAAGCATAAAATATATTATAATAGTATTTTCCCCGTGAATATGCAACCAGTCTGTGACTGTCAGGAAGAAAATGAGATTTGATTTACGTTTTTTCTCCTTATGTGCAAATAGGTGATTCATTTCTCACATGGTTGTTTTTTAGCAAGTGGAAGGTATTTCCCTATTTTTAGAGTACCTGGCATTGCTACTTTCTTCAATCCTGCATGTGGTTGATTCTAGTAGTGTGTGCTGGACATCAGGAGGAGATTTGGCTGGGCACTGCTTGTGATTCATATGTTTTCCAAAAATTGTTTACAGCTCCTGGATTTTCCTGTAAACTTGTTTTTTAGTTTGTTTTTTTTTTGATTGCTTGTAGATTAATTGGAAAAATAAATGGGACCAGAAGCAGCCAAAGGGAGAGCAGGTTTTTGAGGACTCATTTTGCCCTGTAGGGTGAATGATCTTCTTGGGGTCAAAAGTGAGGAGTGACTCTGATTTCTGGATGTGCTTTGTTTGACTTAAATGCCAGTCAGTACTTGGCAATGACTTCATGGTTTGAGTTGGCTTTTATTTTACTGGTCAAAAGGGTATTTAAAGAGCTACTTTTGGAGAAGTGGTCCATTGATTGTTTTTGGCCTCATGCGTTTATATTAGTAATGTTAATAAATAAAACATGTGGTCATCTCTTTGGGTTTGACAGAGCAGGGAGACGAGACTTTACAGGCAACTACCAGTGGGTTCCACTGGCTGCACTGAGTATGAGGATGGGAGTAACAGCATTTGCTTGTATTTTAAGACAGTTTCTGTACCATGCTGAATGCAAAGCAAAGTCGACTGTCTGAATTCAAAATTGGGATTTTTTTTCTTTGTGATTATAATAACTGCTATCTAACATCTTTCAACTTGACTTCTAGGTCTTCAGTGCAGAGCTGGTACATTCAGTGCATTATCTGGTACTCTGGTGTGGTAGGAGTCTGCATGCAGTGTTTAACCTGTGTGCAGCCAAGCGTGCCTGTTGACATGTAAATGTGTGAATTCTTTTGTTAAAAGTATGACTTTTTTATGCTAATACATCAAACTTGTTCTCTGCAGGACTAGTGTTTCTTAATAGTTGTAAGCATATAAGCACTGTTTTTCTACAGTGACGTCTGTCCAGCATCCCAGGTACCAGTTCCTGTGAAATTTGTTGCTTGGGTTAATGCTGCTCATCTATAATTTAGAACTTCTTCAAAGAAGTGGGAGAGAGTGCCTCAATTGTTTGTCCAAGAGGTGCATCTGATTTTGAATGAGTGCTTGACTCTGGTCATCCTGCGTTGTTTTAGTCCTTTGCCTGTGGTTATGGTAACAGCTTCAAATGCCCAAAACTATTTTGGGCAAATATTTTCAATAATGGTGATTGGGAGTAGCAATTATTCCTGGCGATTTCATCCCAAAATCAAACTTAACGCTGTAGGCTTCACTGTTACGAAGAACATGTCAGGGTGTTATTAAATGTTATTAGAACAGTTAAATTTATAAAAAAAATATAAAAATAGCTCCTAGTTTGATTCTTTATTGCTAATTAGCATGACAGGGTGTTGGCTTTTTAGTGACAGGATTAAGCTGTTCCGATGAACAGAAAAATTGTCATGCTGTACAAAGACTATTCTGAAATATGTAGATTAAATGTCTTAATGTTGATTTGGTCGACTGGCAATACATTAGAAGTGTGGTTTTTTTCTTTTTCCTGTAAGGTGATCCGTATAGCTGTAGTTCTACCTTCTTTTCCCTAGAAACCTGCTCTGCTTATGCATAATATGCTATTAAATTCTCTGTTCCCTTTTTAATAGTTTGCCTTCTATGCTCCCTGCTGTCATCAGCCCCGGGAGGTCAGCAAGCAGAGCACTGAGCTGCAGAGTGGTCCCTGATGGGGACCTGCGTGACCATCTGCTTCGTCAGT
This sequence comes from Xenops minutus, assembly GCA_035221455.1. Taxonomy (NCBI): domain Eukaryota; kingdom Metazoa; phylum Chordata; class Aves; order Passeriformes; family Furnariidae; genus Xenops; species Xenops minutus. The sequence continues at coordinate 8,470,288 of JAWWEE010000142.1, read as the reverse complement.
TCTTCAGGCAATTTGTGAGCTGCTGGGGGGGGCGTTGAGAATTAGATTGTTGATAGCGTTCCTACAAGGACTGCTATTAACAGCGTGCTAGTCTCTGCTTCTCTACTGCAGAAGACAGAGTGATATTTGTGTTCCCATAGCATGTTGTAAAATGCATGAGATATTGCTCATCCTCCTTGGAAATCAGAATAGGAAAATGAGAGCATCCTGAACCAGAAGCTATTAGAAGAACATGCAGAAACCTGCAGCGATTTGTGCTTTATTTTGTCTTCCTAGCTGCGGATTAGAAGGACTGATTTTTGCAATGGGCTTTTTCTATAATGGCATTCTTGTATTGTTTGGTCAGAGCTTGCACAGGAGGAAAACAGGCTGCTGAATTTAGTCACTGATCTCTATTAGCCGTGGCCTAAGGCTATGCTGAGATTTATATCCCATTTGTATTGTTGCAGCTCAAAAGAAGAATGTTCAGAGGATGACAAGTGTATTCTGAGTAGGTATGTTGTTTCATTTTCATATGAAACCCATTTTTTTTTTCTGCTTCCATTGGTCAGAAATGAGGTTAATAGGAAGAGAATATAGTACAGTGCTGCAGTGTCCCTGTTAAGGTAGAACAATAGCATCAGAAACAGTTCTTTAAAAATTAGCTGCTTTTATTAAATAAAGCTGCATTGTGCTGGTGTGCACAGTGCAGTCTTTTTTTTTTTTTTTTAAAGCATATACTGCAGTCAGTGCTTCCCTAACGAGGTGGCACTATTGTTGAGTTAGAAGGATAGAATCATCATATTGCTTTAGGGGACAGCAGGATTTAAAAGGAGATGCCTTGCAGCCCTGTTTTACAGATTGGAAGCATCGGTTTAAGGGCATTGGCAGAATCATTTCCTTGTTCTTAGCAGCAGCCACTGCTGTGTCAGTAGTGTGTGGAATGGAAGTCCTAGTTGGTAGTCTGTTATGGAAACGCTGTTTACTGTTATTGTAGTACCGTGGTGACAACATGCCATTGAAATGGAAAACGAGCTCTCCTGCTATCTGGAAATTCCCAGTTCCTGTGCTTAAAACATCCAGGTCATCGCCACTTTCTCCAGCATACATGTAAGTGAGAGAAATGAGGATAATAAGGTGGGAATTTTTTTCGTGAGACTACCCTGTGGCAAAATACCCTGTTTTATATTAAATGACATTGGCACTCAGAATTTTATCTTGTTTGCTGTGTAGATCCCCCCAGATTTTATCCTGGATGTTTCATGATGGATGTCGTGTCAAGTCTTTCCCTTTTTGTTGAAACATAGAGAAATTGTGCAGATTAAGCCATATTCATAATAATATTGCTTATGTTCATTTGAAAAGTTTGTGTTGTTGTTAATTTGTAGAGCTGATCTTGAATTGACAAGTTAAGCTTTGAGGCTAGCAGGCTTTCTTAATAGTGTGTATGCTAACATTTCCTCCTCCTGACTATTACACTTGGAAATTGAGCTTGAAATCACCTGCTGTATTGTACTGCACTTTTGTTCGTGTGAGTTCTTGTATAGAAGAAATCATCCTGTTTGGTCTTGTTTTATTCTTTAAAGTCTTAGCCTTAATGCAAATCAAAAGTTACAATAAAAGCTTAAAGCATAAATATAAATCATTCATATCTGACTCCTTATACAGTTGTACAGGTTGTCTATGTAAAGTAGCTTCACATAAAGGAGTATTTTAATACACAGGGTGACAATCTGCCTTTGTCTTGCCATATCTTGGTGCAGCTTTTGTTCACCTTTTGTTGCTGCCAGTTCTGTGTTAGCACGTACAGGTGGCTTTTTTTTCCTTCTGTGAAATAAAACTACAAAGCACAGGGTACTGAATTGCTTCTGCCTGCATTTAAGGAAGCATCTCTTTCAAAATGAGGAATAGTTGCTTTAAATTGCACAAGTGGCAGTGTAGATGACTTTCCTATCAGGAAATGATTGTGAAGACTAGTACTTTCCAATAGTATTCCAGTCTAAACCCTACAATATTAATACTTTAAAGCCTATATCTGCTTACAGATAGGCTTTTCCTTCAGCTGCTGTAGGGACGTGCTGTAAGAGAGAGGTACACAGGTCCTCTAAGTGTCTTTTTTCATTGTTGCTCAGAACTGCATTGATAACAATCCAGCGCTGTGTGCATGGTCACTATTGTTCTCAGTGAGAAGGGCTGAGGCTTAGGGAGATAACCTTTCTGTGTAGAACCTGTGCTGTGCAAGCTCCAGTTTAAGGTTAATTTTCATGGAAGTGCTTCAGCCTTTTTACTGGAAGCATCAAAAATGTTTAAGGCCACCAGAAGATAAACTATTTCCAATAAATTGCTACCTGCTCAGAGTTTTTAAAAAATATTACTTAAATGCAAAGATGGTATAATGGTATTAGAAGAGTTGTGAGGCATTTGAACCTATTTCATGGAAAGAGTGCCTTTAGTGTTGTATGTTATGCTTTTAGTTTTTAAACTGTGGTACTTTTAAGTGCAAGAAAAATCAGAAATAGCCTACTCCAATATATCTGCTGCTGAAACTGAGCATTTCTTTTGTGCGTTGCCTTTAAATCGCTAATCTTAGCTCGGTGTATGCTCCAGCTTTTGTGATGGGGATCATATAGCTGATTATCTCGGTGTGTTGAAAGTATGAACAGGTTTAGTGATCATGCTTAACTATATGATGCTGAGCTGATCTGGAGCATGAGAAATATGTGATCAGCAGCCCTAATCATCTCTTTGTAATGAGTCAATGTATCTCAGTGTTTGCGAAGACATTTCTTTACTGGCACACAGACCTGATATAAGCAGGACTCGTAACTCTAACGTTAAAATCATTCATATACTTTATTATGAAGAGAATGAGAAACATTACAAAATGGCATCTATTTAATTAGGCAATATATATCAAGTGGTTAAAAAAAACCCCTTATAATGTAGGTTGACCAGTATAGGTGATGGAATAAATCACCTTCATTGCAGAGATTACAGTAAATTTTCTACTGTTTTATGTGATCCGATGTTTTTCACATTAATATTTATAAGTTTGCTGTCATAAGTAGTACTCTGCACACTGGCAAAGGGCTTATGGTTTGAGTAAGAGATTGAGAAATAAGTGGCATGTGAAATGGTACATGTATTGATCTAAAAGAAATGACCATAATACTCTAGAATTCACAGATGAACATGTTTATACTTGGTATTTTGGATCTAGGGTGTAGAAAGGTATGATTGAGCTTTTAATCCCTTTAATACTTGACATCTTAATCTTACAAAATAGGGGGTTTAGTGTGGTTTGGAATGTAAAGTAGGGAGGTCTTAAAGGTGATTTTTTTCTGTATTTAAAAGGAAATTCCAATTTTTCAGGTTTCTCTGGTAAAGTTGACCTGAACTTTAAAAGCTTCATCCTGCTAATGATTTACAAGTAACTTATCTAGAGATTAAACTGATGATCAGGGCACACAGATTTTATTAGTTTTACTTGGTCTGGGTACCCCATACCTGAACTCTGCCTTAGTTTCCCTGTGTCCAAATGCTGAGACTGGTGTTTGTGAGCACGTCTGGCTTCTTGGATGAAGCAGCATCTACGTACAGAGTACCACTGTGAAACATCCGCTGTCCTGCAGACTGTGCAGCTGGGGTGGCTTAGCTCAGTGTCTGCCTGAAAAGTTTGTGGTAGTTCCTGAGGTGGGAAAGAATATGAGGGGCTTGTCTCGGAGAGTTCTGTGCTGCAGGAAACTTGTGGATGGGTAGTACATGAAATAAAGGACCTGTGGAACTTGAGCTGAGGAGTTTATAGGCAAGGATATGGTTCTGTTACTGCAGAAGCCTGCTGGTTTTGCTGGATCTGGTACTGCTTTCCTGGCAATGGGAAGGAGCAGCAGTGACTTGCTGCCTCTTGGGTGGTGGCTTTGGTTATCATCAGTTATTTATGAGGGATATTTTCAGGTCATCCTGACTGCAAGAGGTAACTCCTGACATTTTACAAAGAATGATTCCCTCTGATGGGGAATAAAGACATTCCCTGTCTTCTGGTGGAACTGGTCCAGAATTGCTTGAACTTTACCCCAAGTTACAGAGATCCAGTGACATTGCATAGGGAAAATTGGGTACTATTAGAATTGGAGTGCTGGCATGTGCCAATATATGTAGGTGTAGCACAGCTGGTTTAGTGCATGAGTTAGGAATGTGCAGACATGGGTGCGTGCACATGCCTTTGTTAGCCTGCTTTGCATTTTGTGTCATGACAATTATGTTGCTGGGATTTAGAATATAGATTCCTTTTGTCAAACAGCGTGGAAGCTGCTACAGCAAGTTTATGCACCACTACTCAAATCATATTCATATTTGTGGTTCTGTTGAACTATGTGGGCAGAGACCTAGGTGACAATATATTCTGTGGGCAGTTTCAGCAAGTGAATCAGAGGAAAGGACAAAGTGAATAATACAGAGTTGGAAAAGCGGTATTCTGTGGCATCATAGCTGTCATTTAACATGACTGCCATGTGTTAGAAGCAAAACAACCCAATGACTGTCCTAAGCAGAGGTTAAGAATTAAAGCACTACTGCAGAGAGAGTGAGCAGCAGTTCTGCATTTGGTTGTATAGAACAGCTTTGAGGTATAAAGGAGCATAAATCCCAGTTATTGTTCATGGGTCACATCATCTCATACATTAAGAACCAAGAGAATTCCTTCTTATTTACACTACCAATGTCGTATTGTTTTCCAAAGTTGTGCACATCTTCAATTAATATAAACAGAATAAATGTTTGTGAAAACTCAGGAGATTAAAGTACTGTGATGGACATCTACAAAGAATTCAGTAATGCAAAAACACTATTTGAAAAAATACTATTACAGAGGATTGTTTTATAAGGCTGTGTCATGGGAGAATATTCTCCGCTGTTTTCTGAAAAGTAAAATGCTCAGTGAAGTGTTCTAGTCACCTAAATGTCATTTTCAAAAATAAGTAAAACGAAAAAATTTCTTAATTTGGAATAATCCATTTGTAATCTTAGTGCCTATCCTTTTACATGGAATAGTATGTTGATATTTTAAATGGCAACTGTCCTTTGTATGTGTTTTCATAAGTAACTGACTAATGTTAGGAGAAATAAGCAAATGTGGTATTCCAAATATATTGCTATGAAAGGGTTTGCAACACAGTCCGTCTGTCCTGAGTTATGTGGTTGTGAAATTTTTCTGGTAGGAAATGCTTTGCAGTAATGGAAATCAGTTACTGTGCAGAAAAGTAGAATAAATTCTTAATACTCTGGAGTAAGCAGCGCTGGTTTTAGCTGCTTATATGGGTTATATAGGTTAATGCTTTTGTGTCGTCTTTCAAATATCTGATTTGCACTACAATAAGCTCTTTGAATTTATGCTATACAGGGATATATACTTAAATGGGAAAAGCTGTGTATGCATAATTCATCAGACCACCTGTATTAGTTCTCTTTTGTGAGACCACCCTATGTGTGTCTGCTTCCTTCGTTGGTCATTTTTAGTAAATAAACCCTTTTGTTGGGCTCCTGAGCATTTGACAGACTACACGATATTTGCACAGAAACACACTCATGTGTCTTTGGCAACATTTCTGTTTTAAGACATTGCTTCCTAGATATTTTAAATTTCAAAATGTTGAAAGTCATCGTGCAGGTCACGTCATATTTTTTTAAACTAATCTCACAATACTTGCAAACAGATGAATTGGATGAGTGGGCAATAGAAGGGGCTTGTATCTTACTAGGAAAAGACTGCTTTTAATCCCATAAATTTTGTGCATAGAGTTCTCATTTGTGCCTGTTGATCCTCCTTTTGCTGTTTATATAGTAGATATTTCAATAGATTAGTCTTTTGAAATGTGAAATTTCATTATAGGAATAAACTGGTAAAAGGGAGGGGGAAAAAACCCAACCTGTTTGCCAGGAAGATCCTCAGAGCTAATGGTTTTTCAAGAGAAACCTTTATAGGTGATGCTGTGGCTTACAGGTCCTCAACATTCCATACTTATACAGCATGATGTTGCAATATTGACATTGTTGTGACATGCTGAACCATCTTTATTGAATTATCCAAAATATGTTACTCAGCCTGTTCTGCCAGCATGTCAGTTCGGCCAGTTTGTCATTTTTGCCATTATTTCCTTGTTAATGTGGAAAAATCTTGTTGTCCAATCACATTCTACTCACTGACTTTTTCTAGTGTTGAGGTATATTTTGATGTTTGGATGGGAATACCTATGGATTTCCATGAAGTACTTGATGAATATTTGGGTTTTAAAATAATAGTCACTTGTTCTAAATGGCAATAGTGGGAATTGTAGTGTAATAATGTGTAGCTATAACACTTAAGTGCAAATGCACATCTAGATTATTGCTGTAATATTTTGTCCAGCAATGGCTGAGATTGTTTCAGTGTCTAAATTGCAAAAATGTGGGTTTTTTTTCATGGGATGAACAAGTCACCCATACCTGTTATCTGACATGCTTAGATCTAAATGCTTTATCATGTAGGGGGAAAAATATTTTACAATTTAATGTAATTTAAAATTTAAATGCTCCTCTGCGTTCTCCCCAGGAGGTTGCAATAAAGGCATGCCAAAAGAACTGTGGAAAGTGGCAGAGCAAGAGGAATGGTAGAACAGAACTCAAATCCCAATATCAGAATCTTATTTACTTTTACTGCTGGGTTTTAAGATATCGGAATGATTCTGTGTAGTATATAGGGACAGAAAATGCAATACTCTGGAAAGGAGTTGTTCCTAAATCTATTACAGGAATACAGTGGGATGTATGTTCTATGACCAAACCTTGAATGTGTTGGTGCCACCTTACACATATATAGGCTTTTGTCTTTAAGAAACCATTTATTCTGCAAACATACCAATTTCTATGTATGAAAACTAAGGACACATCAGATAGAACTGCAGTCTGCTGGTGCATGCAGAATGGTTTTCTTAAGTGTTTTGTAGTGCACAGGGAGTATTAAGCTGCCTAGCCAAAATTATGACTTAACTTTTGAACACTTAACACCAAATATAAAGGGCAGAAAGTAAGTGCAGTGTTAGTCCAACCTAAACTGTGAAACCTCTGACTGTTGAATTTTACCTTTTTCAACATGGAAGGAATAAAATAGCTCTGTTTCTGTAGAAAAGCTACAAAGTATGTGTATTTGCCTTGCTTTTTCTGTTTCTAAGAGTAGGAATCAATAGACTAACACCAAGTTTGGCAAAAAGTCATTAGAGAACCGTTTCTAATTTAGCATCGTTAAACAATCTGAGTCTGCAAATTTAAGCTACAAATGGCTCAATGAATGTAAACCCTTTGTCAAATAGATAAATGTGGATGTGATACTAGGGCTCCCAGAGAGACTAAATGCTGTTAGGAACAAAAGCTTTATAGCACTGACTGAACCAAATACTGCTTTGTTTCTGTGGAAAACAAATTTGAATTAACCAGCAGGCTGTAATTATGCTGCAAACAGCTTGAGACCTGTGATCGTTTAGTTGTTTTAGAAGGAATTTTTGAAGAGAATATTTTCTGTGTGCATATCCTTGGGAAATCACACCAAAATGGTGGATGATGTTGCTCAGTCCTCTTCTGCCAGCTTTGTGGGAACTAATTTTGTGCCAGCTTGGTCACAGTGTGGGCTTGCTACGAAGTGATACAAAAAGGTTCAAGTTATGTTGGGAGTATCTTTGCTTCTGTGTTGTCCTACTTTCCATCCATATCCATTGGTGTTAAGGACGGCGATCATATCTCCAGTCATCTGAGTGTTTCTGGTAGCCATCATAATTTCTGGTGATGTCCTGGGCCTGTGTGCTCAGGCAGAAACTTTATCTTAATGTAGTGATTGTGTGTTGAAGTCCAAAGAGACTTGACTATATTAAAAAAAAAAAAGGGAAAAAAAGAAAGGTTAAAGCATGACATTTAAGTACCAGTCTCCCAAACTTTGCTTCTAGCATAGCTTAAGTAGGTTACCTGGAGCCTGACTTGATTTGAAAACGGTTCAGTGTCCTGTTCTTACAGTGAGGTTGTGTTTGTTGTTCCCCTCATGGCCTTTGGTGATCATGCTTGCAGATCAGGCTGCGTTAATTCTGTACTGGTTTTCCCTTTTGAACACCTTTTTCTCTTGGTCACAGCAATGAACATCTCGTGCTGTAACTGTGTGTGAACAGCAGGTAAAGTTGGTGCTCTCTCTGCCTCTGCCCATCACTGTGTGCCTGGAATTGACCTTTGTCCTTCTCTTCTGATTTTTGTGGGGTCTGAAAGTTCTATATCCTCATCTCCTCCTGCCCTTGGCCACAGCCTTGTAAAAAGAAAAAGCCACTTCTCACTGCTTTGCTCTACTATACAGAGCCTGGTTTTCTGTTCTCCTTTTACAGAACACCTTTACTTTAGAGCAAAGGTGGAAAATGGAACATCTATTTGCTTTTCAGTTTAAGAAACACTAAGCTTTGCTTTATGCCTTTCTTGTGGAGTGGAGATTTAGATGATCTCAATATGAAGTACTAAACAAACGTTTAAATGTTCTGCTGTTACTGCTGCCCTTCTAATCTATAAACAAGGTCAGGTGTAAAAAGTGAGATATTCAAATATACACATCAGAGCATTGCCCAAGGTGAGCAGTATTCAGCAGTAGCTGCTGTAGCTATTTTAGAAAATTGCATTCACAGTAGGTGCAGTGCAGTGTTAATTCGCTTGAAATAAAAGGTTTGTAAACTTCTGGTTGCGATGGCCCCTTTCAAGCGAGCAGTATTAAATGGTGTTTTTAAGAAATTTAGTAACCTGATAAATGCAAAGTGTTTTTAATTACCTTTGCAGCCTCTAGTTAATCTATTAAAAATGTAATTTGTAAACTGTCCAGTAAGAACAGTGACATCTGAAGCTAATGGCATGGGACCACTGGTCATAATAATAAAAGACAAAAAGTCTTGATTCCCACTGCAAATGTGCTGTGTGTGTCTCAAAGGTGATCTGTGCAAAGCGATTCAGGTCCTGCCTTCCAGTGCTGTTCTAGCATTCCTCCTGCATTGGGATGTTGAGCAGCAGTCTGTCAGTGCCTGTGCCCCCACAGCAAGGACTGGAGTTTGAACGCACTGGTTGGACTGTTGAGAGGAGTTAACTTGCTGTGTCAACCTACTGGAACAAAAATGACCTTTCCTCTTTGTTTTCTCTTCTAGCTGCAGTCAGGTATCTCTTATAAAATGCAAACTCGCTTTTCCTATAGCAACTTCTGCTGTATTTTTGTAATAAGAAGTCATTAACAAATAATAAAACTGGTTAGTTTTATGGGGTTGCTGATGCCATAGAAAAATTGCTAGAAACTCCTATTAAAAAAACTAATAGCGGAGGACAAGTGTAAAAATACCTTTTTTCGTGGATACAGGATTTCCTGAAATTTTCTAAGTAGAAGATACGGAATGGAAGAAATGAGAAATACCATGATAGTGTAATTTGTTCATCTACATTATATTAGTATTTGAATTTCTTAATAGAAGTATAACGAGATTTTCTTTTATACAACACTGCCATATCAGTTGTGCTTGTTGAGCTCCAAGGTAGCTATCTAATTTGTTGGGGAATTCTAAAATGCATTACTCATGACATTGGAACATCTGTTCATAATGGGAAGATAGTAATATAGTCAATACTTATTTTTTGGCAGACTAAACTTACTAACCTACTCTTTGGCAGATTATGCATGCAAGTGAAAAATTACTCTTAAGTTTAATAATAAATGAACGGTTTGTTTTATTTTGCTGGCCTTTTCATTAATGGGTTCTTTAGCAGATTACATGCATAGCTGCATGTAAAGGATAGCCCTGTAATGTACCAGATTTTTTGGATAAGTCATAAAATCATAAAGATTTGGCTTGTAATAGGAATATCTTAATATGAAATTGAAATGTCATTCTTTGTTATGTGATAAATACCAGAGTCCTGGCACATGCCAGTGGTGATTGCTGAAGAAGCCATTTACCAGTGATCAGAACACTTGTGGTCATGGTTCATTGAGCAGTAATTTGACGGAGAAAAGAAGGTTATAGTTCTTTCAAAGACGAGCTGTTGAGGTTCACCAAATTAAGAATTCACTGTCTGGCCAATATGGCTTTGGCAAGCTTTTACTGAGTTATGTAAAGACTGTGGGTTTTAAATAAATGGAGAACATGCACTCTAGAATATCTGTATCTGTAGGCTGATCTCCTTTCTTTATTTTCAAAGACTCTGCACAACAGATGAATGGTTTACTCATGTAAATGAACAAATCCTTAATAATATTCTTAGTTGCCTTGTTTCTGTTGCATCAGAATGAGCTCAACTACTGAACAAGACATCATAACAGAATATTGTTTTATTTCGTTTATGACACTGAGCTATATACAAAATGGCAACTCCATAATTGAATATTCTAGTTGAGAATAAAAGTTGTCACAATTTCTACAGATTTTTGCTTATCATGGGTCACCTGGATGTCTCTGAACAGTTTTAACAGGTTACTATTTGCCAGGTGCTTTAGAAAGCAATTTGCCTCTGAGAATCATGTTGTAACTCCAGCCAGTTAAATTCATCAGTATTTGCTGGAAAGTTAAAGCATAATAATATCCATATAGTGCACACTCCGTAATTCATTGCTACAAAAATACCAGTTGGAAGTACTTGGAGGATTAATTTGGAGTTATGAGAAAAGCACTTTTGGTTACAGCCATAAGGGAAACAATGTGCTGTTCTTGAAGGAATCAACGTAAGGTTAGAAAGAAAACAGTGATTCGACTTACCTTGTGATGGCAACTAATTAACCTTTGGTGCCTTTCTCTGAACTGCGAGCTTCTGCTCCCAGAGGTTGCAGCTCCTCTGCCCTCCTCTTGCTGTGTTAATATTCATTTCACATTGAACTCCAACACGCCCTTGTTCTTACCACTGTAATGCTCAACCCCCTCCAGACCAAGTGTGTGCACTGAAGGTGGTGTTAATTTCCACTTTCAGAGCAGCTTGTTGTGAATTCCCACTACATGTTATTGTAGTTTTAACTTAGATTTTTAACTTTTTTTTTTTAATTGTTTTTTAAACTCTGGTTAAAAATGGTACTGCTACACTTCTTGTTTAATGATTCCTATTGATCAGAACAATAGAATTAATTAGAAAGTGAATTAACTTTTTTCTTCAGTAGTATGCTTAATTGTGATACACTGTACTTACAATAAAGTAAAAAAATCAATCTGTTTACATTCATTATTATTGAGTTAATTATAGTGCCCAGCAGACCTATGTTAATGAATGTAAATAATGCCTTTGGTAAGTGTCCAAAGAAGACAGATGTACTTACTGTGGTTTTGTTGGGAATTTGGTTGGACATGAGGCACATTTCCTGTCTGTTCTAGCTGTGAATGGCTGAGTTATTTCTGAATATTCACTTTATTTCTGAACATTCACCCCAGCAGAAGTTATCTTCTGAATACATCAACATTTTTTTTTGCAGGGTAGTTTTAAATTCTTGTGTATGATACAGTGCTTGGGTTCTGCTCACCATGTATTTCTACCAACACAGAGCATAAGAGCTGTTGCAGTTTCACTTTGTCTTACAAAGAAAGGTTCCTCTTGTTGTGTGAAGATAAATGCTGAAACTGGTACAGGCCAGTGACAAAGGTGTAATTTCTGGTTGCTCTGGGAGTGCTCTTTCCCTCTTGGTGAACGTCACAGAGCTGGAATTCAGGGGATCAGGGCGCTGTCACCAGGTCTTATTGGTTATTGCAGATCAGGTAGGGGAAATGACTGCTTATAGCCACACCTGGCATGTCAAATGGGTACTTTTAAGTTGTGGGAATAGACCCAATTCAGCCGCTGCATTAAGTATTGCAAGTACTTTAAAATTTATTATATCCTCTCTGTTGGCTGTGCAGTTGCAACAAGGGATTGTGTGCTGTAGAGACTGACCTCTTAGGGCAGAGCTTGGGAAGTTGTGTGTAATGTCTGTTCAGAAGAATGCTTCCATGGTCCCTGCCATTCTTGGAATAAATGGATCATGGTCAAGGTCTTTGCCTTCATTTGTAAAACTTATGAATTATGCTGGCTGCCAGGAAATCAAGTAGTGTTGTGGCAATATGGAAAAAGGCCACTACAAGCAGCCTAGAAGATTGGCTTATTTGTGTATTTCTCTTCCTAACGATTTTAACTGATGTGTACATCTTCTGTTTTATTCTGAGTTTAGAGGAGGTATTTTAAAAGCTCCTTCATGTAACATGTATCTGATTGGACATTTCGGGAAGATGCTTCAGGAGCAAATAGTCAGATTTGTGCTAGTGGAATCTGTTGTTCCTTCCCACCCACGCTTACAAGTCTCCCCACATTATTTTATATTTCTTCTTAGAAAGACATGTACAAATTTAGAGACTGGGTGTCCTGTGAAATTATGTAAGACTCTTGCCTTGATGTGAATGTATTAAAATGAAAACAAACAAAACCCACCAAACCTAAAACACCCTAAAACAAAGTGAACAAAAATATTTTGAGTCATGAGTTAGAAACTGCTTTGCTGCTGTGTTGCATTGTTGTGTTTGTTGGATGCCAAAGATAGTTTGGAGAGCACTTTTCTGAAGTACACCCTGTACACTTTATTTAAATGATTTTGGATTTGTTTTATAAAATAGAGATAATTCTGTTTCAAAAATAGCACAAATCTTGCATGCTGCAGTACATCCACATTTATTAGTTTATTCAGCTGTCTGAATACATTAGAAGTCACAGCTATTTAGATGTACCCTTGTTCCTACAATGTTATGTCTGTGTACATAAGATTTCACTGTTTCAAACCCATGTACACTGTTGAATGGTGAATTTGTTTTGAATATGTTTTTGTAGCTGACCTTTTGTACTCATGGGTTTGAACAAGGCACATTGGTGCTATCTGGGTAGTGTGTGAGTTTCAGAAGCTGCTCTTTGTGGTCTTTGTATGCAGAGAAGGTGGGGGAAATATTTTTTTTTAAAAAAGGAAATAATGAGAATTGCTTTTCTTCTGCAAATTCCACATTTGTCATTACACAGTGAACATAAAACTGGGGAAGAGGAGGGGGATTTAAGCATGTTCTTATCACTTATTTAAAGTAATTTCTGAAACTAGCTTGGAGGCCAATGTTTTAATCTGCACATTTAAAATTTGGAATACTTTTTGTATCTGAGTTTTGCAGCAATTACGTCAAACAACAGTCTTTTGTGAGATGTGGAGAGCCTTTATTAATAATGAAGATGCCCTCATCTGTAGATTACCAGCTTATGTTTGCCAATTAAAATTGTGTATATATGCCTTACACTGCTATGCATGCTCATAGGTAGCACATTAGGCCATGGAAATTACAGAAGCTAGTTATTGTTAATATTTCTGGAGATGAAATTAATTTACATTGTATAATAATTACAGGTTAGGGTAGTTAGACTTTCATATGTATGTCTCTTTATGTAAACCTAATTTACATCTCAAGATTAAAATAGAAGGCTAATAATAGTGCAGTAATTCTTTAACAGTTCTACCTAAAATTAGCTCTTCCTATCTAGATTTGGACAGTAATTGCTGGGAATCAGATCTGAAATTAAAATTATGAAGTGCTTGCCCGCAGTAGCAAAATACTAGATTATCATGTCCTAAAGGAGTTCTAGTTGTGTGTTTCTAAAGGCAGCTTAAAGTTACAGCTTGAAACTCCATACTGTATATTTTCTATTATGATGTTCATACATGAGCAAGATAATGTAAGCCATGAAAATGCTTACTTTAATATTATACTTAAGAGTTTCAGTATTTCACCAGTTTGCCAAGGAAAATCTAAGATACTTGGTTTTGGAAACCAGATGAAACCCCTGCAAGCATCCTACAACTGGAAGCACACATAGAAATAACACAGTGTGCAAGTGTCTAACTCAGGGAGGTGAGGGTAGAAGGAAAAACTTCTTAGCCAAAAATTGGATTTTTGAAGTTGTGCTTTTTTAGAGACTGTTAATGCTTCACTTTCTTAAACTAGCTGAAGGGAATCACTAAGGGCTGATTCTGTTGCCTGCTGATTTTTTTTTCCCTGTAGCCTCTGTGCTGTTAAGTTTCATCCCAGAAGACTGTGGGTTTAGAACAAAAGATCACTGAGTGAAAATGAATTTGGTCTTAAGGTTTCTCTGTTCCAATTTTCTTAGATCTCTGGTGGAAGAGGAGGATCCTCATATGAAAGTATCTCTTGGTAGCAGCGATATGGGCGTCTCTGCCCATCTACAGTCTTCGAAGACAGGAACCACAAGATTTTTCACCAGCAATACTCACAGTTCTGTGGTATTACAGGTAATTTAATATTCTTATGTCTGTATTGATCTGTACTGAGAACTTTGGCTGCTCCAAACAATACCTCCACTCAATAGCCTTTTTAAGTTTAGTAATTCCTGAAAAAACCTCAAAACACCCAAACCCCCCGTGTTACAGTACTGTGCTGGCAATGCCCACAAGCAAGCATAGCACATGACTTTTTTCCTCTGAGTTAAAGATTTGACTTTTAGAAACAACACATTAAAGAACACCTGGCCTTTTCCTTGGGTTGTATCATTTAAATTAGGAAGTGACAGCAGTATCGAATCTTGCTTAAATATAACCACATAATTGTGTTGGGCAAACACTTGTCCCATCTCCTGTGTGAAAGCTGCTGTAGGGAGGTACTGAGGAGAGCTCTGTGCTCCATCTTCACATCCCTAAGCTGGCAGAGCCCTGCAGGTTTGGTGTAACCCCTGTGCTGGGTGTGACTCTGTGGCATTGCTGTATGGTAGAACATTCCTCTAATGGATAAAAGTGATCCTCCCTGAAGCTTTAAGAATTTACAAGTATAGTAGTTTTACCTTGTCATTTCTGCTAGAGCTTTTACATGCCATACAGAGTCAATCTAGCAGCTTCGTAGCTCTTGCTTACTTTGCAGTGTGGTCTTTCTCAGGAGTGCAGATGACTTTTGTATGGTGTGACTCCTTGGAGAACTGTCACTTTTTTAATTTGCTGCCTAAATAGATTGCCTACGTTTTGGGACAAAAATTTGATTTTTAGTTCATAGAAACTAGCAAATTCTTTTTGTTTAGTTTCTAAGGCTTGCATGTCTGTGCACAGTTCTCTCTTGTTTGAGCATTAGGCAAAGTGTTTAGAGCTTATTTCCTCCTTGTTAATTTTTTTTTTCCAAATTTGAGCAGTTGGTGAACTGGTAGTTGTAAAGCCTTGTTTGTAGGAACTACAGGGAAGTCATTTGACTAATTGAAATACATTGGTTTTATATAATCCTGTCTTTGGCTTCTGATTTATTGAAGCCAATACTAATTTTTTCATTTGCACTCTGTTCTTTTCTGTGTAACAAATTGGAGTGTTCATTTCTACTTACTTTTGCAGTTTTAAAAATACAGCCCTGCTATAAGATACCTTAAATTCCAAAGCATGTGGACTGATGCCAAGACTTCTTTAAAAAATAAAACTATAAAGGCAATATTTGCATTCTTACCGCTATTAGAAAAACACCAGGTTGAAGGAAAATATTTTGTTTGAGCTTCTGTTCTGCAGTGCATAAAGGATGAGAGTATTTCACCCATCCTCCAGTATCCTGAACTTCAGAGGAAAGTCCTACTCTAGAATGCTTTAGATGGCTTTATTTTTTATTGCAGTTAGCCATTATATGTAATTCAGAGAAGATCAGATGTGCAATGGAAGCTCATTTTGGAGTTCTTGCCATGCCACCTTTGGTAGCCAATTTGATAATCATGGAACCATGTGACAGCTTTGCTTTCAGGCTGCAGACTTTTGCAGCCACTTAGGCTGCAAAGCACTTAAACTGGTGTGGAACAGAATTTTATCTAGAGTGCATTTGTGTCCAGAAAAGGTCGATCTGAAAAAGAGGTCAATTCCTACCTGCTGTTGTGAAAGCTTGCCTTCCTGAAAATAACTCAATTATTTGAATAAAGCTACTTTCTAAGACCCAGTGTACTTCATATTCTTCAGCCATATCTGTAAAATAATGATTATTCTGCCTGTTTTCAAGGAATAATAATAATTGAATATATTACAGATAATGGTTTTAAGATGACAAATTATTTCTTTGTCACTTTATTTTGAACTACAGTACATATTTACATAAAAGTGCATAAGTATTTACATGAGGGAAATGCAAGATTCCTACTCTCCTGCCAGATCAACCGGATGCTTTGCATTGTGCTGTTCTTGCAGGGGTTTGACCAGCTGCGAGTGGAAGGTTTGCTGTGTGATGTGACGCTTGTTCCCGGCGATGGTGACGAGGTGTTTCCTGTTCACAGAGCAATGATGGCTTCTGCCAGCGATTACTTCAAGGCAATGTTCACAGGTGGGGTTTTTGTTAGAGCTGCTGTCTCCAAAATGCCCTCATGTAGGCACTCAGACACAGGTTCAGTACTGTGTGTGAATCAGCCCAGGACTGCAAACAACATTATGGACTAAACAACTCTCTCTACTGTTGCAAATGGGTTTTTAAATTAAAATTTAAAATTATGTTTTAATTTTGTATAAGATTGTGAAATTATTTCAACCCCATCAAAATGATCACATAAATTTACCTGCATGTCTTTTTCAGGAGGAATGAAGGAACAAGATTTAATGTGTATTAAGCTTCATGGTGTGAACAAAATAGGCCTAAAGAAGATCATTGATTTCATCTATACTGCAAAACTTTCCCTTAACATGGACAACCTTCAGGATACTCTGGAAGCTGCCAGTTTTTTGCAGATTTTACCTGTTTTGGACTTCTGTAAAGTGTTTCTTATCTCTGGGGTAAGACCATTTGTTTCCCATTTACAATGATTAATGTCTCGGTATGTGTTGTTGTTTTTTGTAGAATAACACTGACTATTTAATAGTCAAAGTCAAGTCTAAAACTTGCCATTATTCATAATTTGGATTCACAGAGAACAAGTTTGCTGTGTATTTTTCTCTAAAATCTTTTTTCCTTCTGAGTATCATGTACAACGTGAGTTTTACCACATTAAAATTTTTTACTTATATCTTGGATATTAGATGTTTAGGGTCTCACTGCATGACTGCACTCCTTCTAGGGTTAGTCTGCTTGCTGCATTCTTTACGTAATGCTTCAATTACACTCACTTTATTCCTGTAGTTACTACAGTTCCATCTCAGAATTTGGGTGTAGTTACCTGTTTTCTGACTGACACTCAGCATATGAGCAGTACCCATATATGATAGTGCAGTGCCTTTCCTAGTTCTTTCCCTCCTGTCCTTCCATCAAGAAGAAGCATATACTCTGTGGGGTTGTGCAATGACAACACTGCAAGAGCTGTGCTGTCAAAACAGTTCTGCCTGGAGAGGCACTTTGGTGTTATTTCTAATGTTTCCTGGATGTTAATGTTAATTGCTTATATACCTTACTAGAAATCTCACTTTACCTGTAGCAGGGAGAGCAGTGTGTTCCACACGAATTAATATTATTTGGAATTCAGCCTTCTGATAGTCTGTAATGAGAAACAAAGAACCAGTTGTTCCCATTGTTCTGCAGAGTACAGGCTTAGAAATGTGATCTCCCTAACTGACATGTACCAGGATTTATGCAAACAAGAGGACTCCAAGCTGGTAATAACAACAATCTGTTTCATAAGGGAAGTGTTAGAGACATTTAGACTCTATAATGCCCTGTTTTGCTTTTAATTTGGGAATATTTTCTAACTGGCCAATTCTCTGAGAATGTTGAGATAATGTTTCATTAATCTCAATACTCTTCAATCCTATAGCACCTATTTTATGTTGCTCAGTGTTTTTTTACCTTCCAAAATGATGCAGTGTGCCTTTCCAGGGTTGACATTATTATAAATACCGACTTGGAAAAAGGTCATGTTGGTGTTTTGAATCAGGGATTTGGAGTAGCCTCCCTTTAATGGGAGGTGAGCCCCAGGGGCATCATGTTGCCCTTTCCCCTTTCTGGGTAGGGCAGCTCCTTGTTTATTTTGCTTTCTTAGGGAAAGAGCATTTTTCCTATGAAATATTGTTATTTGGAATAATTTTTTTCTTTGTTTAAAATGCTTGTTCTCTGAAGGTGCCTTCACTTATGATATTGGCTCAGTCACTGTTCTCATTCAAGTAAGAGTTGGGAAGACTGTTAATTCTCCTTATTTTTTGTTTCTTTTTTTTCTGGAATGCTTTCATTTACACCAGTGTCTAAGGGGGCGTAATTTCATTCATGGTTAAGATCTAGAGGCAGTACAAAATTGACGTTGTGCTGTTGGCCTGACTATGTCCTCAGCATCCTTGTATAATTTTTGAATAAACTTACTTTTGGATTTGTTGGAACAAGAGTTGGGTCACAAATGGGTTGGGGTTTTTTACTTTTTTAATTTTCATATCTTAGCTTTACAAAGACTACTCCCCAGTTTCACTCCATTTTTTGAAGGAGCATTTCTATAATTTAAATGAATATTCTGAGCAGGTCTCGAGCTGATTTCTACTGAAGGTACCTGACTTGAGAGCAGCATCCAAGAGCTGATGTAACCATTCCCAGGCAAATACTTATTTGTCTTTGAATTGTCAAGGGAGCCCATTGTTAAAGAGATTATAGAAGTCACTTTATGTAAGGCATAATGTAATTGTTTTAATTCATAAGAGGGTATTGGAAATATTTACAAAGAAAGCCAGAAGCTTAAGGTAATGGCTTAATTCATGTAACAAAAATAGTGAGACCTTCAAAGAATGGGTTTTATTGTAGCTGACTTGAAAGTGTTCTTTTATTTGCTCTGCTCTTACACCCCTCCTGTCAAGTAGCTCATTGTTCTGAAAATCTTCACTCTGCAGCCAAACAGACTCTCAGAGAAACAGTGAAATACTTCCTAAGATGTTTTCAGTCTTACTGTTACTATTGATTTTAAATATCTATAGCTGTGCAGTAGGCTAGGGCTACTCCCATATTCACATCTAAATGAGCCATAATGAAATTTAATAAAAGTGCTATGGAAATGTTTTCAGAGTAGTGAGTGCTAGAGAACACACAGTAGTGATTCTGCAAAAGTAGGAGCAGTGTATGAAATGGAGAAAGATGAGAAACCTGTCCAAGTAAATTACAGCACTCAGGGGAAAATCACAGGGAAATGGGAAGGGGGTGTTATGCTGTAATTAAAGACAACATTCCACAACATTGAAAATTAATGTTTTGGCTGTACTTGCATAAGTAAAATTTATTCCTTCCCTAATTCTGTGCTTTGCAGTTTTGCAACAACTAGCAAATTGTCAAATACTGAGGGCTTAATACTTGGAAGTCCTGTCTTGTCAAAAGAACTTGATTATCTGAGGGTGGAGCAAGTTAATCTGTTTTATGGCAGTGTGGGATTTAACGCTGGGGCTAGCTCTGCCAGGCACCAGATATTTGCTTTTGTTATGTAGGGGTATGATTGATTCTGGTCAAATTTCTATGCTGTTTTTTCTGGGCTTTTGTGTATGGGAGCCCACAGAAAAATCGAGAGTTTCGGGGGTAAGTGAGCTCTTTGAAACTTCAGCTCTTTGAAACACTGAGTTAAGTGCTTCAGTGTCTAACAGTCACTGAAGCAAAACAAAGTTAGGAGCCCAAATGTTTTGTGGTACTGGGCTTCAGGGCTTCATGTTCTGTACATGTTATTTCTCCAGAGTTGTTCTCCAAGGTTCTCATGCTCGCAATCATTTTGCTGTGTCCAGTTTTGTAGTATTTTATAGCCCATTAAGTTTTTACGAGAGCTTGGGTAGTGATTGCTTCAAAATTTCAAAGAATCAAGTTAACTATTTTCTCAAGAAAGTGCTTTGGCTTTTGCATTGGGATTTGCAGGCTATAATAACACAGTACTGTACTTGACTTTCCTCTTTTGAAAAGCTTTTTAGTGTTTTCTGCAACTTCTCCCTTATAATGAGCAATTGCAATAAGTAATATGAATGAGCAGCTCTGCTCGGTAGTCAAAGCCCACATAAAATAGGACTTATATAAATAAAATTTTCAACTCATTTTGGAGCTGCTTAGCTGTTGGACTGTTTATGGCTTTTAGGTCTTTCCATGTGAGTATTTTTGCCAGTTACTAGATGTGCTGTTCAGCCAGTCTCATATTTTCATCTGATATTTCCATTCCTCCTGTTTGCTTCAGTGGGATTTTCAGAAGTTACAGTTCCTTCTGTTTGTTGATGAGCTCCTGATTGACTGAGTTACATGTCTAGAAAATATATTTTTATGACTGTTAAATCTTTGCAATATAATTTAGCCTGGCATGGTGATTATTATCTTAGATCATGGTAAAGAAGGTAATAGTAATTTTGCCAAAGAAAATAACCTTTAAGAAAATATTTAATATGGCACCCTAATCTGAGGTGAGTGGTGGAATTTGTTGGTGAGCCAAACACAGTGCACAATTTCATAAGCATAACAGGAAATTCTTGGATTCATATGAAAAAACCCAACACTGAGTGCAGTACAGTTCCAGTATTCATCCGTAGGAAATGTACAGAAATCAGAATCATAGAATGGCCTGAGTTGGAAGGGTCCTTAAAGATGATCTAGTTCCAACCCTCTGCCATGGGCAGGGACACCTTCCACCAGACCAGATTGCTCAGAGCCCCATCCAACCTGGCCTTGAGCACTTCCAGGGGTGGAGAATCCACAGCTTCTCTGGACAACCTGTTTTATACCGACTCAAAAAACAGTCAGAGGATGTTTTATAGGCCATTAATAGTTGTTGTGATTATATTTTGGTATAAAGAATGTGGTCTGTGTTGTAATAAAAAATTAATTTCCAGGTGTACATTACACAGACAGTTTCATAATAGAATTCCTGGCAGTCTGCTACACATTCATCGTATAAATAGGACTTGATTATAGGATTAGTGTTCCTGGAGATAAAGAGTAAGGTTTGGAACCCTTGAGGCATCTCAAGATGTGTGAATGAAGACTTTGGATGAGCGCAGATCCTAACTCTAGGGCAAGTTAGATCAGTTTCTAGTGAATTAAGAAGATCTCCTATTCTCATACTCATTAGACATTTGAATTGTCTGGTATTAAAGGGCAGTGATCAGATTGAGTTATATAGCATTAAAATCGTGTAATCTCTATCATGACCAGAAGGTCGTTTGAAAGTTTTTGAATTCTTAGGTTGCAGTCAGGTCATAGTCCTCAATCTTTATAATCTTTTTAAAAATAACCATGAGATTCGGAAGCTTAAATTCTTTTGGCATTACAAGTATAATGAGACTCACAGAGTCATGGAAATGGTTGACATTGAGTAGGACTGACATGCACGGAGACTAAAAAGCATGTGTAAATAAAGCTTGGATTGCAATAAGGTTTGAATGCAAAAAAGCTGTGATTCTCAGCAAGAAGCGTTTGACTGACTTGCTTTGCATATGTGCCACAGAGTTGCTGAAATTAATTGACTGGGTTCACTGAAACCCACTCCAAGTTATGCCCCGTATCTGACATGTTTATTCCTCCCTCTGGTTTGGGTCCCAAGTAACCTCAGAAATTTAGGAGCCAAAGATGTAAGAAAGGTATATGCAGGGACAGTGTGAAATAGATAGTTACCAAGACATGGTCACTCAAGTATTGAATTAAATTTGGGTGTGATCCATACTGCTAAAGCATTTAATGTGCTGTGAAATTTTGGGGGCAATTTTACTAGGTTCATTTGTTTAAAAAAAAATTATATGTAAAATCACCACCCTTGTCTTATTTTTGACATGTGTTTAATTTTGAATATAGTCCGTACAAGCACAGCCTTGTTTTATTAAAGATCTGTTTTTGTTTGTTTCAAAGGAATGTATTAAATGGGATTGAACACTGTAAATACATTGTCTGAAATATGTGGCATAGGAGGGGTAGCTGTGCCATTCTCTTTGGTTTCATTATGCCAATAAAATTTTAATAATGTTAAAAAATGTCTAATGGTGAGGCCTCTGTGTTTGTCTCTGTAACCTTGGGCTGATCACCTCTCGGTTAACTGTGTTTTCCACATGTCTTTCTTACAAAGATGTTTTCAGAGTTTTCCAAAGACGAAGTGCTGTATAATTGCCATGCATCGTCATTGTATCGTGTATTTGACATAATATATGCCATCTGCTTGTTACTTGTCTCATTTCTTTCTTCAAAATAAGGAATAAATTGGGTTTCCCCTTGCAGTCATGAATATATACATCGCATTGAATATTTATATGCTCATGTGTAAATCACCCTGAGCATTGTGTAATGATGAAATATTGCTGATTCTACAGTATTCATTAAATTTTACATTATCATTTAGACACTAAATTAAGAAATTGTTTTGATGCCTTTTTCTGTTTACTTAATAGGTTTCGTTGGAAAACTGTGTTGAGGTTGGGCGAATTGCCAACACATACAATCTCACAGAAGTGGATAAATATGTTAATAATTTCATCCTGAAGAACTTCCCTGCATTATTAAGTACTGGTGAATTTGTGAAACTCCCCTTTGAACGTCTTGCCTTTGTGCTTTCAAGTAATAGCCTTAAGCACTGCACTGAACTTGAACTCTTCAAGGCGGCTTGTCGCTGGCTGCGCTACGAGGAGCCTCGGATGGAGTACGCTGCAAAGCTGATGAAGAACATCAGGTTTCCACTGATGACACCCAATGATCTTATTAACTATGTTCAAACAGTGGACTTCATGAGAACTGACAACACCTGTGTCAACTTGCTTTTGGAGGCCAGCAATTACCAAATGATGCCATACATGCAGCCGGTGATGCAGTCGGAGCGCACGGCCATTCGGTCGGACAGCACGCACTTGGTGACGTTGGGGGGAGTGCTGAGGCAGCAGCTGGTTGTCAGCAAGGAGTTACGGATGTATGACGAGAAGGCCCACGAGTGGAAATCCTTGGCTCCCATGGATGCACCAAGGTACCAGCACGGCATCGCCGTGATTGGAAACTTTCTCTACGTGGTTGGGGGCCAGAGCAATTACGACACGAAGGGAAAGACGGCGGTTGACACAGTCTTTAGGTTTGATCCTCGCTACAACAAGTGGATGCAAGTCGCATCTTTAAACGAGAAGCGGACCTTCTTCCACCTAAGTGCCCTCAAAGGACATTTGTATGCAGTCGGTGGTCGAAATGCAGCGGGTGAATTAGGTGAGTTCTCCTGGGGCCAGCCTCTTACCCTGTGTTTTAGGCCTTGAAATACTGTGCTGCCCTGGGACTGGGTGGAGAGGAAACAAGTTGAAGTCATTGGTGTGCTGCTTATTTCTGGAAATGCTGCAAATGCAGAGGAAAATTTGTCTAGGTAATAATAAAGTTAATTTTAGAAGAGAATCAAAGAAAAAAATAAAATTCTAAGTACATTTATCTTGTGAACTGATGCATAACACCTTTGCCCTCATTGTCAGATACGAAGTAAGCACGTATGTGTCTAAGTTTGGGGTTATATAAAGTCAATTATAAAAAAACCCTAAGCATTACTTCAGCCGAGAAACAAAAGCCACTCTTAAGGATACATAACTACCTGAAACTCGCTGTTGAATGAAGGTTATGTTTTAAAGACACATTTTCTGCAATAGTAATTTGAAAAGTTAAGGGGTTTTTTGCTGCTATTTTTTTTTTAAAGTGAACTAATGGTAGTGATTCGTTTCACGCACAGGTCAGTGAGATTCATTTATTCTGATGTTCTGGGCTTGTTAATTATTTAATATGTTATATTTTGTGAGTACATAGTTAACTTACTTGTATGAATGACTCTCCTGTGCCTCCTCTTTTTCTTCCCCCTTGCAAGATAATTCCTTTAACTGGACTTAAAAAAGTCCTAAACAATTTGTGGGAAATAAGATGGCTGGAAACAAAGAACAAATACATGGCAACTTTTAATTTAGCAAAAGTCTGCAGAGGGTGACCTGTATTAATCCACTGCATTGTGCAAAGCCATAGTGGTTAGCATTTAGTCAAGTCTGGGGGAGTACACTCAATTGTACGTTTGTCTGTGCTTTAAAATTGAAATGTTACAGTGATTATGCTTGGAATAATTTAGCATAATATTGTATCCCAGTCAGATGTAACATTTCATTATTTTCTTTGCTGCTTTCAGTCCAATACTCAACTATGTCTTGTCAAGTCTTCCTGGCAGTATCTCTTTCTGCTAAGACTTGCTTTTTGGAAATGCACAGATGTCTTTAAGTACAATGAGAAACATTTTTAATTGAAACCATACTAAACCTAATTTCTACTGCAGGATGTGTCATTTTTTTAATTAATGTATCTCAGTTATTTACATACATGCTTTTTTTTTCCCCAGGATCATGTTGCAAACTTTCTTAGGAAACATATAGTACATTGCTTCCACCACACAGAACTGGGCTGGCTTTACTAGAAGTTTAAAAACCATTCTAATATTTGATGAAATGGGACATTCAAAAATGCCTCCTGATTCCAAAAAAGATAGGAAAATGTTTTGCAATAACTTGTGTTCCCTAGACAGCCATTTTCTGATGCAGATCCTGGGGATTTCTGAGTTTTTCCTACGTGTCACTTTATTTACCTGAAAATACATTCTAAACAAACTTAATATCCTGTAAAAGACCAAATGGACAAACTAACATGTTATCTTGAGTATCCATTTATCTTGAGTATCATAAAACCTAATAAATAGCTTCAGTGAGCTATTTTTTAATGGTGTGAATTAATAGGAGATAATCAGATTACTGACCTTGTGCACTGTACCATCCCAACAGAGCAGGGTTATAAGAATGTCAGTGAAAAAGTTGCAGGTCTAACCAAATCAATATGAAATAATGCCAGTGCAACCTGTGTGTGCAGCAGGCTTTAAGTGCAATGTTCCCTTAAATTAGATCAAGCAGTATCATTCTGCTGACCTCAACTCTTCTGCAGCTTTAATTAAAATACAAAATTTATCACCTATCTAAAATTCTTCTGTAAAGATATCATTAAAATGCTGCAGCGATTTCACACAGACCTGAAAAATGTCATTGGATCATTCTGCGGGAAGAGCACTCTAAATGCTAAATATTGTAGCTGTCTAATGCTTTGATTTGGGGCTTCAGTTTCTTTTCTTGTTAATTGTGAGGCAAGTCACTTTTCATTTTCATGTTTCTTTCATAAATCTTGACAGCCAAAAGATGAAATCCATCTTTAACTTCCCAGTCTGTTTAGATGAGAAAAACTCTCAGACTTTTCATAGAAGAGAAGGTCAAATGTGTGTTGCCCAGGTATTAAAGAGATGCCCTTAGGTTCAAACTAATTTCAATCTGTTGTTAGAGAGGAAAAATTCCCAAAACCAGAATTCTGCTTTCTGGAAGATCAGCTCTTATGGAAAAGGGCCAAAGGATTAAAGTTACTAAAATGAATTTCTTTATTCCCCCCCCCCCGCCCCCGACATTCACTGGAATAAAAAACATACTTTTCTGAGCCTTTCTATAAAGCCCTGTCAAAACAGTTTTCAAATGTTTCATCTTCTGAGAACCTTGTAAATGCCATTTTCTACCTCAGTAGTACGTGCCTTAGTGCAACAACCAGCTTCTGTTTTACCAGTGCATGCCACTGAGGAAAGTTTGGTTCATTGGTAAGGACAAGTGAATTTCCATGTATGTGATACATGCTTTGGAATGTGGTAAATGTATCCTTGAAACATCCTGAACTACAATTCAGATTTTTCAACCCTGTGACAATTGAGGGCTGTGCAGAAGCACACAGTGCTCCTGGCAGGATTGTTGGTTGTCTTTACATGGCCAAGCAGGCACCTGCTAAAGGCATTCCCAGAAGGCAGGGAGAACAGCACTCTGGCATGGGGAAGAGCCCAGCCTGGAGAAGGCAGGTGTGCAAGAGAAAAGACTTTTTGGAAAAGGAGACAAAGGGAAAACCAGATGTAGCTCCCTGAGATACTCTGAATCAGAGCACATTGGTAATTTTCAGCTGTGCTGTTGTGCAGAGTATTGGAGACTGTTTTCTCAGACAAGTAGATTTTCGTAGCTCATTTTAAGAGTTCAGTTGTGATGCTTGATGGCAGAAGCTGTGCCTGTGAGTACTAGAAAACTTTGTGCATTTAGTTATTTTCCACATGTTTCAGGCTCTGCTCTTGATAAGCTTGAGTGGAGTTGGAGATTTTTATGTATGGGCTTTTCCTAAGCACCTTAAGGGATGTTGGGATGTGACTAAACCACAGATTCATTGATACTTTCATCATCACATGACAATGAGGACAGAGAGAGAAGACTTGTAGTCCAGGGAAGGACAGTTACATGTTCTTTTGACCCTCTGCTGATCAAGTTGGAAGGCATCTGTTTTCCAGGTCCTCCATGATGCTGAACTCTTTGTTTATCTGAAAACTTCTCCTATGTGTCTATATTTTATATATAAATATATATAAAATATATTTTAAATGTTGTTGATTAAGAATATATGCATCATTACCCAGTTGGGCTATTACTGAGTAGTCCTATGAATATCAAACCAAAAGGTGAACTGGAGGACCTCTTATTTCGAAGTGGCTCCTTTCTATACTGGGACAAAATTAGTCAGGACTCTTTAACCAAGTCAGCTTTCAGTTGTACAGATACAAGCTGTATTATAGAAATTATTTAACAAAATTAAGATCCTGGCTTTTGGGATGTCACAAGGTTCCTAAGTGCTGCTGGAATAAACCTCAAGACACATTAGAAGCTACTGACAGGGAAGTGCTAAATATCTGTATAGTCCTCAAATAGCATCACAGATGGCAATATAAAATGAGTGCGGGCTGAACATCCCTTGAGACTGCCAAAGCTTTGTGTCTCTTTGAGATTGCTTAATTCTATTAAAACGTAGCCTGTCTTGCCTGGATTATGGTAATGAACACATCAGAAGTTCTACTGTCAAACATAAATAAAGCCTGGTTTGAATCATTCATGCTGTTGAAAGAATGAATCCATCCATCCATCTCATGCCTTATAGGACATATACTTAGGTTCAGTAAAGTAGAAGGTTTTAGTGTTTTATGAACTTTGCTCTGTCTGGAGAGTTTGTAGAGAACATCCTGATGCCTTCCTTAAACGGATGGGCACCTTTAATAGCTGGAATGTTGAATATTTTTCTCTTTTCAGTGCAGAGAAATGGAATGACCTTGCAAGGTGACAGGGAAACAGCTACACTGATCAATCAAATAAGAGTGTTTTTTTTTTTTCAGATGGAAAGTGATTAACTTTGTTCTAGAGCACAGTAAATGTGAGATTTTAGTTGGAATAGTTTGTCTGAAATACCATCAAACAATCCTTTAGCTGTAATGGGAATGTTCAAGAGAATTTTGAAGCCACATCAGAAAGTGAGGGATTTTGGACTGAATATCATCCCTTCTCAGATAACTCATAACTTTACAACATGGTGATAGTGATGGCAGTAATGTGTACCAATTTCTGCATGTTTTATCTTCTCTTGTTAGAGTGAGCTTTTTGCTATGGCTTCTCTCTTCAATGCAGTCCTTCGTGCAGGGTGAGATAAAACTGTCCAGTGCTGAATGTCACGTTCATGTGGGTGCCACTGGTTTTGAGACTGCTTGGCACATACTCTGCTCTCCCTGTCCTTGTGTGTTAAAAATACAAGTTCCTCAGCACAGAGTGGAAGCACTACGGCAAAGAGGATGCCTTTGTTTTTGTGAAAGCAAGTAGAATTATGAACAGCAGGTCAGATCTACTGTCAGGGTGGAACTGGGACAGCTGTAATTACTTGCACATCAAATCTGTTTTTTTCTGGTTTTGAAATTTCCACACATCCTTGCTTCTGATTGTTAAATAGAGCAGAGTAGAAAGGAGCTTTCCCTTTTAGAAAAGAATGCTGGAATGGCTAAATACATTTTTAGTAGAGTGAGCATGGATTTATTTGGAGATTGGGCAAATATTGCATGTGGTGTCAAGGTGCCAGTACACAGAAATACAACTCAGAATTATTTTTGTTCTACAGTAGAACTTTTGATGTGTTCATTACCATAATCCAGGCAAAGGATCTTTTTAGGACAGCATGGAGTTAGGGTGAGGTGCCTTTTAATTGCTGCATAAGTGCTCCTGTTTGGTGTTCTTCACTGACCTGGCCAGTACTGCTAATTCTGCAGGCTTAGACTAACACTAACTAGATTCTGCCTTTAAAATGGCAAGTTTCTCAGGTTCTATTTTTTTTTTTTCCTTTCAGTTGTTGTGTAATCCTAAGCTGTTAAGTTACCGTCACTGATTCCATAGAGCTGGCTCAGATTTTCAACCCTTGATTCAATAAAAACCACATTCTAGAGCAAATAAAATGCCACTTTTGAAGGCAGATTCAGTTTTTGTGTGAATTGTTCATAAACATATCTCTTTAGAGATTAAGCATTGTATAACAAACATTATAATCTCATTCTTAATTTTAATTATTTAAAATGAGATTTAATTTGTCTTTAAGATAATTATTGAGAATTGCTCTGTGCATCATGAGGTCACTATTACAGGATTTTTGAGGATCTCATGACCCTCCTGGCCATATTGTACTATTCAAGCTGCCAATACCTGCAGCTTGCCCATATCCATTATTGAATCTATTTTTTTCTATTTTCTATTTGTATTCTCTGTGCTTATTGTACAGCCCTCTTCCTGCAACCTGCACCTTTCCCATCCTACTTGGGACAGAGGATTCCTTCTCAGCAATGCATTCTGTAAGGACTCCTGGGCACTGGTTTCTTTTCAACTTAGTACTGTCCTCTGTGATTTCTAGTCTGATAAATCCTTTGATCATTTTAACATTCCAATTCACAAAGAAAACGTCACAAATGGAGCTGTGTATTGACACAGGCATTGCTGCTTTCCTTTGCAGGTTCAGGCATGTTTCATCTTGTGTTTTTTTAAAGCTTGGCTTTTGTAAATTGTTTGATTTAGTGACTTCCATATGCTGTGCTGTATGTTGCTGTGCAAGTACTCAATAAAACATTGCAAGACAATAGAAAATCAGTCAACAAGGGACAGAGTGTACTCTCAGCAAGTTTGCTGATGGTACAAACGTGGGAGGAGTGACTGGGTACCCGTAAAGGGTGTGCTGACATTCAGCAAGGCCAGCACAGGCTGTAGAGAAGCCTAATGAATTACGGCAAAGGCAAGTACAGGATCTTGCACCTGGGGAGGAATAACCCCAGGCATCAGCACGGGCTGGGGGCTGATCTGCTGGAAAACAGGTCTGTGGAGAAGGACCTGAGGGTCCTAATGGACAAAAAGCTGTCCATGAGCCAGCAGTGTGCTCTAGGGGACAAGAATACCAACAGTATCCTGGGGTGCATTAGGAAGAGTGTGAGTTCCTCATCAGGTTGAGGGAGGTGATCCTGCTCCTCTACTCAGCCTTGGTGAGGCCACACCTGGAGTGCTGTGTCCAGTTCTGGGCTCTCCAGTACAAGAAAGACAAGGAACTGCAGGAGAGGGGCCGTGGGAGGGCTGTACAGATGAGTGGACTGGAGCATCTCTCTTACAAGGAAAGGCTGAGAGAGCTGGGCCTGTGCAGCCCAGAGAAGAGAAGACTGAGAGGAATCTTATCAATGCACACAAATATATGAAGGCGTCAAGAGAATGGGAGCAGATTCTTTCAGTGATGCCCAGTGACAGGACAAGGGGCAGTGGGCACAAACTGATACACAGAAAGTTCCATCTGAACAGGAGGAAAAAATTCTTTGCTGTGAGGGTGACAGAGCACTGGAAAAAGCTGCCCAGAGATTTTGTGGGGTCTCCTTCTCTGGGAATATTCAAAACCCAGCTGGGCTCGATCTTGTGCAACCTGCTCTGGGTGACCGTGTTTTAGCAGGAGGTTGGACTAGATGTTCTCCAGAGATCCCTTCCAGCTCCAGCCATTCTGTGATTCTCTGGTAAGGCTCAATAATTCCCTTGAGACTTTCTCAGCTAAACAGTGTTTCGTGTTGGTACTTCCTCTGTCAATGAGTTTCTGCCACTACACTGTACTCAACACCAAAATGCCACACTGGCTTCAACACTTATATTCTCATTTGTTTCCAACAGCCACTGTGGAATGTTACAATCCCAGGATGAATGAATGGAGCTATGTCGCAAAAATGAATGAACCCCACTATGGTCATGCTGGAACCGTGTATGGGGGACTAATGTATATTTCAGGTAAATAATTCCTATGCTATCATCTCTGTGGAACAGTTACTTGTCTAACTTTTTCTGTTTCAGTGGGAGACAGTAAAATTAGTCTGTGGTTGCAGTAGGTTTGCTGTGGTATGAGGCTGTCAGATAACATATATTGCAGGGTCTGACAAAAGTATTTTAGAAAATATGATGAATTTACATAGTAATTGACAGTTCTGAATCCAAAAGCATTTATTCACTTTAACTATCAGATTACTGTTTTTTTTGTAGCAACACCGCATATATTCACTTATTTTGAAATTTACTGTAAAGTACAGCTTCTTATTTTTCTGTGAGCAAGTCCACTAAACTTCTAATTGCTGTGCTGCTATCAGTACTTCTTTGCCCATTTGCTTGTTTTACTGCAGGTGGCACATGTATATTCTCTCTGCTGTATTTTTTCCATGTAGATGCTGTGTATTTCCCACAGATTTTTTTTCTTTTTGTTCTCTCCAAAGACTTTTGGGGTTGAAAATGTGAAGATTGTTTCCTTTGTCATTAGAGCCTGTTCTTTCTGACAAGGTCCCACTCACTACCACTGCTACAGGTGTCATTAAGGGTCAGGGCTGGATAGTTCTAGTCCTATTTTTTCTGGGTTTAGTTTTTTGTTATTTAAGGGTTATTAATGTGAGCACTACTCTAACATGTGTTTTGTTTCTCTAGGGGGAATTACCCATGACACTTTCCAAAAGGAACTTATGTGTTTTGACCCTGACACAGACAAATGGACTCAGAAAGCTCCGATGACGACTGTCAGAGGTCTGCATTGCATGTGTACTGTAGGAGACAAGCTGTATGTTATTGGTGGAAATCACTTTAGAGGAACAAGTGATTATGACGATGTTCTAAGCTGTGAATATTACTCACCAACTCTAGACCAGTGGACTCCAATTGCCGCCATGTTACGTGGGCAAAGTGATGTTGGGGTTGCTGTCTTTGAAAATAAAATCTATGTTGTTGGAGGATATTCTTGGAATAATCGGTGCATGGTGGAAATAGTTCAGAAATATGATCCAGAAAAAGATGAGTGGCATAAAGTATTTGACCTTCCAGAATCCCTTGGGGGCATTCGAGCCTGCACTCTTACTGTTTTCCCACCGGAGGACAATACAGGGTCACCGTCTAGAGAATCTCCTCTGTCAGCACCTTAGAACCATCCCTTGACTTATGATGTTGTAGTAACACCTTTGCACTGCATCATGGAGTCTGTTATTTTTCCTCAGTAGTTTCTGTTAGGCTTAGCCTACAGCATTTCGTACAATTACTGGAAAAAAAAAAAGACTTTGACATTATTTGTGCTGTTTGTTTGGCCTAGAATGTTTGTCAAGTGGTTAACAAAAAGATGTACTCGCCCGAGCCAAATGTTTAACAAATGAGAGGATATTGTCTATAAAATGTATGAACTAGGTACGTTATTAATGTTGTGTATTGGATGTGAGGTACCTTATAGCTTACATTTGGGAGCCCAATGAGTCAAATTTGAAGATTTTTGTATTGAACACGTCCTTTCACTAAATTTCTTAGTTGAAATCCTTTTTCCCTTCATTTTTGACTGCAGATTACCAGGGGAGGTAGACTACATCAATGTGAACTGTCCAAAGGTTGCCAAGGGGCCTGAGCTACCTCCCTCTTTTCACAGAGTATTTTTGACATATCTGGTTACCCACCTGACTTTGTGGGTGCTTTCAGAGCATATGAAGTTTCTTAGGCAGAGGGGAGAAATAAAATAATTTTAAAATATTAAGCACTGTACAGGAAGTGGACCTTGTCGAGGCCAGGAGTTTTTTATAACATATATCGAGTGTTTTTCCTGAGTCAGTTGAATGATGCTTCAAATAAAACATTTTAAATATCTTTGCTTTTTTTAATTTGGATTTTTTTCAGGAATTGGCTTCCACTTGCATGGAAGCGCACACTATTAATAAACGGGAATTCAGTGCAGTTGTATACTCTGTTGTGTGCCTGTACTGAATATAGCTGGTTAAGGGCTAGAAACTAACTTAAGCCACTGAATTTGACCAAATTGTTCCATCAGATCAAGTTTATTCTACCTTTTCTCCTTTGCTGTTGAGATAACTTGCATAACGTGTCCTCTGTATAGTCTCAGTTAATAAGGTTATTTAGCACAAAATGCAGCTTCAGCGAGAGAGCTGCTTTTGCTCAGTGAACTTGGACTACCACGTTTTACCTTCTTTTGTTCAATAAAACTTTTAACTGCAGTTACCCAGTCTAAGCTACCTCATTAATGTATTTGGTTTTCTTCCTCTGCCTCACTGTCTCCAGGATACGCATTACGTATATCCCTGTGGGTAGATGAATTTGCTAGGAAACCAATGCAGAAGTGATCATGAATGGGTATTTTTGACCTACTTTTAAGAAACTATTTTGGTCTGATGTGTTCATTTTATTGTTGAGGACTGATGAAAAACCAGTCTTAATGTTTTTTTTTTCCTTGGAGAACTACTGCTTATGTGTGCAGCTGTGCAAATTTACAGAAATCTTGATCTGCTTCAAAATACAATGCACTGCTGACAAATTGCAGCTCTGACTATACCATCCTGCCTGTTCTGAACTTCCCATCATATGTTATGAGTGGTTTTGCTAATGAACACAGTCACAGGGGTATTCTCTGGGGAAAACTGTTTAAATCAGCTTATTTTGTTGTGTTACCTATTAACAATAAGCAAGTAAAGCCTAATAAACTTCTGTTGGGAGTTTGCTATTTGTATTTTGTCCCTGCTTGATGCATCAAGCAGCAGCATTACTATGGTGTCAATTTTGGAAGTACTGATATTTATTCTTTATGCAGTTTGCTAGTAATAATCACTGTCAAAATCTACATGTAAGCTTTAGGTTTCATAATTTCAGTTAAAATTAATTCTTCCTCTTTAAAATAATAAAATCTTAATTTTACATGGCTGTGCAAGGTTGTTAGAGGTAGAATAATGGCACCAGTAGATACTCTTGGAAAGTAGCCAGTGAAGATGAATTGACTCATCACCTAAAGAATACTCTTCTAATGCTGTGCAAAGCGCTAGATAGGAAAATGTTGCTCTGTTGTTTTAAGTATGTGTCAGTCATTTAAGTGTCACATGCTACTAATTTTTTTTCCCAGCTTAGAAACCAGATTTTAAACCCTGCTTGAGTGTAAATCCTCTGAAATCCATATTCAGTTTCTCTTTTATTAATTAAACTAAAAAGTACTTGAAGGAGTTGGCAATTCCTTTTGGATAATGTAAATATATTCTGCTGTTTGTACGCTGGGGATGAGGAGACACACTGTTTAAAAGTGGGTGTCTTCACTGGTATTCTGTTTGGAAGAGCCTTAGGGGGTGTTCTAACCCTTCTGAGATGGTCTGAAGTCAGGATGTCAGTTTTGTGTCTGAGCCTTGAATAGCGAGGAGCTGATATATGGCCACAATGTAGAGATATATTTTTTTTCAAGTGACTCATTATCTGTTACACGTCAAGTGGAAGATTTATTTTTGAACATCATTTTGTCATCAGTGTTGGACACAGCATAGTGGATTAAATGTAGTGCTTCAAATTAATCTTTGAAGGGTTGGGTTTTTTATATCTCCCTCTGGATTAAAGTGTTCATAATGATATTAGTTAGCATTTACTCACCAGGATTGAAAAGCAAACATCAAAGATTTGCCAAAAACTGCAAACTGTTTTCTTATGTAATGTAAAATGACTTGATGCTCATTACATCTTTCTTAACCATAGCGTAAGAAACCCTTTCCATCTCTGAATCCCAAGCTGTAGGTGTACATATGGATAGAGCAGATATTCCATCTCCATTATCAGTAAGGTTGCATGTGTGAAGGAATGAAGAGTGAGCCCATTGTGGTAACTAGAGCCACAAAACTTTCGTTTTGCAGTTGTAGTACCTAAATGAGAAAAGCATCTAGATAAAAAGCAATTAGTAGATATTTGACATGAGTGCAATTAAGACTACATGGTGTGCCACCTGGGAGAGCCGCAGGGGCTGTCTGCCCTCTCCCAGTGATGGCAGTCCCACATTGCAGTCACAAAATTTGTTCAGACTTTGCTTTTTTGGTGCCCAATGAGCACCAGATGCCAGAAGTGCTTACTTCCATATACACCTCAGCAAAAGGCCCTGCTGCTATCCCTGTGGAACACAATACTCTGACTTGAGACATCTGGGGTGACCTTTCCCTTGTGCTGTGCTTTAGGATAGGACAAAGGTGACAGGGAAGAAGACCTGGGAAAACCCAGGTTATGTTTCTTTGCTCTGTTCACATTGGAGTTGAGCATCTGCAGATATCCAGGTTTCTGTGGATCCCCTTCCCTTAGAAAGTCATATAGTCCAAGAGCCTGGCCCAGGGAAAGCAATTCATGGCAGGACCCAGCCTGTCTTGGGGCATTTGCAATCTTGGTGTTCTTGGGATAGTGGAGTTGTGCTGAAGGGGTGAGCACACAGCAGGATTGATGGGCTGGCTGTGATTTTAGAGGTCTCTTGTGTGGAAGAATCACTTAAACTGTTGTCAAGACAAAAGAGAGTTGTTTGCTCATAAACAATGCTATATTTACCTTGCCTATTCTGTTTCTGAGGGGTGGAATCTTCAAGGAGCAGCATTTTAGTAACACCTCAAAGCAGTAGTCTGGTTCTTTAATGGAATAATGGAAATCTTGCATTAGGGCAGTTTGCATACAGGTAAATAGAATTTTCCCCAAAGGTTTACAGTCTTAGTCTGATGAGCTGGCTGGACATAAATAATCTGATGCCGCAGAAATAAGGGCACTACAAATATCTGAAGTTTATTGCCAAAGAGTTGAGAATTATCTGATCTGTGAAAGACCATAGCAGTTTTGGTTGGTTTTTTTTTCCCAAAGTTCACTCTGCCTACTGGAATTGTTCCTTCTTAATTTGCCCTCCAGCTAGTAATCACCTCACCTTTACCTTGTTGTCTGACTCTGCTGGTCACTAGTTTTTTAATCCCTTGGTTTTGTAGCTGGCATCTCTCTTAATTCCCCTGTTCCCAGTCAGAATCAATAAAGCTGAAGCTTTTCTAGTGGCACAGTCCTTATGTCAAGGGAGAAAACAGCCCGCTGCTGGTGCATAATGTACTTTTGATATTCATAATTCAGCTTGTGCTGACTTGGAAATATACAGGCAGTTCTAACATAGTGCAAGGTCTGTGCGTGTTGGAGTAACACGTGTCCTGTTTCCTCCTGGCTTGCACCTTACGTGGTGTGTTGGGTTGTGCGTAGTGGCAGGTTACCCAGAGATCTGGAGGGTGAGTCAAGCTCTTCTGTAGCACTTTATGCTTTCCCTGCTCTGTGAAAGTGTTCTTTACTTGCACACCGTATGTAGCTTATCAGGTTTTTTGTTGTGTTTTCTTTTTTTCTGTTGTATTTTAGTTTACATGTGAATAATAGTCCTTTGTGAACAAATGTGGTCAGAAGAAAAGAGGTCTTAAAGTGCAGTTGTGTATACTTTGCTTAGTGATAATGCTTTTGGTCCTGTGAGTATTGCAGGACCCATTCAGCTGTGAAAAGGTGATTGCAGTTTTGAGAGCAAGCTAGGAAATTAGGGTGGCTTTCCTGCCTGTCACCAGTTCACATATTCTTGTTGCCAGTCCTTTGCATGTCATTAAATGAACTTCTTTTCTTGGTCTGTAGGCTCCTTATTTTGATGTCCAGCTCTGTTGGACCTGCTGATTACCCACTCTGGGGAAAATGTGATGGGATTTGTTTCACAATCTATCTTACTCAGTAAAATATGGCTAGTTTTTGTCAGGAATTCCATCATCAGTGACACACAGGAGTCCTCCAGAGTTATTTAATGACCAGGTGATTTGTAGAGATGTAGCCCAGATAACCTGGGAGTGGTGCTACAAGCGGGAGCCATGAGTGGTTGACATTCTGGAAGGGAGGGTCTCCTCCTCTGTATATTATTATGGCTCCAGTGCTTGGGTTTTTTTCCCCTTCTTTGAGAGTATTTATTGCTGCTGTTTGAGTTTTTAACTTTTTATTCATGAAACAAGTAATGCCTCTCTGAGTCTGTAGTGGGAGCAAAAGGTTCTGATGGTTCTTTCAGAGCAGTGTGCTGTCAGGCTATCTACATAGTTGTTAATAGAACTTCTGTTTTTAGCTCTGTTTCCTAAGCCTTTAGAAGAAGTCAGTTTGGAATGTGAAAAGATCTCAGATGAAAATGTGTTTGGACTGGAAGGGTTTGTTGGCATGATTCAGAGGGTAGTTTGGATATTGAGTTTCCACAGACTGTGTAGGGTGATTTTTTTTTTTTTAATAATTTATAGTTGGCTTAGGTGAAGCAAAGCTCAGTTGTTTGTACCTGCTTGCACTCTTGGCTCCTGTTGCTGTGTTCTCCCTTAGACTGCAGCATTCTGTGCTGTCTGGCATTTGTTTCCTCAGTGTAATAGCATCTCCCATCTTCCATGCTGCCTGTTGATTGAGTTCCAAAATAAATCTGAGCTTGGATTCTTACATCTGAGGTACCTGTGGAGCTAAAAATCATGTGGAGTTGTGGAATGAGGGCCATGGCTTTGACATTTAATTCCCCACCAGCCCCTTGCTGCTTTGCAACATGTTCCCAAACCCAGCTCAAATCTGTGTGCAGGAGGCAAATCTCTCAGGCTGAAAATTTTAGTGACCTTGGCATCTAAAGACCACCAGAGTCTCCTTGTCCTCTTTCTAAGGAGTGTTTTGTTCCTGAGCCACTGAATCCTCTGGAAGGGGACAGATGCAGTAACATTTTGGTTAACGATTCGTTTTCTTGGCCTTTGATTCTGCCCTTTATTCTGTGCCCAGATGGAGATTGCAGGAGGGAAGGTCAGGGCTCGCTCACGCTTTCCAGCTCTCAGTAGAGAGCAAGATTGTTTACTCTCATCTGTCTGCACAACACTGCAGGAAAAAGAACTGTAGGAACATCTCAGATTTTAAATAGAACAGTATTAATTAATAAAAGAAAAAATTAAAATTAATCTGTTTTAACCTGTGTTCCTCATAACCAGGATTGTTCCAAAATACTTGGCTTCTGTTGAATTAACAACTGCCTTTACCTCCCTTGTTCGACATTACTGTAAAAAAATTGCTTCGTTTCTTTTCCATTTGTTTTTCACTGCTTGTAACCTTTTATGAGAAATGTGGAAATAATTTTCCTTACATGTTTTATGCACCGAAATAAACACTCCAATGATCACCTGAGTCCCTTCCCCATGTTTCTTACTCAGTGCTTTCCATATTTTTAGCCAAACCCTTGACAGCTGTCAATAAATGTCATTACAGAGCCATATAACCCCTGCTGAGGGGGGGCAGGCTCATCTGCTGCATGGCTAGTTGGGGTAAATGGTCATCTTTTAAATAATTCTGGAAAAAAGTTGCTCTGAAGAACAGGCCTGCGTGTTTGGACATTTAAATGCAGATTGTTTTGGCCTGTGGTTGTTAACTTTAGTTTTGCATATTTGACTCTTTCAGATACATGATTGCAAGGAGTACCTACATATCTGTTTTATAGAGTGTGTATTCCCTGCTAGCAGGTGAGTGAAGCACTGACCTGTGAGGTTTCCTTGGCCCCTTCCCAGAAAGACTCAAGAACAATGTTCTCACAGCTTCAGAGGAGCAACCTTGTGTAACTAAAGAACCTGCACCAGGAACAGGAGAAGAGAATTGGATGCAAAATCAAAGCAGCTTCTTATCTGCAGTAAAAGAACAGTCAGTGATCAAGTTTCTAGAAAGAGAAGGGAGAGCTGCTGTCCCTTAGGCATTTTTTGGTCAGGAGTTGAGGGAATTAGCAGTGAAAGGATTGTTGCTGAAATAAAGGCAATTAAATAAATCCCCAAGTCTGTCTCTGAAACAGAGGAAGATTGTTTCTGTTGATATGCCACACTGTGAACATTTGACTTTGTGTATATCTGGGATGTCTCAAGTGCTCATATCACAAGTTGTGCCCTAGTTCCCATGAGTCAGTGTTTTCTATATAGTCAGTTCTGAATAATGTTTTAAAATTATATAGAATATTAGAGGATGTACTTTTGGGGTTTATGTATCTAGCTATTTTAACATTATCGCATTTAGTCAAATGCTGCAAACATGAAATGTCAGATTTTGGTTCATCATTCAGATGATTTTGGAATTGCTCCTGCTTCTTTTCACTGTACAGAGTTTTAAGGAGGGGATGTTTCTTCTTGCGGCAAGAAGAAACAAAGAGAAGGAAACATCAGATGCCAACTGGACTATAGGGTGTGCTGTCGGCAGCTCTGCCATTTGGGACAATTTTATGATTAACAATCCTGTTAAATTTACCTTGTGTAATAACTCAGGGAATTTCCATTTGGCCTGCAGTGACACAGAGCTGGGAAAGGAAAAAAAACATCTTTGCATTATTCCCTGATCTGTGACTTTTGTCATGTGCTGTGAAATAACAATGCAGACTCACCTGCTTCTCTGGATGTGTTACTTGTTGCTTGATTGGGGTATTTTTGAGAAGACAAAGCACTGTGGTGTAAAGACCCTGACAAGGGAGGCCCCAGGCATCTGAATTTGCTAACATTTGGAGATGCTCGTTTGGGTTTGTTAGACAGCTCCTCAGTTTTTCCTCCGTCCTCCCAGTCCTGACCCCTTTGCTTGGAGAAATACACAGATGACTTCATGTGTGACAGCTCTGAATCCTGGAGGGGAAGGCTTCCCCACAGGCACCTCTGCTTCTGCAGATCAGAGCAGGTGTAGTGCTCTGCAGTGCCTGTCGTGCAGGCTCCTCTTACCATAGCACTGCAGAGGTGGCACCAAGGAGAAGGTCACCAGCACAAAGCTGAACTGCAGTAACCATTTCAATAACTCTGCTAATGGTAGTGGAACTGAGCTGGAAATCCTCCTGTCTGAAGGAGCTGCGGCAGAAAAAGCCATCTACTTTTTCTTGGTAATTCAACAGAAATGGAGTTTGCTCCTAAATGCAGCCAGTTTTGAAACTAAACCTTGTGTGGAATTGCAGGGGTTAATGCTCATCTCTACTTCCAAGGCTGGTGGGTACGTTGGAGCGTGCAAAGTAGCTCGCAGTCCCCTTGCGTGTTGTCTGCTGTGCTGTCTGCTCTGTATTTAGGCTGTCTTGTCTTGCTAATCACATCACATCTGTCAGCTCTCTGTGGCTAGAAACAAATTGTAAACAACATGTCAAGGTGGAGTGGGATGAATTGTTTAAAAAAAAGGGTCAAAAAATCAAACCACCTTGAATGGCTAAATAAAAAAATTGAGCAGGTGATTAGCAGCTGAACACTCTTTCATTTAATTTTTAGTGGTTCATCATAGCTAATGGATAATGGTTTATTCATGAACATTTGGTTGTAAAGATATGCAGCCCAGTGACAAATTTATGGCAGTTTCAGCCCTTCTCCTTCCCAGGGTCTGCAGCAAATGCTTTATCACTTCTCCACAAGCTCACACCTTTTCAGTACCTCAGTGATGGAAAGCAAAGAGCTGCAGTAATCTAGTAGGAACTTGCTACAGCCCCGCCACCATTTCACCAGCAGCGTTTCCTTGCTCAGACCTTCCAGACTGCTTGGTATTTCTAGGCTTCATGCACCAGGTTTCCATAATATCAGGACTCTGGTATTATGATCACAGACAATATAAGAGAAAAGACGTCCTGTAGGCACACAAGAGAGCTTTGCAGTTTACTTATTCAGTAAAAGTTTCATTTGGTCACTAATTAGAAGTAATTTTAGTTACTTTGTAGGATCTCTATCACCAATAATTGTGTTTCCAGCTGAATGATGAACAGGAAGAATGTTATGGGAACTGTTTTCCATTGGCTGAAAAAGATGCAATATTAAATATTCAGATGCAATGGTTTATTTTCATTAAGGCCCATTTTCCTTCCAGCTCCAGTGAATGATGTTGAGGTATTTGTGTGTGGGTCACAGATCAGATTTGTGTGTCTTGATGGGAAGTTATTTCAAGTAATTTTAGGCTTAGAGAAAAATCTGGAGCTTATTCCCAGCATTACTATAGGCACAGGGTGGTGTGAGTTTTGTTTGTGACTGTCACCAAGCAGTGAGTGAGCTTTTTTTTTAACCCTGATAAAATTACTGGTAAAAATGAGAGTTTTATGAAAGCTAGAATGATTTTTAAAGGAATTTTAGGAAAAATAGTGCTTCCCTTTCAGCCTTTTTGGTAGATTTTATTGTTTAAAGGTGGTGGAGGCCAAAGAAGCATCTAAGCCTTGTGCATGCTCTTTGGCAAGGCTGGCTGTGGTACCCGAGGGCTTCACCAGCTTCCTGGGACACAGCATCCTCCAGGCAAGGGAGAATCTTGCCTGCAGCCTCTGCTTCCTCTTGTGAGAGGGGCTGGATTCAACACCCACCTGCCCAGGAGTTTTGGGTTCCCTCTGGTCTTACCAGCTGTTCCTCACTCTGCTGTGCTGTTGGAGTGGGTGGTCTCCAACCTGGATGCCTTCAGGAGATATGGAAGCTTCTTTGGTCACTTCATTTTCTCAAGGAAGAAGATAAATGAAGCAGAGGAGGTAGGTGAACAAGCTCTTGCATGCAAAGTGGTATTTGCTCTCTAATTAGATTCTGGGAGGATCCTTCTGCCAAGAAAAATCTGTAAGTCTGGGTGTTTGTGTTTTGTGGGGTTTTCTTCCCCCCTGAAGGGTTGCCCTTTAATTAAAAATGCATCATTTTATTTTATCACTGGGAGTAATCCTTGTTCCAACAATAAATGTGGGAGTGTGAATGTTTTTGCCTTCCTGATGCTTTTCTGTGAGGTAATGGTGCTTCCTCTTGTGTTTAAACAATCTAAACCAACTGCCTTTTTGTTGGTAAATAAGAGTACTGACCTCGAGGGGGTAGAGAGTGAAAAAGGGAGATCCTGACCAGCCTCATGACCAGGACACTCTCATGGGAGGTGCTTTGTATAGTCTTAAGAATTCCCAGTCATTTGCTTTAGCATTTCTGTAAACATATTTTTTTAGCAGATTAGGCTTTTACATGAAAGGGCAACCCAGGGTTTGTGCTGCATCCCACAGGGTGATGGGACACCACGGAGAAATTCAACAGGCAACTGCCTGTAACTGGGGGCCAACTTCTTGTAATGAAGAGACATTGGAAAGCTGTGCCTTAAGAAACTAAACTGAGCCTGACATGGGTGTAGAGCTCTTTGGTGAGGGGGTGTTTCCAGCTGGCACAACCCTGCCGGGTTGGTGTGGCTCATGTCAAGGACCTCCAAGAGGTGCCATAAGGGAATGAAAGGGTGTGGCTGTGGGTACAATGTGTGGTCTGACCACAGGGGTCTGATTTATACACACACAAGATTATTGTGAACTTCTGCATGTAGTGGTCTGGGTTTTTTTCTATAATCTCACAAGAAAATAAGTGATTGTTTTGACTATTTTTACCCCTCAGAAAGGCATAAAGCCATCGTTTAGTTTCTTTGATGTATTTTTCATGTATATTAGTTTGTGCTGTTGTATTAGATAAGACTAACCATGGTTTGCTAATGAGAATCTCTGCATTCCCAGAGACAATCCAAGAGTATTTTTAGCCAGGGGATAGATAGACTAATGAGGTCACTGAGAGGATATGTGGTCACATTAAATATTGCTGTTTAATATACAGACATTTTGCAAAGGATTAGACATTGTAAATCCAGTGGCCTTCCCAAGTAGGATAACTATCACTTTGAAATTATATTTAATTGTCCACTCTTTTATGTCATTTAGTGTGTCTAGCCATGCTATTAGTGCCTTACGTCAGGGAAAGCCCGCTGTGACCTTACAATACACGAACCTCTAGACAGTTCCTCTTCATCCTTCTCTCAGGGCAGTCTGTTGTTCAGGAATAAAGGCTTGGCATAAAGGAAAATAAAATTCAGCTCTACCAACAGAGGGAGAAAAAAAAAAAAAAGACTATTTTTATGTGTAGAAGAGCCCTTGAGGCTGATGGTCTTGGGATACTTGGATGTGTTTGATGACCCAGAGCCCCTTGAGCTCCAGATCCAACCTATCTCAGAGAAGATTCTGAAGTTGCCATTGCAGAAATGAACCTGCTTTAAGGCCAAGAGATCTCTGGGAAAGAAAAAAAAAACCACCACAGAAGTGGGGATTAAAATATTTTCTTAAAAATAATTAAACCCAGAGGTTTAGCAGTAACTGCAAAATGGGTTAATTCCCAATTGGAGTTGCTTCTCACTAAGCATCTGATGGCCTGAGAGCCGACATGCAGCACTCCCATCATTGAACTACGCTAAATGAACTCCTGGTGGCTTTCCTCCTCCAGCAGGATTAAAGCTGCCTTTCCCAAATTAAAGCTGCCTTTTTCATGTGAGGAGTTCAGCAGCAAAACTCGCAAGCTGATCAGACGACTAATCGCCCTCGTTGGTGGAAGTGGTCCTTGAGGGCTGGTTGCAAATGCTCAGAGATGACGAGTGCTTCCACCTGAAGCAAAAGGACCACTGGAGCCCTGGAGCACTGCTGCCCAGCATTCCAGAGAGTGAGCCCTCAGGATCACAGCTGGCCCCTGGGGAGGAACAGCTTTGCCCTCTGAAGCCCTTTCTGGGGGAAGATCCTGCAATTACAGCTGACTGCTGACGCAGGTAGGTTTTGCAGCTCTCATCACTCATCTGGCATAACACCTATAAGTGAGCAAGAGAGTTGCTGGTGGCCAGCACAGTGCTGCTGCCTCTGGCTCAGTAATTGGCCTCTGAGACAGCAGCACCTGCCCAGCTGACCTTTGCAGCTCCCTGGGCTCTGTGTGGAGGGGCACAGCCAGCACCTGCTGGCACGTGGATGTCTCCAGCAGTGGCCCTGTGTTGATCAGTTTGCATGTGCAGCGAGGTCCTTGTGCCCAGTCACTCCTCTGTGTGTGTGTCCCTGACGATGGCAGGGACTGTGAAACAAAGTGTGAGCAGAAACCCCCTTCTGTATGTACAGGGGGAAAGCCCAGGCTGGTTCTCTGCAGAGAGTTTTAGCTTCTCAAGATAGGATATCTGCCTCTGTGGTCTTTGGGCTGCTCATCTTCCCCTGTTCCCCATGTCACAGCTGCCAACCTCTCTGGCTGGGAGAGAAGTTTCCCATCTTGAGACAGCAGCTGACAGGGAACCCAAGGGCCATTTACCCACAATGGGGCTGTGAGAGCATTGCTTTTGTGGGTACTGGCAGAGCAGTCCCTCATGGCTCCCTCCTGCTCTGCAGAACCTGGGTTTGGTGCAGGCACCTGGACAAAGGCAGTGTTTCCAGTGGGATCAGTGCCCAACGTGGCCCAGCAGGTTGTGCCATACGGCAGAAAGCAGCTGCTCTTGAGGGTTTTGAGATCAGTGACTAAATGCAGAAGTCGTTTTGGGAGCTGCAGACCTAAAGGATGAAGTGGGGAGCACCCAGCCCTGTCCATGGGGACCAAGAGTCCCAGCTCTGGGAGTGAGAAAAGTGAAGATCACTGGCATGGCAGACTCCAGGCAGCAATTCACTGAAGCCTTTGCCATCATGGGTGTGAGCAAAGGGAGCAAAGTCACTGGTAGCACAGGTTTTATCTAATGTCAGTATGTTCTCAAGGTGAGAGTTTGCTTTACATAATTGCTCTAAAAACCAACACTGTGATATATCTTTGTGTCTGCACAGGCTACTCCTCTGCAGCTGCTGATTTGGATGGAGCCTGGGGCATCAGAAGAAAAACTAATGCAAGGACCTGCACTGCTCATTGGGGAGCTCATGGGTACACATTAAAACACGAAATACCAAGCAAGCTGCCAGCTCAAGCAATGCCTGTGGGATCTCTGGGGAAAGTACAGTGGTCAGTCATCGATCGCCGTGTAGGGTTTTGCTAAGATAATTTGAATTCCCCTCCCTCAGGTGAGAAGACCAGAGCTCGTGGGAGGGACGGTGTGAGCAGGGTCACTGGCTGCCTGTGGCAGGGAGAGCTGACCTGGCTGTGTGGCTCAGCAGTGGGAGGGAAGACTGAGCCTGGCTTGGTGGGAAGGTAAAAACAGAGTATGTGAGAGATCTAAAACAGTGAAGGAAAAAGAAGAGCAGTAACAGGAGGAGGAAGGGAGCATTCAACAAAAGGGAAAGATGTACAGGAGGAAAGGTTGTTTTATATCTTTCTAGGAGTATATCAGGTCTCCAACTCAACAGGCGCCATGCCCACTGCCCTCAGATGC
The DNA here is from genome assembly GCA_035221455.1 of Xenops minutus. Classification (NCBI taxonomy): domain Eukaryota; kingdom Metazoa; phylum Chordata; class Aves; order Passeriformes; family Furnariidae; genus Xenops; species Xenops minutus. The sequence goes on along the minus strand of JAWWEE010000142.1, from coordinate 8,426,049 downwards.
TCCCCCTATGGCATGGGACCAGCTCTCAGATCATATTTTGGAGAGTCTCAATGGCCTGGCATTTCTGATCTGTGTGTTGGCAATGTTTGGTAGGACAACTACTGTGAGCAGTACAACTACAGTGCACAGGCTGCATCTTCCAAGCAGAGCTGAGCCCTCTGGTTTTCTCTGGTCTCTGCACTTGCCATGATTGTGAATCTCAAACTTCAGGTCGTAATGAGATTGTCATATACAACAAAAAGTGGCAGTAAAAAAAATTAATCAATGTCAAAATCCATGTAAAAAACCCCTGGTTCTCATTACTCGTATGCAGCATGACACCCCAGAATTGTAATTTCCAATTACATCTTCTCTGACTGACCACAGATAGGAACTCATTCAAACAGCAAGGAAGGAATTAAGTGTTAATTTAATAAAAAGGCAAGGCTACTAAGGATTTAAATTAGATCCTTAAATTAAATATAAACCCGTAAAAAGTCTTTCTGAGTGTTCCCAAACTCTCTCCTTGATAATTCTCTGCGGCAATAAAACCAAATGGTATCGAGTGTCCAGCAAAGTGCCAAGGCACTGCCCCTGTACAGCAGGACAGGAGACAGCCCAAAACTCGCAGGAGTAGGTGGGTCCAAGGCATGGCTTGGGCTGAGCATCCTCCTCCATCATCCACGAGGGCTGCGCTTGGCAGGAAGGTATCGAGGCTGGCGTATCGAATTTTAAACAGGGCTTTAAAAGCCCTTTCTCTAATGGAGTATCCGATTGTGCTCCGTAATTAAAGCTCGCGGTCCCGGCGGCTCAGCCTGCGGAGAGGGAGGCAGACCCTGTGCACTGCTGCTCTCTTATCTGCCTGGCGTGGCTGAGGAGGCTTCAGAGACCTGCCACAGCACAGATAAGGACAGGAGCAAATTAAGATTTAGGAATTTCTTCTGGGACTTTTCTAGGCAAAAAGAGCTTTTTAATTGGTTTTCAATTCTGCGGCAGCCAAAGGTCTTTAATTAGGTTTTACATCATTCCCCGTTATCGCTCTTCTTTTCTGTGTTTAGCCCACCGTGATTTGGGCTTCCTTAAACAGATAAAAGTTTGCTATTTGTCTTTCTTTCAAAAAATCAAGGTGCTGAGTGATTTCATGTAAATGCTAAATAGCAAATGAATTGTTGAAACTTAAGCCTTCTAAAGACAATGCTTCTGTCTGATGCTGGTATATTTAGCTTGTCTGATAAATGTAGTATTAAAGGCCTGATAACTTTATTTTTAGTTATGCTTCTTTTCCTTGCTCTATTTGGCTGGTGGACTGGCTTTAAAGTTTTCACCTGAAACTCCCCTTTTTTTAAACTACCTTTCACAATTTTTAAAATAATCTTTAAGACAGCCTTCAAATATTCTGCCTTGCAGAGCTGTGCTGCAGTACCGATGGTTTACAGAGTTAATTTTGGCAAACATAAAAAAACCCCCAGAAAAGTATGCTTGTATAATCATTAATCAATTGGGGTTCTTTTAGTGGAGCTCCTGCTCTGCAGAATGATAGCTGAGACTGGTGGGTGCTGACTTTCACCCAGGCTGGTGTGTGGACCAGCTCCAAATCCCCTTCCTGCTGCCTGGGGCAGTACAGCCTCTGGGAGGTAAAGTCAGTAAAAATGGTATTTCTGCCCTGACCAGATTTAAAACTGGACCAAAAATCCATCAATTCTCTGCTAAGAATCCAGTTGGTGGATTATTGATCCACTCCAGACAATACATTTGTTAAAATCCAACTGGCCAGCAAAGTGCAGAACCACACTGTTGCTCATCCTGTCTGACTGCATCTGAACTAACTCTAGGGACTAAATTATTTTCTGGGTGTTTCCATTGATTAAACTGGAATTACTAAGAGTGAATGCTGCTTTGTTGTACTGCATGTTGTCAGGAAAGAAACTTATTAAGAGATGGGGAGATTTGTCTCTGTATACTGATTTACTCTCAGTGAGGGTTCAGTGCTCCCCAGCACCTTGTCAGTGGCTTCATTCTTGCCATGCCTGTATTTCAGCCCCACGTTACTGCTTAGGGACTGCAGGGAGGTTCAGCATTAAAATGGCTAAAAATGTGTATTTGACAAGGAAAAGGCTCTGACAGGCCCTGGGCAGGCCATGTGCACTCTGTTGTGCACACACTGCCTTGTAGGTACACCGTGTTGTAAGTACACTGCAGTGCAGCCCAAGAAAAGTGACCAAGAAGTGACCAAAGTGTTTGCAGAGCTGCTGATCTTCCTTAGGACTGCTTTGTCCGAACCATGAAGGGATCAGTTTGGAGGGTAGATTTCCTTGGACAAAATTAGCAAATTGAGTGTGCTGAGAAGTCTGGGAGTTTTGCTTTCCATCCTGGGAGATGTTTCCAGTGGAGCGGATGCTCAGCAAAATCTGTTGCTCAATGCTGACTCCACAGCTGATCCAAAATAGCAGTAATCTTTTCACAGATATTTATAAAGGGGTTTTTATGTTTAGAAATCCTGTGGAAACACTTCTATTAATTTCTGTTTATGCTCTGTCTTGTAATTTTTTTGTTCTTTTTGGCCTTCTTTGAAAATCATGTTATTTTCAGTTTAAAAATTCAATGGGAAAGAGTGAAAAATTCCACCTGTTTTCTTGTTTGTTTTTCTCTTTTTTCCATTGAAAACTGCAGTTTCTGATGAGCAGACATTCTCAACTGAATGAGAGAGGCTGGGTGGCTCTGCCTGCCCATGGAAGAGCCCAGGACTGTGTTTGTGCCCAGCCCCTGCATGCTGCAGCTTGGGATGCTGCTCAGGTCTGTCAGACCCCTTGAAGCTGCAGAGGGATTGGGATGGTTTTGGGTGCAAAAACATCACCTTCCCTCAGCCGAGCACTAATCCTGCCCTGGGGAAGTTCAGCAGGGAGCAGGGTGCCTGCCCACCCTTCCCTGCATTCCCCCACACTGCACCTGGGTCTCAAGGAGCTCCTGTCTGAGCTTTGGTCCCCCAGCCCGGGGCTCCTGGGGGTGTAGAGATGCTGCTGCTTTAGGAATAAGCTGCTGTTTTGTCAGCAGACACTGTCAGGTAAATGGAGTGCAAAAGCGTAATGACTCCGGCATAAATGGGAGAGCATTAAAATTCATGCAGTTTGTTCATGTAATTGGTAGCTCATTAGGGCGAGTGCTAAGCTTGCTTCACCACGATGCTCTGGTCCAGAAGCTGCTCCAGCCAAGCCTTCCTGGTGCTTGGGCAGGACTGACAGCCTCAGCCCCAGATGCCCGTGCTGTCAGCTGGCTGTGCCACTGCTCCTACTCACCACTGTGTCCTCAGGTCCCGACTGAGCTGAGGAAATCCTGCAAACTTCCAAGGGTTTGGTCACCATGGGCAGGTCACTGCAGGGCCTCCTGGTTTGGTGCAGGAGTAGCTGTCACCCTTGTGTGGATTAAACCCTTTACACCAGCTGAGCCTGTGGTGGTGTGCCCTGTAGGGCAGAGCTCTTGCAGGCATAGGCTTCAGCATCTGGCATTATGAAACCCCTTTTTCTTCCACAGCTCGATTATTTAGACGCAAAGTTTTTCTGAGAGGTAAATGAAATCATCTTATAGTCTGTGTCCTGCACATCTTCTTGCACAGAGGAGCTCAAATATCACCCAGGACCCCTGGCTCAGTGCAGCACCAACAGCACCGACACACAGACCGTGTGGGGCTGGTTAGCCTGGCATCAGCCTGGGCGATGGATGAATGTGAAGTCACGTGTGCTGAGGACACTTCAGCAGCAATTCTGATGGCTCTTCAAGAGGGATAGTTCTGGTGGAGAGGCTTTCGATTTGTTCCTGGCCCATATGTCTCTCCTCTTCAGCATGATGGAAGAAACTGCTTCATTACAAACTACTTCAAAGCAAAATACCTCAAAAGTTTCTGAATTAGAATTAAATTGCATTGTTGATTACATTTTTTTTCCCCCCTAGCTCTTTATTCTTCAGGAACTAAAGCACGTTTCTGATTGCTTCCATCCCAGGGGCCTGGGTCAGCGATTACCCCCGAAATGTGGAGCAGAGCTGAGCTGTGTCTCTGCTTTTGATCTCTATCAGTCCTTCTGATGTCACCACCTTTAATCTGACTCTCAGCCTGATTATTTCAAGGTTTAAGAAAAAGAAAAGCCTGGCAATACAGTGCAGTTTTACACAGGTTTGATGTTATGTCTTCTTCTGTAAGACAACTTGCACACAGGCCTGGCATTTCCCTAATGACCACCATGAACAGGATTGTCATAATTGATAATGTCCTTGCTCTGAGAAGTTCCCTTACAGCACAGCCTGCTGGTAATCTCAATGGATCTGATTCCTGCTGTTAATTCCCACCAGCTCCACCTTCAAGCAGTAACTCACACAGAGAGATTTCATTGACTGCTGTGCTCTGGATAGATGAGGACAAATGTGGTTCCCCAGTCCAGTAAGGAAGTTTTCCTATAAGGAATGATGTGCTATTGGTCAGGCATGATTTCCCATGGTTGAAAACACGTAGCATTTAATTCTGTTTTCTAGTTGGTTTTATCCTATTGTCTTACAGCTGATCATTACATTCTGATAGGGCAAGAGAAAGGCCTTTCCCCGAATGAGATTTATCACAAATGTCCAGCCTCCCCAGTAGTGACAATTAACAAGTGTTCTTCAGAGGAAGGTGGTTGTTCCAATATGGGAACATCAATAAAGCAAGAGGGTGACTAACAAAACACCAAAAATGTGTGGTTAACTCTGAATCTGTCAGGTCTGGGTCTTCACAAAGCAAGCAAGCAAATGATAAGGTTAGTCAGAGGACAGATTCATCACCACCATGAAACCAAATTGGCTTTTATAGGATCATGGGATTCAAAAGATTCTTGTGGGCTGATCTGGCTGGAGGCCAATGAGATGTGACTGAAGGTATTTGGGAACTGCAGCTTCCTCACTGTAGCCTGCAATAATCACTTGGAGCAAGGTTAGTAAATACCTGCGTATGCCTGTTGTTCATGTTGCCTGTAATTCCTCTAATCTCATATGTGCATCTTTTCAAGACTATTTTTTGGTTCTCCACACTGTTGTGAAGGAACAGCAGGAAAAAAATATGCCTTAATAGGAGTTTGCGTTGATTCTTGTACCAGAGAACTGCTGAGGTGATGGCAGGCCATGCTGTGCAAGCACTGCTGTCTATGATGAGCAGTTTGGGCTATTTGGGGCATGTGGTATTGGTCAGCAATAGCAAAAGGATGACAAGGAAGCCTGGATTAATACTTCTCCCTGGATAAACCTAACAACTGTATCTAAGCACTGTGAAATTTCAGTCTGTCTTGCAGTTTTGCCTTGTTATTGGCTACTTTGTGTGATGCTGTACCAGGTATCCTTGGCCTTCAGAGCTGGGCATCTTCCCTTAGAACCTGTCACTTTTCTGCACCTCCCTGTTTCAAGTGTGTTTCTGCATCTGGCCACCTGTCTCTGACCATTTCATATACTTCAGTACATAAGGTTTCCTAGATAACTTCCAGGCACAAATGAGAAGTCTGAAGACTAGACCATGTGGTTTGTCTGATCACAGTCTTTCTCACTCTGAAAATCAGAGAAGTGATTTCTGGTATCATCTAATTCTTGCTGTTGCCTCTGTCTTGTTTTGTTTCTTGAGAAATGCTTGAAAGTGGGTTGCTATTGTCTTAGGCTGCTTTTTGGAAGTATCAGTTCCATAACTAATTATGTATGAAATCAGACTGGTTTTTTAGACACTTTGAAGTTTTTACAAGCATGACATAGAGTAAGAATAGTGTGGAAATAGACCAATATTTCCCCTTACTTTGAAGTTATTAAATGCGCATCTAATTACAAAGTGATTAAGACTGAGTCACCACAATGTGCCTCATCTGAACATAGTTTTCAAGCAGTATAAATACTCTTAAATATTAAAAAAAAAAAAAGTCACAAATAGGAGTGCAGGAGCTGTGAAGTTAGGCTCTCTGTGCAGTCAGAATTTTGTACTGAACTTCAAGATGCCTTTCAGTGAGCGACAGCATTACATAAAACATCAAAGCCATTCTGTGTGCTGCATGGAAAAAAGACCTACCTGCTTTAAAAAGCAAAATCAGTGATGGAAGACATTGCTTAGTTGTCTCTTTCTACAACTTTTCCTAGTCTTTTTTTCAATAATCATTTATTTATAAGTTGTAGGATTAATGCCTGAGCTGCTTTAAAAGGACCTGGGGATGCTCCAAGGTTAACAATCATATTTTTTTGATTTTCGCGGTGTTCTATCTCAGTTATTAAAAGCTATTGCACCCAGTGATAACAGTTACCCAGAACAACTGATAATTGAATAGGTTTAATGGAGCTTTGATTTCAAAATACTTGCTTTGAATGACAATATGCAAAGTTGAATAAATGATGGATGAGCAAGATTAAATGGAACAGAACTCTAATCTGCCTTACATAATATAGGAGACATTAGTATAATTCTGAAATACCTGTAGTTAAAGGCTATGAATGTCATAGTCAAGGAGAGCATGGATGCTGCTAGCAAATGTTAGCATTCATGGTCAGGCCACAGTTTTGCATGAGCAGGAGTCCCTGAGCAAGCTGGATTTGAACGCTAAATGCCTCAACACGTCCATAGGAAAGCACCGACTTGTTCTGACTTGATGGTAGTGGCAGCTCATGGAGGTGTGGGTGAGTTTTTGGTTGTCACTCAGATCTCATTGGGTTCCTTTGGACTTCTCTGCCCTCCAGTCCACTGGGCACTTTGTGTTACAGAAGTTGTGTCCAGCTTTGGAATATGGATGAGATTTCTGAAGAAATCCTTAAACTATCTTTTTAAAGCCCTTCAGGTGTGAAGAGAACAGCTGGGACAATGTGCTTTTACCCCACTACCAATTTAAACAAATGCTTTCAGTATCATTTTGGAAATGATGCAAGGTTGGTGAACCTGGCAGTGCTTCAAAATAATTTTAAAGAGACACATGAAGGTCATTCAGGGATTTATAAACCTAAGAAATGTTATTTAAGGCTTCCTGTGTGTGTACAAGCCCAGTCAAGGGAAGAAGCCTGCTGACCAAGCTCTCCAACAAAACAGTCTGCAGCACTGGCTGGACCAACGAACTTGTCCTGCATTACTCTCATCTCAGGGAGATATTTTCCTTCTTCTGTCTCTTCTGGGAGGTACAATAGAAAAACAGGCAGTCTCTTCATATCAAATTTATTCTTTCTAGTGTTTGACAGTGAACCAGTGCTTAGCAGGTACAATTACAGCAATTAGCAGAGTAACATGGGGTTAGAAAGCCATTCCTGTTATCTAACAATCCAGAAGAAAATAGTATCAAAATATGATGTGGTTAATTAAAAAAGTCTCAAGTCTGCCCTGATCTGATTATTCACTGTTAAGAACTACAAAGGCACCGAGACTGAATGCAGTTGCTTCCCAACATTTTTAAACAGGAAACTCCAAACAAGCATGCAGTTAAGAGTGAAGCCAGAAGTGCTGGGGGAGGAGGTCCTTTAAAAAGGATATAATATTGACAAGCAACATGCTGTGTGATCTAAGCCCTAGGGTGGTGCCACAGCTTCGTGCATTTTGAGCTGTGTTTGGCCACAATGTGGAGATGTTTCTTGCAGGGGACCTGTTCTGTTGTCCTGACCTGACAAACTCTCCATGTGTTGCTCTGCAGGAGCTTGGTGTGATCTGGGTACACTGATGGATCAGTGCCTTCTAGTAGTTTTGCCTTTTTTAGCATTCCCAGTTTGTTTAAGATTGACAAAAATCAGAAAAGGAAAGATATCCTGTACGTCCATCCCATGGACAGGGCTTTTCTCTGAGGCAAAACTGGGACATCCATGCTCATACACCACTGGGACTGTTTCTTTGAGGCCACCTTGTTAAGGATTCTGTTCAGAGACATATTGCTTCTGCTCTGAGTCATCTGGATCAGGGAAAGGACTGTTTTCAGCCACCAGACTAGGATGATAATCAAGCCTCATCAGACATCAGCAGGGTCATGGGTTAATAAGACCATAAATCTAAGGGTAATTTCTCTGAAAGCCACAATGAAGTCATAGTCTTCGGCACAAAATGTCAGCTGTATCATTCCAAAGTTATTTATCTGAAAAGAGCAGTTATAGGTAATTTGTGAATTGTGCAAAAACACGAACTCATGTGCAATAATCTTAATGGAGCTTGTTTACATCTTCTTATGCATAATTAGCAAAACATATGATCCGAGTTGGTCTCCTCATTTAGAGCCCTGTTTTGGCTGGTTGACGTAGCGGAGTTGGTGTTGCCAAGAGCTATACTGGGTAATGTTTTCTGATAGATTTAGTGGGTGATGTCTGTGCACAGCAGTAGGGTCTGTAAATTTACGACAAAAAGATCAAGGCCGTCATAAACAGTAATATCTGCTGGAAACGAGGGCTGCAGTTCCAGCACTGACATTTCCTCTGTGCCCTGCTCAAGCGAGTGTCATCAGCTGTGTCTCATATAAAAGCCTAATGTTGAGTGACTGATTGTATCACAGCCCTGAGATTGTGCCTTCTAATTAGATATGCAGAGTGAATAATTTTAGTTCAATTAGGTGTTGCTGGCTGGACAACCAATAGCGAAATGCACCTCTACACTAAATGTTATTATTAAACTGTTTCAAGTCCTTGGTTACTGACACTTGGGTACTGGAAATTGGTATTTTAGATTGGTTTGCTTTTGTGTTTTTTCCCACTTTGGCATTATTTTACAGCACCCAGCTAAATTAGGTGTTTAAGTACGTGTTATTTAACACCTTTCTTCACAGTTTATAGGAAAGCCAGCATTGTTTATATCTCTGTAGTTGTTATACTGGTCCTGAGGATGATCAAATGTTTGTGGCCAATTAGGATTCGGTGAACTTTTACCTTTTTTTCCTGCTTTCAAGCCAGTTGTGACTCATGCAGATGTTATAAGTTTCTGATAAGTTGTTTATGTATCCTGCTTCATTGAGAGCCTTATTTGCAGATAGATCTCAACGAGTTATCTCTCTCCCCTAGTCACTCTTCATCATGTTGCAATGTGTAATTTGCTTTCTAATTGCGTTATTTGCTCCCGTCTTGGATTTATGAAGCTCTTTTAAAAATCAGTAGGTTTGAATAACGCAGGTGGATGGGCTCTCTCAGAAAGCCTCTGTGAGTAACTTGCCCTCTCCACAGCCATCCCTGGTCTCCTCCTCAGAGCCCCCTCCATGCTATCCTGCCCCTCCTGATGCCTGCATGTGCCCCTGGGCAGGGCTCTCCTGCTCCTGCCTTCCCTTCCTCGCCTGCATTGCTTGCAGAAGAGTTGGAGCCTATCCTTTCTGAGTACTTGGCACAGCCTCTCTGCCTCACCAGGCATTTCAGTTCCATTTTGGCTTGCTTCAGGTTGTTCTTGTGATTTCCCTGTTCCCTGCTGTAAATGGTAGGAGAGAGAAGGAGTTTTGGGCATCAGATATTTGCCTGTTGTTGAAATTGCTGCTGGAAGGCAAAAATGTAGCAGCAAAACCCTACATAGACTAGATGAGGAGAGTGCAGCTGAAAGGAGGGAGAAGATCAAATTTCACAGCACCAGGACCACCCTGATCAAATCCCTGTACTCAGTCAAGCCAGCTGAAGCCTCTCCCACTGCGTGGAGCCAGCAAGCATCTTCCATGCTCAAGGCAGAGCTGAGCAGGGAATTGGAAATGCTGGGTTGTAGCTGCTCCATCTCCAGCTCATCTGCTCCTCATTACCTTCTCTGGTAACTTTCATTTTAGCTGCTGTACAGGATGTACTGTGGCAGCCTTAGTGTGAGCACCCTGCTTCCAGAGGGAAGGCAATTCCACTTCTCGCTAACACCTCTTGGTGTTTTCACCCTGCTCCAGGATCTCTCTTCTTTGACTTTGATGCTTCAAATAATGACTACTCATTAGCATAGCAGAGCCAGGCTTTAATTTCCCCATGTCAAAAGCTTTTTACGGCACTGCAGTGTGTATGATCTGTCCAGAAGGTGCATCTGTTTGAGCTGGAGAGAACAGGTACGCCTTACCTGTAGCACTGTTCACTGTGTGTTGGCAGAGAAATTATTTATCGTGTCTTTGGTATAAATGAGGTTTGGCAAGTAGCCATTGAGCTCAGCAGGGACTCTTTCTGAAACTCTGTCTCATCTGAAACCTGTCACTTTTGGAGCTTGCTGGTCCTGCTGAGCCTTAGTGATACTGTCCTGTAGTATCTGCAAAACAGCTTCAGGTACTGCTTGGAGCAGGTGTCCAAACCCCCTAGATGGGCTCTGTAGCATCCTGCATGCTGTGGGGTTTTGGTACCTTATTAATTCCTAAAAAAAAAAAATAAATATTTTCCTTGGTATTTCAGATATAGGGCCAAGATTTTGCCAGTGAGGTGCAGTTCAATAGGGATGCTCTGACATTACTGCATTATTACTGTTCATGGGGGTGAAATTCTGCTGGTTCAATTCCTTATGCTGCAGTATAATGGCACAAAACTAGTCTTGGCTCATCTCCTCTTGGCACATCTCTGGGACATGAATACGTGGTGGTGCTGCAGGACTGTCCCACTGCAGGCACCCCTGTGCCTATCCACCAGCTCCACTTCCCCAGGCAGCATCTCAGTCCCTGGGGAATGATGCCCCTGGAGCCTGCAGGTAAGTCTCCTGGAGCAGAACAGGTGATGGGCTTTTCATTCAGACATCCTGGGGCAGGATGAGGCTTCCCCCAGCATGGGCCCATCAATACTGTTCCTCTGTGCTACCACCATCCTCCTTCCTAAAACTGCCTGAGTCCAATCCTGGAGAGTATTTTGGGAGATGCCAGGCTGTGTCTTTGTGGTTGTTTATGGCTTCAAATGTTTTTCTTTTTACTGCATACTTCAGATGCAATAAAAGAGAAATGAAGGGGCCATTAAAGGAAAATGCTCTTTCCTGGCAGTTATCTGCTCTGTGGGATGTTCCCAGAATTGCTCCTGAGTGAATGCTGCCTATACCCCTGCACCAGTTGCCTTTCTCCTTTCCACAGGATACTCTGATAGTGGGTTCCCCTTTTCTGGGCTGCTTTCCCACCCCTCCAGCCTGCTGTGCAGCACACTGAGTCCTGCCTGAGGGTTGGACTGGATTGCAAAAAGAGGAGATGCCGGAGCCTGTGGCTGGGGCAGCTGCAGCCAAAGCACAGCCGGTGCTTTGGGCACTTCTGCATCCTTTTTGAGCCAGGCCAGCTGGTCTCAGCCTTTGCTGAACAGCTTGGCGAGGTGCTGCTCATTCCTTAGCTTTCCATATTGCTAAGGATGGGATACTTTAGGAAGCAGGCCTGGAGGACACAGGTCTAACCTTACCCTTATGGTTTATGAACACAGCTCCTTCTAAATGCGTGAATCATGAGCCAGGCCTGCAGCATGTCCTGCTGGTTGTGCATAAATCTGTGAATCTGGGAGAGAAAAATAGTGTGAATCATGTCATTAAGACTGGTTTGACCCATGTGCACATGGAGCATTTCCTGGAGTGCACATTTTCTGCATACATTCCCCTTAGTGTTAGGGAAATTCTGGGCTGAGTCTGGTCACTTGACAGGGGGATGCAAAAGGCACAATCCCAGCATTAGTGCCCTTCCACTGCCAATCCTCATGAATCAGCTCCTAAGGCATTAAATAAAAGCAACTGGGGACTTATTGGTAGGCAAAGTGACATATCTTCCCCTTCTTTGGTCCTGGAGAAAACTGTGCAGTTTGGATATTTTCAGGACAACTTGAGTGGGATGTGGCCATTCTCCATGGAGGGCATGAACAAGGAGCTTCAAACTGGAAAATGGGTACCCTCAGCACCAGCAAACAGAGACCCTTCTTTTTCTCTTTGGCATTGATGTAGGAGGCAATAAATGATGAGACTGCTATTGATTTTATAATTACAGCTTTTGCTTTGTGACTTCTGCCATCTGCCAGGGGTAAAGGTACCTTGAAGGCAACTTTATTTTAAATCCTACTTCATAACAAATAAAATATTAAAGGAGGGCAAGATAACCTTGTCAGATAAATTTGATACCGGTTTTCTGGTTTTCTTCATAACAAGTTTATAACAAGCTTGATTGATTAAGGTAAAAGGATTGTAGGAGAGATTCTCCCAACCTTGTGAATCTTTCCTACTTTGAAAATAACATCATGAAGAATTTATAATCATCAGCAGTATAATTTACAGTCAGCACTGGACTGGTGCAGAATAAGCTGATTTTAATGCAGCTAAATGCAAGGTGAGGTACAAGGCAAAATAAATTTGGGCTGTGTAGGAGAGGTAGTGAATTTTTTGCTTTCAGAGTGTTTCAGAGAAAAATTTATGGTTTACAGTTGCCAGATGCTTTAGTGTTTGCAATGGCCCTGGGTCTCTAACTTGAGGGCCTGGTGTCTGCTCAGTTAGAGCCAAAAAACCAGAGCTGATCTCTGTCATTGTGCTGCAGAAGTGAGAGGTGGCTGAATGGCTCTTGGCACCACTGGTGCTCTCACAGCATCATCCTGCACCTCCTCCAGCCCGTACAGATGCAACAGCTTCATCCTTGGCTCTTCCTTTGCCCAAAGGTCGCTGTCACCATGTGTTGTTTTTCTTTTCAATCTAGCAAAGTCTTGCAAAGCCTTATGCTGGCAGGAACAGCTTTCTTTATGTTAGTGCTTGGAACTGTCAGTTGGGACTTAATTTGTCTTTTACAATTTGCAGCTCTCTGTGGTCTCACTGCTCCACACATCACCCTGTCTCAGTGGCAGTCGATACTTTCGGTGGGTGGAATTGGCAGTGGTCTTGCATAGGCATGGAAAAATCTGTCTCTGTGCTTGTCATTAGGAGACAGCTTTAACAGTGCTACAGGTGAGCTCACGGGAGAGAAGGGGCTTGCACTGTATAAAACCTGTGTGAGTCTGGGGGCTGCAAGCACAGGACTGACATAAGGTGTGGGTGCCCATAGCAGACCCATCCAGATGGGCTGCACTTCACAGGGAAGGGACCACGCTCCAGAATTTGCCTTTCTCTTTGTTCTTGTTTTGAGCCGGCCCTGGAACATTGTGGTGACAGCAAAACCTGACATTTTCTGTCTGATAATTGCAGTGCAGTGGCCCTGGCCTGCAGGGGTACGATCAGCTCTTCAGCATTTTCTCTGATCTGTAGGCATATTTTTGTGGGGGAAAACCCCCACAAAAAACAACAAAAAAAAAACCACAAAAACCCACAGCCCAAAACCAAACCAACACAACAAAAACCCACAAACAAACCCACAAAAATTGTGTTCATTTTTGGCATGTGTTTCTGTTATTTACAGGAAAAGTAACAAAGATGCTTCCCCTTCCCCTTCCCCTTCCCCTTCCCTATCCCCTCCCCTCCCCTTCCCCTCCCCTCTCCTTCTTTAATTCTTCAACTCAGCTCTTCTATCTCATGAGCTGATAGCCATCATTTTTATGTGAGTAAAGTGCATTATTTGTTTCTTTTCAGCTAGGTCTACCTGTAATGTGTGTGAACACAAACCCCTTGCTGGCCTCTCTGCTGATGTTCAGTAAGTCTCCCAGAATCAAGTTGTTGTTTCTTTGTTTGTTTGTGGGTTTTGTTTGGATGGTTTTGGTAGGGGTTTATTTTTTCATTCTGAGGGCTGACAGGACCAGTGTCTGCCACAGAATTGTTAATGCATTGTTAGAAACCATGCTAATGTGATTTATCTCATGAGATGCTTCAAAGAATCAGACAAAACCTTCCGAGCACCAAAAAACATTTCAAGTATTTGTTTCACAGGGCTCCTTCAGTCTCTTTGGGATGCATTGCAGATGCCAATAGACAGATTAGGGAGAATTCATGGATATTATGAAATGATTGAATAACAGGACTGGCAAAGAATGCAGAAAGTAATTTTGTCCTGTGTTTGCTCCAAGGCAGGAACCACTTCAGCACAGATCCCTGCCTGCCCTCATCTCAGGAGCCCATCCCAGATGCTCTGATGGACCAATTTCCAGAGGTCACAACTATCCAGCCCTCTGGTCCTGTCTAACCCTCCTTTCCTCTACAAGGAACAGGCATCAAAAAGTGTTCATCCGTGTCAGCTTCCTCAAGGTCTGTCTCATTGGCATTTAACTTGCTTTTTCTTTGGTTTTGTTTGTTTGTTTGGATGGTGTTTTTCGGTTGTTTGCTGGAAGTCAGATACCATTTCAGTGCTTCTCCTGGGATGATGCCAAGATCATCTGAGATTAACCCCTGAATTCATGAACACAGAATCACTGCTAATGTTATTTCCTTGTCTTGCATTTTTAGTTCCTGCACTGATGTGGTTAATTTTCAAGCTGAGGCTTCTGTGGGATAAGTGGAAAAAGAAGCCCAGCATCTTCTATGGCTTGTGTCCACCACAGGAATTTCTGCTTTCATTCTTTCCCCTTCAGCACCTTCAGCTCATCTTAAAAGCTGACAGAGGTGGCTGTGCTGCTGCTCCAAGCGGTGTTTGTGGCTGCCACCATGTCACTTGTGCACTTCACAAGACCAGTGTGTGAGAAGTCACAGAGTGGAAGTCATGGAGTGATCCCAAATTGTCCTGTTCTCGCCCTGTCCGCAGCTTCAGAGAAACAAGAAGACTGAGGCTCTAATCACTTCAGGCAACAGGCCTTCAGCCCTCAGCAGCTTCCAGCACAGGCTGTTATATCACAGCATAAAATTAGACTCTGACCTTGAAACCTATATGTGGCAGAGCTGGAGCTGTAGCCTTGAAGCCACCCACATCCCATGTAATTCTGGGGAAATTATGCGCTTTGAAAATGCCTGTCTTTCATTCTGGCAAGCTTAAATCTTTTCTTATGGCACAAAGTGCTCCTGCCTTCTTTTCCAGACGTTGTCTCCCTCCTTCCCTCTCCACTGTGCACCGTGCTTAGAACATTTTATCCTAAAGTATTTTCACAAAAAAAAAAAGGAAAAAAAATCCTTTTTATCATGCATGCAGCGTGAAAGAGAGCGCTGTGCCAAGCCTCAGCTCTGCTCAAGAGTTACTGCAGCTGATATATTTATCTCCCAATCTCAGCTCCTCTTGGCAGTCCATTCATGGGGAAAAAAACCCCAACAAACACCCTCCCCCCCAAAAAATAAAAAACAACAACAACAAAAAAACCCAAACAAGACAAAAACAAGACTGAAGCCTTGATTATAAATAGTTTTTGCGGGGAGGCAATATTATCTGCTTAAGAAGCAAGTAAACAAACAGCAATGCACACAAAGAAAGCCTATCTCTCCTTTTGTTCTCTGGATGCTGCTTTGCTGCTCTTGGTGTGAGAGTAGAAATGAGCAAACCACAGCATAATAAAAACGCTTAAGAGATAATGAATGTTTTGGTACGTGTATTTAGTGACAGTGTGACTGCCCCTTCTTTAACAATAGGGCTGTTTGCAGTTCAGTGAAAGTGTAACAAATCTATAGCAAGTCTGGGTAGATCCCACTGATTTCCACTTCAGTGGAAGCTCATAATAAAGGGCTTTTATGACACCTCATCAGTGACAAATCACCCAGTAACACATACGCCCCCAAAATAAAAGCTCCAATAGCCCCCGAGAGCCTAAAACAGTGTGGTTGGGCTTGGTTCAGTCTAGCAGGAGTTACTACCTGGTGTAACACTTCCATTTAATTTTATGCCAACTATAAGGTGCACAAAACAACAGATTAATACACCGTAAATCAGGATAGGAACAGTACTTTCTCATTTGTGTTTGCACTGTTCCTTGCAAATTTTTCATTTGCAGTTATGATTAAAAAATCAAGTTTTCAAAATCACATATTGGAAAAATTAATTTAAAAAGCATGGCCTCACAACAGTTTTCATAGTTTTCTTCTGAGGTTTTTATGAAGATGCATATAGAAACTACTTAGATCTATGGCTTGATAGAAATATTAATCTACATATGACACATTAAAAAAGAGGCAGATTTCTTGTGAATCTTGAAAGTTAAAACCCCATTTCTGAAATATTTACATTTTAAAGCTCAGGTAATAATAATAATCAAGTCTGCATATTTAAAAAGAAAGAATTTGGTATCAGCAAAACCCTTTGATTGTTTTTCCTTGTGAAGAACATGCTTTCAGTGAGAGTTGTGTGTCTTCGGTGGATGTAACACTCTGTAAAATGATGTGAAGGAATCTAATGCCATAGTACCAGCATGTCAACCCATCTCTCCCTTTCTTCCTCAGTGAGTTGTTGCTGACAAGCAGTCTTAGTAATACAGAGTATTTTTGCAGTCGCTGGAGGTGGGGACTCTGTTTTAGTCATAGACCCCAAGATAAGAGCGAAAGAGAGACTTGAATGAGACTGGGAAATATTTGCTCTTGCAGTGAAATGACTAAAATAGTCTCACCATATATAATACATTACAAGAGTGTAGCTACCCTCCAGAGACAACCGAGGAACCCTTTAATAACACAACACTGCACCTCTGACAACGATGGGTCTTTTGAATTGCTAGGTCTTGGAAGAAATAATTTCTGGTTTGATTGGAAAGATCTGATTTACACCCAGATAAACCCTGAGCCAGACTGAAAATGTATGTTTGCTAGCTGGGAATTCTTTGTACTGTCCTGGACAGAAATGTGGACAAGGAGATGGCTCCTGGGGCTGTGCTTCAGGGTATTTTGGTGTCTCTTCTCATGCACAGTAGCCTGGAGAGACTTCTGAAAGTTCATTAGAGGATATATTTCCACTCCCACTTTCTCTCTCTCTCGATCTCATGATCTCTTCTTGTCTATTCTCTTTTCTTTCATTAGCACTTTATATCATTTGACGCTTCATCAGGATGATGGCCTGTTTACTGTATGCAAATAATTCCTGAATTATGCATGAATAATTATGAATTTGCGTATTGGTTTCCTGAACTGGCATCTTGCCATGTAAAATTAGCTTCCCTTCAATGTGAGCACAAAAACATGCCGACACAGTCAAATTAAACTTGAAGGAAGAGCTCACCTTGAAGGGAACACAAAGTATTGAGCCACTGCTGGAAAAGAGCAAAGTACACCTGGAGCCTGATCAGAGGACTTGCCAAGGAACTGGGGCATTGTTGTGCAATGGAATGGGGTCCTCTTCTGAATTAAAGGGACCTTCCAGACATCATCTTCACATATGGTAACCCCTGACTCATTCGTCTGTACCAGTGGAGTGATTTGGTGCATTGCCAGAGGTCAGAGCTGGGCTGTAAGACCTGACCTGCCCATGCACAGCCCTTGTGAATGGCTTATGGTATTCAGACTGTGAGTTGGGAAGGAGCCACATTAAGGATCTGAACCCTTTTGCATTTCCCCAAGGTTTTTGTTCTGACAGGACTGTGTCCCATTCAGTCTCTGGGGCTGTGTGGGGCCAGTGTGGGCACTCCTGAGGTCACACGTGTCAGTCTCTGGAGTGTTGATGTACCCTCTGTTCCAGCTTGCCAAAGCTGTGGATGAACTACCCTGGATAATTGCCAATCCATTAGTTAAACAGAAATGGGGTATTTAAATTGTATTTGTCTGCCTGTAATCACCTACAAAATCCTGAGTAGCCAGCCTGCCTCTGATCAGATGACCTGACCTGCTTAAAAGAAGACTTCAAAAGCTGCAGACACCTTGTTTTCTCTTGCTACCAAGCAAAGGCCAGCAGTGAGCCCGCTGAAATCATGCTCTGACATCATCATCTTAAGAAATTTTGCCATGCAAACCCCCTCAGCAGAGTCACTTTGTGTAGCAGATCTAAGAAGGGGGCTGGAGGTGGTAGCAGCCCTTTCACAAGAAAGAGTGCAAGTACTGAAGATCTTTTTTCCTTTCTAGTATTTCTCCCAAGATGACATGGAATATATTTAGAGAAGGCAGACATTCAGTGGGCACAGAGAAACCATTGAAGAACTGCTCTCTCTTGGCAATAATTCTGGTTTGAGCCTGTGTTTCCCCTTCTAGTAAGCTCTTTGTTAGGTTTGTGTTTAAGAGTTTCAAGCTCACGTGTGTCTGCATAAATGTTCTCCTCTTTGAATTTCTTGCCAGGACAGAGCTGTTGGTTGAACCTGCTTAAGCAAATTTTAAAACATCTGCTCCAGTCTGGTTGTTACGGTGCTTTGATCTGTGATGTTTGCCAAGGGTTAATTAAAACAATTGTTACTAGTTATGCTATCTGAAATATTATCTAAATTACACCGTCTGAAATATTTTGTATGTATTGCAGGGCAGGAATCCCAGGACAGAGGCATATTTCTGCTGTGTAATTGTAGATGTCCTTGGCTCTGCTCCATGTTTGGTGAGTGTTATTTTGGATCAAATTTTGCTTTTTGGTAGGAATCTGTCTAAACTTATGACTGCAGTGAGTAAAAGGATTGGTTAACAAAAGCACCAGTTAACAAAAAAAATGTCCCTTTGCTTAAAATCTAATCAGTTGACACACTATTCTCCAATAAGTCTGTTGTTCATCAGAAACAATTCACTAAGGTATCTTCTTCTATTAAAAAGAGAATCATGATACTTTTTAGTGTGAATCTGATTTCTTAGCAAATGGAGACATTATATTTTCTTTGTTTGCCTTGCCTTCTTAGAAGTTTCATGAGGTCAAAAACTCGGTAACATCTATAGAAAGGTGAGCTGCTGCTCCTTGCTCCAGCAAGTGACAAAGATGACCAAATGAATCCAAGGAAATCCCTACCTATAGACAAAGTCAAAGGAGAATTTAATGACTAATTCTGCAAAATCAGTAGATGAGGAGACCCTTCGAGGGTAAGGAGAGGCACACTCCAGGTAGGGGTATGATGGAATGGCACATTTATTAAAATTGTGCCCGCTTATATAAGGGCAGCATGGAACTTTCCGGAAAGGGGGTGGAACTCAGGAGGAGCCTGCAAATCCTCCTCCATGAAGGGGAAGACAGGGCAGGATCACAACCATGAAGGGTGAACAAGGGCCGAGATAACCATATAAGAAAAGGCTCCACTGGGGCAAATCTGGCCAATCAGGGACAACATGAGGGAGAAAACCAAACTCCATTTTGTAGAGCATGCAATAATGATATTTAACTTCACAACTGTGAATTCATAAACTGGGAAACCCGTAACAACCCTTATATGGCAATAAACTTTCTCTTATATGAAACAGCTCTTCCTTGTAGCCCCCCTTCTTGACACTCAGTCTCGTCAAGCAGTTTCGTGGTCTTTCTTCCATTTGGTGTAATTTCGTACTCCTACATCTCCAGTAGACATAAGGCATCTATATGATTTTTTTCATTGCCCGGTGTCACATTTCCTTCAGATTTAATGAGCTGAGTAATTCCAGAGTGATTCCTCTCATCTCCCTCATTTTTAAACCATACTCCTGTACTGGGGTTCAGGACAGGGACCATCTTTTGGCTGCCTACACATGGATCATCCTGCATAAATGACCTATGAATGCTATTGGGGTGCTCTGGCTGAGTTTCCCTGGTATCTTGTGTTGTGGTGAGTGCTGGAGTCTTTCCACCTTCCCTCTTTAAATCCACTCCTTGTTGTCTGCCTGGGGAGGGCTTGAAGGATGCCGAATAATGATGGCCCTTTCCACAACGCTGAATTGTGCTGATGTCTAGGCAAGTGGCCTGATCCATGTTCCTCATCTGGCAGCTCCACAGACATTGTACAGGGCTGATGCTACGCTGCCAGAAGCTGGCAGAGGTGCACCTGCATGTGGGCAGGGATGAAGAACATGCTGGGGAGCTGGCAGGTCTGTTCTGAAATGCATCTGGGGAATGGTTCTGATCTGGTAACAAACAGGAACGAGCATACTGAGACTGCAGCTCAGTTTCATAGCATCATTTTTACTTGTATGATTATTTACCTCCTCAGTGGTGAATACCCTTTTGGTTCCAGCTCAGAAAGTGATTATTGTGGTCTGTGATCAAGTTGATATTTCTGCTCACTTTTTCCCCTCTGCAATTTATCCTCTGACTCCTAATAACCCTTGTGGCTGAGCCTCTTGGGGCTGGAGCAGGGCTGTGGGTTTAGGAGGGCGGGTGGCTCTGGCACCCACCTGGTCCTGGCTCACCCACCCCATCCACTGCTTCCCTTCTCACCTATTCATGATTCACCTCTGCCAGATTCTGTGGGTGCTCTGGGCCCAGTGTTACAACCTTGTCTCCTGACCTTTTTGATAATTTCACTAACAGCTATGTGAGATGATCCTCTCGGTGCAGACATGCCTCATCTTCTGGTTGGGGATTTGAATTGGAAAAACACAGAGATCTGGCACCAGGTCCAACCCACAAAGCTTAGAGAGTCCTGAGAGGGAGAAAGCAGAGAAAGGAAAGGGAATTGCTGGCCCCACCATCTAAGGATGGAGGAAACAGGCAGGCTGTGAGCATCCTCCTCCACTGGTGCCAATGGGCACAGCTCGATGGAGGGCTGAGTTTTCACCTGCTGACTGTCTGCCCCTCTCTGCCAAAGCAAAAGGCTGTTTAATTGGTATGGAAATGAGACAGCAGCATCCTACATCTTCTTTTCTTTTCCTGGAAGCTCGCAGAGGGGGTGAATGGGGATTTGAGCTTTGCAGAGATCTGAGATATTTTTTCCCCAAACACACATTTTCAGCCTACTCTGCTCATGCTCTGTCTTTTTATATTTTCCCTGTTTTTCATCTGCTTACCATGTTTTTCTTATCATGACAATGGTGGTAAAGATAAACACTGCAGCCAGCAATGCTATTCTAATAAAGCTGCAGTTAAAATAGCAAAGATAATGCAAATTAAATACCATACCCATTTAGAAACTGTAGTTTCTATTAAATATAAGTACTTTCCATCTCAGCTTTAGAACGTGGGTGGATTCTATTAAATATAATTGTTTTCCTGGAGGATTGCAGGGTAAAGGTTTTTCACAAATGTACAGATAGCAAATGAAGGTGATTTTTAAAAACAGCACAGAAAGGTGCAATTGTTAAATATACAGATGATAAAGATGCTCCGTTATTGACTCAACCTCTCCTTTCTCTTTTCAAGTCTGCTTTCTTCTGATGTTGCTGCTCTCCAGGGCTCCAAGAATGAATCTTTCAGAAATATTAATTATATATTTATAAATATAAACACCAGTAAAGTTTGCTCATTAGGGCATTGGAGTGAGTTTTCCCTTTGGCATCAGTCAGAGTGGATCCAGGAGCTGAGCCTTTGGGCTTGGACTTCAGTGCTGACATTCAGATTCTGCCTGTCTCCAGGGGCCCTGCCAGGCTGAAGGTACAACATTGTTCAATATTTGCAGTTTGCACCTGGACATGTGAATGCTGCAGCCAACAGGAGACCTCTGCTTTTCTTCCACATCCTTGCAGGCAGCTCCTGTGTGTAACCATGAAGCCATTGCAGAAACCATCCTGTGGCCATTTCCCAGGTAATTCCAGCTCCCTGGGAAACATTGCCATCCTCGAGCCTCTTCTTAGCCCATTGCTTTACAGGAAAATTGAGCAAAATTGACTTCCTGCAGTTCTGTGAGTGTGGGGGAAGGCTGACTGCAGTACAGCACAGCTCTGTGCTGCCTTTCAGTTGGTTGTTGACTCTTCCAGAACCATCATTTTTTGGCAACTTCTGTTGTTGCTGTATCCCTCTGGAGGACTTACGAAGCTCTAGCAATGTAAAGACCTGATTTTGTAAAAAGCTCCGATGTTCCTGTAGTTTTTACCTGCCAGAGGATGTAAATCACCTCTTTTGTTTAATTTGTTCTGAATTTTCTTTCTGAGAAAACAATCAAGGACCTGGAAATAGGAGATGGCTGAGGAAATGCCCTTGCCTTTCCCACCAGCTGGCTCAGTGAGCAGTGTGTGCTGCTCACAAAAAGATGGGTTATATCCAAGATCTCGGTGCTCATCCATTTAGGGCTCAGGGAGTGCTTCAGTGCCAGGAATGGCTACACTCCAGAAATGGCCATGCTGAGCTTGGGATTGCTGTAAAGCCTCTCTTTTTGCAGGCGTTTGGTGCAGTGTGGGAAGGAACAGCATCACCTACACAGGAACAGCAGCATGACAGGGATCAAAGGGCATCACAGTGTGACATTTTACATAGGAACCTGTCTCCAGTCAGAAAGGCTCTTGAGACAAAAATACACCATGCTGGATGGTACAATTAAATTATGGATGATAGGGAGAAGAAAATAAAATTTTTAAAGTTCCTCTCCCAGCCTTCAGTCCATCTGCTCTGCTGCTCCGCAGCACATGCTGAAAACACTGTGAGTCCTTTATCCGTGGTGCTTTTTGGGGTATGAAGAGTTTAGAATGTGTGCTGGTTTTCTGATTGTACCTACCTGCTGGTGCTCAAGTTTGGGAAGGTTTCCTGAATAACTGAAAAAGTTGTACATGTCTCAAACCAGGGCCCAACTCCAGTGCCCACTTTGGGTTGAGTTTTCTAACAGTCCATAGTCCCCTACAGAGAAATTACCTCTGTGTTCTTTCCCAGTTGTGTTTACGTGAAGTACAGCAACTTTGATGACATCAAGCCTGAGAGAAACACGGACATGTGAGAAGAAAATTAGCTTCCATATTGTTTCCTTCCCTATAAGCAAAACAGCAAGAAGGCCTGAGGATATTTTTCACTGTTTTATGGTGAAAATAGAGTGAGAAATCAGCTACTGGGAACTGTCAGTGCTAAACCTCATCATCTGTGTATGTGAAACTCGGAGAGTAGCTGTTAGTAGATCTTTCAAGGTTAATGTAACTGATCTTATTTTGTTGATTGAATAAATGATTATTTCCAGAGGGATTAGGTATAATCCAGAAGTTAACATGTCATTTCATCTTTGATTGTGCTTCTACAAATCTTTTATATAACCTCTCAGGCAGACAGCCCTGCTAGTTCAGCACTTTTTACAGAGGGATTTGTTGCAAATTAAACTATTGTGGTGTATCTTTCTATTGGAGATGAAGAGGAATATACCGATGATGCACTTTCTCCTTTGAAAATGCCAATTCATTGAAAATGAAATGTTTCACAGAACTTTAGCCAAGATATATGACTCTTCCTTATTGCTGTCCCAGTTGTCAGGCTGAGAGTCCTGGGTTGCTACATCCACTTTCCCTGGAATCCTGGCTTGCATGTATCCTTTTACATATCTGTAGGAGGTGGTAAAGGGCAAATTCTATAAACTTGGTGCTGAAAAGTCCCTTCGTGGGACTTTGTGCATACACAGACGTGACTTAGCATGTGTAAGGAGTGAGAAGTGGGGGCTGGAGGGGAAGGAAGATACAGGGTAGCTGAGCATGCATCTTCTCCAGAAGCCCCTGCTCTACTATCAGCCCACCTACTTCTCTGGAGCTCAGCTGGAATATGCTGCAAAGTAGAGTCACCTTTGGCTCTATGCACAGGGACAAGGAAAGTCTTTTCAAAGCAAGGCATCTTTCCAAGCCGAATCAGCCAAAACATTTCTAAGCCTCACCAATCCAGCTTGCATAGCTTTTTTAATTTAATTGGTACCATTAAGTTTGTAAGGAGGAGAAAAATACACAATAATACAAGTGTGGACTTGGAGATAGTTTCAAAATATTTAGAAGTACATCAATTTGCCTCTGAATGAGATGTATTAGTGAGAGTATATGGCTTGCATAATGCAAGATCTTTACTTTCTCAACAGGTTCTGCAAGAGGAATTACAAACACTAGAGAAGCTCAGGAAGTCCCAGCATCACTTTCATCTTTGCAAGAGTCTATGCACACTGGTGTTGCCTTGTTCACTTTTTACAAAAGAAAATCACTACTTTATGTTGTTAATGATATAACACTCTGAAGAGATAGTGAGTAGGTCTTGGTTTTTGAGTGCTGTGGTCTGGGAAGGGTGTCTGATCCAGGTGGATTTGCTTTTGTGTTTGTCTTGGCACAAAAGCAGCAGTGCAGAGCTGATGCACAAGCCCAAAGTGGTCAGGGGTGTTCAGCGTGCAGGGCTGGGCTGCAACATGCACTGGGACTCTTGGGAAATAATTTGCCATGGATGGCATATCCTGATAGGCTACTGAGGTGTGTTCTAGACATTTACAAGCTCCAGACCCTGCTGTTCATGCAGAGGTAATCGTTGCCTCCATAGCGGCAGGTTTTGCCTCTGACTGCTGATAAATTATCATTCTTCTGAGTACTTTTACCCTTGCATCTGCCTTGCTGTGTATACCTCTGCAAGCTACCAGCAGCATCTCCTCCATCCCTGAAAAATGTTTATCTGGCAAATGTCTTTCTTCCCTCATCCCTTTTGGGGATGCTGCCTTTGCTGTCACCCCCATTCACATCTCAGACACCTTCCCACAGAGGATGAGCTGAGGAATCTGCTTGTGCATGGCTGGGACTCCTCTGTTGCAGTATAGATCGGGCAGGAATCCATAAAAAGCAGTGCAGCAGAGTTGAGGCAGCAGTCCAAAGTGTTGCTGGTTCAATGCCCATGGAGAAGCGAGACCCTCAAGTGGGTTTGTTACAGCAGGAAGATCGTCCAGCCAAGGGGCTGGGATGTGCTGCTGGGCTCTGTCCCCTCATCGGCTCCATCCCTCCCTGTGCAAGGTTCCTGCTGAAGCCTTTGGCACAGGCAGGATCCGTCTGCGTCTGCTGGGGCTCTCTGGGGGTGCTGAGGGCTGGCTTTAGACTGCAGTCTTGGATTTAATCACTGTTTTGACAAGCTACAAAAAAATATTGCTGTTGGCACCAGGAGCAGAAGGAACATGAGCAGCTGCAAACAGAATGAACTGAAGAAAAAGAGCTTGTTTAGCTGGGAGCTTTTCTCCCCTCTGAATTTCAGTGTCTGGCAGCAAGTGGCAGAGGTGTGAGACCTTCTCAAAAATAGGTGACAGGCATAATTTCTAATAGAAAGTATGAGACAAACTCCAGAAATGGGTTCCAGGGAAAGGTGAGTGCTCTGAGCTGGTTTGCTTTCAGACACAATGCCCATAAATAACAGCTTCCAGGCATTAGGTGGGGTAATGATTCCAGTGTTCCTGTCAGAGACTAAATGAGCTGAGACCCTGTAAGCTTCACTCCCTAGACTTGCATATCTAATATTCTGTAAGATCTGAAGTTTTCCCCAGCATTTTCTATTTACTTGTGAACGTAAATAAGAAATTATATTGAACCTGTTATATCTGTCAAGACGTGGTCCTTGTGGGGAAGATTCCTACATGTGTATGAAGATGCACTGAAGGAAAGGGAGGTATTCCCAACCAGTGTTAGCTTGCTGCTTCTTATATTCTTTGCAGAAATTTATTATTGTTTATACTGAAATTTCTCTTTACTATTCTGGGATATCTACCTAAACAAATCTGTACATCTGCAATGCAGAAAAGAGTGGAAGCTATACTCAGTTCTGCATTCAGCAATATGTTGTACAGGATTTTCCATAATTAGCTTCCTTCAGCTGTAGTTTTTCCTTGCAGTTTTCTGTCATCCAAATGGCATGAAAGTGTCTTAATATTATTGTAGGTTAACAGATTGTTGGGGTTTTTTTATAACAGCGGTACAAATTCAGGTCTGTAATTGTGCCTGTATATCCTCTTCTATGACGTGTTCATTTTTAATACCTGTCATTGACTTTATATGTGGGGAAATAGGTATTACAGATTAATTTTATTGCCACAGGTGACTATGTACTATGTCACTGTGTGTGTGTTTCACTTTTCTTAGCAAGCTTGCAGGCAGTTTTGTTTAGAGATCTATTTCTCATCACTTGCCTGATAATGCATAAATGTGGGAGATTTTCAAAATCACAGCATTTTAAAATCAACAGGTTTTAACATTTTGCTGTTGGTTTTCCAAAAGAAGGTGGTTCTAGGAAAATGCAAGGAACCAGCCAAATGTTTAAAAATTCTTCCTGTGAGATGATCAATCTATCTCAAATAGAATTTTTACCCCGACATGCTTAATTACTATTGATTTTATGGTAAAAAATACATTTTTGAGTTGTTATTTTATTTGGCCTTTGCTTTCAGATCCCTCAAAACCATAGGTATTTATACAAACAATTTATGGTCACATAATAAATAGTCTTCACAATTTAATTAAAAAATCAAGCAGCATAACTATTTTTCAAGCCCAGTGAGTAAAGATCCTGCCATTTTTATGTCATAAATCAGGATACAGACTGTCAGTTTAATCTTCTCTGTTTTCAGCTGATGCACCCATGGCATAATATTGGGTTGATATGAGCACTTGAGCATTTTCTAAAATGCTTCCAAGACAGCCCAAGAGCTGTAGTAAGCCCAGGTTGTGTTTGTATTTCTTATTGCCTTCAGGACTGGATGATCCCTGCTCTTTGCTGGTGTCTCTCTAGGCTAAGCCATGTGGTGGCAGGTAATGATGAGCATGGTGATGTGTGGCTGGAAGGGTCCCTAAATAAACATCTTTTGAATGCCTGTTGGCTCCTGCCATGAGACAGTGACATTTTCTGGATGCGAATGTGTTGTTTAGTGATATGGAAAGGCACCAGTGCCTATTGGCATATTGACATTTCCCTGCTGTAAAACTCCTCATTTAATGCATTCCATCATTTATGGCAGACAAATTGATGGGCCCATTGTCTGTTGTCCATGGAAAGGTCAGCCATCCCCCACTAGGGCAGGCTGGTGTGTGGTAAGGAGAGCACTGGAAAATGCTGCCCAGGTAGGTCGTGGAGTCTTCCTCTCTGGAGATATTCCAAACCCACCTGGATGCATTCCTGTGTAACCTGCTCTAGGTGACCGTGCCTTGGCAGGGGGGTTGGACTCTAAATGATGTGTGAATGAGTAAGAGATGCTGCCTAGAACTCTGATCACCAGAAAAATCCTTAGGTAAAGCACTCAGCACGCAGGGAATTGAAATTCAGTTCAAGCAAGGCTGAGTAGGTGTTTGTTCAGCAGCTTGTTTAGACTTTAATCATGGTTAAATCTTTTAGTTAGATAATTGTTCTACCAGCTGATAATTTGAATTGTATTGAAGAACAATATGCTAAAACATCTTCAGTGAGAAGCAGCAAAGGAGATGAGTTTGAAATCCTTCTTGTTAATTTCTTGCATATCATCATGTCAATTCTTATATTTTTGATTAATTTGATTGCCCTTCATGCATTTTCCCCTACAAACACTGACTCCAAATATACATTTACCACAATTGTCTCTGATGCTATAGCTTGGAAAGCCAGGACTCATTACCAAAGGTTGAGGTCTCTGTAATTTGTCTTGAATCATGAGCTCTTGTTACACTTCCAGCTGTGATAGGGGAATTGGGACAAATATCCTAGCAGGGATATTCCTGAATTTTCCGTTTATATGGTTTTAGGATTTGGAATCTGTGTTTCTCACAGGCTTTGCTCTACTAAAAACTAAGTTGCTTGGTGGTTTCAAAGTCCTTCAAATAAAACTACATACCATTTTTTCATGTGGAAATGAATTTAAGCTGTGCTTTGGGCTGTGTTTTCTTTGCTTTATGGCATTGCTGTGTGCTGGGACAAAGAGCATTACAAATATAATGGCTTTTGTGTTGTCCTTCTGTGGGACACAGGCCATCAGAGAAGGCTGTGTCCCCCCAAATGCTGTTCAGTGCATAGCAGTGAGCCTTGTCCTGTGCTGGGCTGGAGGTGCTTGGATGCTCTTGGCAGCTGGAGGCATTACAGTTCCCAGCGAGTCCCTACAGGTCCATGGGCTGATGCTACAGTGAGGAAATCTGTGCATGCTGCAAGTCATGAGATGTACCAAGTTCCCCATGTTGCCAGGGAAACATCCAGTTTTAGACACAGTTCTAAATGTGCTTTTTGCTCTGTTTGCTCAGTCCCACATACCTCATGGACTGCCAGTCTGGCTGCTGCTGCTGGAAACTGGGAATGCCGAAATATCTGAGAGCGAAAGCTGACTTTGGACACATTTGCAAAGAAGACTCATACAAAAGAAATGGGAAACAAATAGGGAAAAAGTGATACATTTTTGGTTTTTTTCCATCTGAAAAATGGTGGGCTTTGTTTTGGTTTAGGTATTTGTGCTTTTGGGGATTTGCCATGCCGGTGCCAAAAATGGTGTATTCCCAGGCAGGGGATTGCAGAGACTCTGTGACCTTCACCTGAGGCCCAGTAAGAGACCCCAGGAGAGGGGTTTGGACTGGTCCAGGCAATGCTGAGTACCGGGACGAAGGGCCAGTGGTCTGTGATGTGGGTGTACACGTGGCTCTGTCCCCAGCCTGCCCTGGGCACAGCTTTAGAGCCCAGGTGTGCAGAGACATTACAGAGATCCCAGCACAGTGGCTTGGGAATTAAAACAAGCTTCACACTGAGCTGACAACTTGGTCCTGCTGCCAGCAAAATCACTGGCAAAGCAGTGACTGTTTTCAGTAGGCAGGCTGAGCCAAATTTGCTGCTGCTATATCTCATTTGCATGGGAGTTAATTACATATACCTTCAGGTTCACTTATCTTTATGGAGATGGGCATTAAGTCCGACCCCTGCTGGTACCTCAGTCTGCTTTGGACTGGTTTCCATAGCCTCTGAGGCAAGACCCATTTCAGGTGCATTTTTTAGCTCATCTCTGCAGAAAAAGTCTTGGTTGGTGACAGTCATGTTGTTGTCCCTGCTTTATTATTCAACCTGTAAGGAAATTTGCTAAGCACATAGTAGTGAGGTGGAAAATCTGTTTGGACAGGTAATGCATCTGCCAGATATGAAACTTGTAAATGGTTGTCTGAATACAGCTCCGAACAGGGTTTCCAATGGAAGTGTTCTGTCTGAGCATGACTTTGGCCCCGTTTTGAATAGGGGCTGGACTAAAGAACTCCAGAAATACCTTCCAGTCTAAGTTATTATTGCAATCCATACTATAATACTATGAATTTTAATTAGTAATAATGGTAAGACATACATGAGCTCTGGGAGAATGTATCTGGAATATATCCCGTGGCATCCTCATTCTTTCTATCCTCAGCAAAGCGAGATGATGAAAGTTTGTCTGCACTTTGTGTGGACAAATATTTGTGCAGAACACTTGTCTATATGGAGGTCTAAAAGTCCAGTTTCTGATTATTCTAAATGCAGCCTGAAGTGTTTAGTTTATTTTGTTTGTATTTTTTGGTTTGGTGGTTTTTATTTGTTGTTGTTGTTTTGTTGTTTTTTGTTTGTTTGTGTGTGTGGTTGGGTTTTTTTAATTGCAATTTTTCATTTGTACTTGAATCACTAACAAAGAGAGGGTTTTTTTTAAATAAAAGGTCATGTAACAAGTCATGAATCTGGTAATGAATGTTTGATTGCTCATTGCCCATGGCTGTTTCGTTTCAAGCCATCAGCAGTTGTGATTCTGCAGTGTCATTTTTACCATCGAAGTAAAACATGAAGTCTGATATGTGTCTTTAAGATGAAAGGGAAACCCTCTCATTTTCCACGTTGGCATTTCCAGTGGTGAGCAGCCAGTTAAACATGCAAGTCAGTGCCTTGCACTGGGAAAAGTGATGCCAAATATTTCTGCAGTGTTATGGGGTGTCACCAGTGTTGGGAGTGGCAACAGGGCAGTAACTGGGCTGAGATGGTTTCACTGTACACAGCACCTCTGTAAGCAGCCCATTCTTAGGGGATATTTATGTCCTTTTTTTACCCCATATGAAGTTAAATTTTGTCCTTGTTACCTCTGATTTCCCTCACTCATTTATTGCTTAACTGTTTTCACAGATTTAATGTTAAAGATTTACCATTAAGAATCAAATGTGGTTTCCCTGAAAGGTGATGAAAATGATGTGTCCACTAGTTTTCATTTGCACTCACTGTCTGTTTCAGACTCTCTGCTGTCAAGATCATTTAGTGGGTGGCAGGTTGCTGCTTGCTCTTTTCCTTTATTTGGCAATGGATGGGGAGTAGAGAGGCAGAGGAGAACAATAAAACTCAAGTTAGATTTACAGAAAGATTAAACCTTTTAAAGAAGAGCTGACACTGTTTTGTGTAACTATTGGAAAATCATGTACAGATTAAAGAAAGCCAGGTAAGAGTGGTAAAAAAGCTAGGGAAGCAGCTTCAGTGTCTTTATTTATAGAGGAAAATAACTGGGGTAGTAAGGACCAGCATTTCCTGAGTTACTGTGGCACAAGGAGTGCAGAAGAAGTTGGAGTTTAATCCTATAGGGAAGGAAATGCTGGAGAAACAAAGCCCACAGAGTGAAAGATGCACAACAAAAATTCTGAAGGAAATGTGCAATGTGGGGGGAAACACTTAAACCTGTTCTTGACTAATTGAGGCTAGCTTGTACTGAATGTCCTTTCCCCCCCCACCCCCCTCTTTTGTGGCTATTACTAAATTCTATCTATTACAAGGTTTAAAAAATGTATATCAATTTCTTTCCTAAGCACGGGAAGTCAAATAGCTGAGTTTCAGCTGTTAAGCTAAAGCAGCCTAAATAAATGATTGCTGCTACATCGGGCAGCAAATGTGCACCCATCCATGTGTCCCTGAGAGGGGAAAATTACTTCTGTTTCATATGATGACTGAGTAGATTGAAATATTTATTAGTTCTTTCTGTTCATGCTTTATTGTGAATATTTGCACTCTCAGTAAGAAGACAGCACAGATTTTCTTCTTGGCACAAAGTTTAAAAATGGCCCCACTCACAATGTGCATGTTCAGTGTGCAGCATGTGCTGTGCTTGTGGTCAGAGATTCACGCAGATGTTCGAGCCTGTCCACTGTTTCATTCTGTCTCTACCCTGTCTGCATCTCTCAGCTGTCAAAACACAGGGTTCCTGATTTTTTTTGGCTCACACGGCCCCAGTGTCCTGCATGTTGCCTCTGCAGGACACCACAGGAGGGGACAGAAATCTGCCAGAGCAGGGATCAGCACCCTGAGCCTGCTACAAGCCCAAGGCATGAAAGAGTAGATGTGGGATGATGCAGTTGCTGTTGTGGTCAGGGCATCCACCTCTGGGGTTTATCAAGGCTTCACCCTACACCTCCAGCAAGCCACTGGATTCTAAATTTGTCAGGGAGGTGTATTCAACCACCCTCGGAGTGCATGGCTTTGCTAGACCTGAGTGCCTCTGTACTAAAAGTGTCTTCCACAGGCCTGTCTTCCTCCCACTAACAGATCTATGTGAGAATTTGCTGAGATTTATTTGAGAAGTTTTAGCAAGTCACTCAGAAGGCACTCTCCAGACTGCTTGCAGGGGAGGTGCAGGAGAGCCATTTCTGGCTTAAATTGTGTTTAAATTTATCTGGTCAAAATTCCTTGGAAACCCTCCTGCCTTTTTGTCTGGGTGGATGTATAGCTTATCTATCCTAACAGATTCAAAACACCTGAATGATCACAGTATTAACACAGTATAAAGAGTTCTATAATTCAGTGTCACCTCATTACAGTTCAGAGAAGTGTAATGCCAAATGTAATGTCAGTGATAAATGCAGAATAACTCCAGTTGCTGATGGTACAAATTGGACTCAGCTGAAGCTTCGCACATGCTCAAGATGCTGGAGAGAATCAAAAGGCTGTTCAACATCCTTGGGTACTTGGGAGTAGATATAAGGTAGATGGTATTACATGCTCATTAATCAAGGGTTAGGGGAGAAACTCTATTGTTCAACACTGATAAAACCTTTCCTTGCTGCTATAACTAAAATATATCTTCAATTTGGAGCCTTCCTTAAAAAGAAAATGCATTTTAGATTGCATTAACAGAGACTCAAGTTTGGGGTTTGCTGGGTAATACTTTAGTTTTGAAAAATGCAAGAAAGGCAACATTTAGCTGACACAAACTGCAAGATTCAGAAATATTCAGTGTCAAAAATCTTCTCTTGAACGGACCCATCTCAGGTCAGTTCTTCCCACTGGCACGAGTGGCGAAGCCAGAGAACAGAGGAACCATGCAAGAGGCAGGAGCAGGAGAGCCTCCCAGGCTGCCCCATGGTCTGCAAAGGTAGACCCCATCCTGCAACCCAGCAGAGCTGAGAATCCAGCTTTGCCTGTGCTGAGAAATTTGGCCACTCTAAAAAACACAAACACAGTTTCAAAGCTGTTTTAGCGAGCAAAATAAGCTCAGTTGGCAAATGCAATTCATGCTGGCATGGTGCATCTCTGCAATGTATTTTGCCAGCAGAGAAACGTGGCAGATAGAAGCAAGCATCTTTTTTAAAAAAAATTCTACCACTAGTAGAGCTTGACAGAGCCTGGTGCAAACCTGGTGTGAGTTGCCAATACCCATGGCCCCTGGCATGCCAAGGGAGGGATTGACACGAACACCAGATCGTTCCTGGACTCGCTGATAAGCTTAATGAGGGCACTAAGCAGAGGAAAAGCCCCTCTCAAACTCCCTGCCAAAGGACTCCTTGTTCCCAGAGGCATCTGGGAGAGGAAACACTATGCAAACACCAATTCTTCAGTGTGGTTTTAGGAGTATATCTGCTAAATGCAGGCACCTGGGATGGGAGGCAGATCTCCACAAGCAAAACATGCCAAAAGAGTGTCCAGAGTCTGGTAGACACTGCAGTAGGGCCAGGCTTGTGCCTCCATGGGGTTCACACCCCTGTTGTTGCTGGATGGATCCAGGTGCTGTCAGATTCCCCTAAGCCCTGAATTTCAAGGGGGAAAAATGGGTCTTAAATGACTTTTTTTTTCAGCTTTTCTGCAAAGTACGATCTCCAAATCCCTTTGGAAAGGGAAATTGCATACTGGTTTTCACTGCTGGGCTTCATGAGTGGGACGTTTTTGTCTGCTCTGTTTCCCAGAGTTATTAACCTTGTAAATGTGGGTGTTTGAAACTCCGTGACTTAGGCAGTTTTAGTGCTTTCCTGGGGCTTGATATATTTTTCCTGCAAATGCATCATTACAAAACTTTATTAGGAGAAAGACTGCCATTGGCATAGCTCTCTTCTATCATAGCCCAGGCTGAGAAGGGAGGGTCTGCCCTCTTTTACCTGCTGAAATTAGTAACAGCTAGAAGCTCTGAAGTGATGATAGGATAGGAATGAATTTGAGGAAGGCATAGGATGGGGCTGCTGTGCATCAGTGTTCTACTAGACCCAAACTCCCTTCACCTTCTTGTTCTTTCTATCATTAAAGCAGAAAATAAGGAAAGCAAAGAAAAATTACTCCAGGTTGCTTTGTGAGTCTCTGGCAAGTGCAGGAAGGTCTGACTGGTCCTTGGGGCATTATTGTTTATTATTCAGGGGCGATTTTTTTTTCCTGCTCTGTTCTTTCCCAGGTGGATATGTGGATTAAAATTATCTTTGCATTGTTTCTGTAAGAAAATAGCTGCAGCAGCTTAATTCAAACCTCTCCGAAAACTTCAGTGCTGCTTCAGCTCTGCAGGTAGTGGCTTTTGGAGCAGTTTGTGGAGGGGAGCCATGGGATCCCAGTGGAGGAGCTTGCAGGGCTTCATGCTACTGTTA
This sequence comes from Xenops minutus, assembly GCA_035221455.1. Taxonomy (NCBI): domain Eukaryota; kingdom Metazoa; phylum Chordata; class Aves; order Passeriformes; family Furnariidae; genus Xenops; species Xenops minutus. Next base: position 8,392,814 of record JAWWEE010000142.1, on the reverse strand, counting down.
GTGTTGCTCCTCTGCTCCGTGTCTCATGGCACCATCCCTTCTTGTGTCATGAATGCCACACCCAGCTCTTCCTGCAGTTTTAAATCTTTTCCTCTATTTTTTCTTGTCTTTCAACATTTGTACAAGTATTCATTGAAAATAAGAAGAAAGAGTACAATGGGTAACTCTGTGCATATATTCCCTCTTAATCCCCCAACAGTTTAATAATCTAAAATCCTGTTTATTTGCTGCATCCAGACCTTATCCACCATCAAGCTGCTCTGTTGGTCTCTCCACAAGCAGCACATGACAAAGGAATGAGACGGGTGTGAAAGTGAGAGGGGTGTGAAAGAAAACACACAGAAGAGCATGTTTGTCTCAATAGCATGAAAGAAACTGCTACTAGAGAAGAAACAGTGGTGGATAACCCTGTGCCATTCTCATTCCCAAAAGAAGTGCTTCTGAGGGAGCCAATGGCAACTCTGCAACTTGGCCATTCCTCAGGGCATCTGGGCAATCAGTGTGATTGAAAACTATCTATGGGGCAAGGGATAAAACCTGATGCACTGATATGAAAATTGAAGGTTTTCCTTCCCTGCTGGGAAAGGAAAATCAGAAAAGTTGAGAAAGAAAGGCTAAAAGGAAAGGCAAATAATCTGCTTGCTTTCTGAGAGAGGAAGGACCTGTGGGACGCTCAGTGGTGTTTGCTGGACGAGATGCCACCTCTGTGGCTCAGGGTAGCTCACTTGCCTTGCGAGCACAGTTGTGGTCCTTGGCAGATCACAAGGGGCACAACGCACTGGTGCAGCCTTTGCCGGTCCCATCACTTTCAGGAGGCAGAATTTTCTTCTCTTTTCCTTTTTGCCACTGCTGACAGTGGCATTTGCTCAGGCAAAAGTTGTTCTTACAAGAATTACATTCATGTTCTAAAATTGCTTCCACCACTGATTGCTTAAAAAGAAATCGAATGGCTGCCATGCCAGCTCTTAAATGAGAGCTGCTCAGGGATCAGCTCAAGAGCTCTCCAGAGAAGTAGCAAATAAAAAGTCCCCTCTTTTCTGGATGACTAATCTGCTCTAAACCAGGGCAGGGTGCCAGCAGGCGTGGGGGAAGCTGTGCTCCCCAGTATGGTGCCAAGGACTGGCTGTGCTGCATGGCTTGCTCACACTGAGAGCTGGGTTGCGTGTTCTCCCTCCATGCCTTGGCTTTCCTTTTGATTTTAAAAGCTGTATTTGGAGCCAGAGCAGCAAATTTGAGACCATTTGTGTTAAGATACTGGGTAGAGACCTGGACCAGAGTAATGCTTCCAAGCTGGGATGTGCCTGGTGGAGATGAAGCCTGCAGAGGAAGGGGAAAAAAAGAAGTGTTTTGAGGTGGGAATACAGTTGCACTTTCCTGTCTTTGGCTGCCAGAGGGATGCTGGGGGTTGAGAGCTACTGAAAAGCAATGAGTTTTTCTGGCAGAGGCATGTGAGCCTCCTTACTACACCCTGCTGTGATGAGGATTTGGCACCCAAACAAAGTAATTCTGTGCTGAGGCACTCTCTCCCAAAGATCTGTCTGAGGGAAGAAAAATAAAGGGAAGGAGAAGAAAAACAGGCAGGAGAAATCCCACAGAAAGAACAACTCTTGGTTAACACTGCACTGCAAGCTTTTAAAATCAATGGTGACAATTACAAGGTGCTGCACAAGAAGAGGAGTAGTTTGAACTGCAGGCACAGAGTTCTGACTATTTGCAGACACCTGGGCCATCCATGCTGCCAGCAGCTGGGTGAAAAAGCATGTCTCAAGACGCAGTAGAAATGTCATAGTGTGAATTATGGAACAGGTGACAGCCCTCAAAATGTTACAGTGACACTGCTAAATAGCACGCCCAAAGCTTAAGGGTGCCTTGGGAGAGATCCCTGCTCCCATCATTTAGGGAACCACCTCGGCGCTTGCCACAAGGGCGTGCAGTGATGGGACAAATGAGAATGGCTTTAAGCTGAAGGGTGGTAGGTTCAGATTAGATATTAGAAAGAAATGTTTCCCTGTGAGGGTGGGCAGGCCCTGGCACAGGTTGCCCAGAGAAGCTGTGGCTGCCCCATCCCTGGAAGTGCTCAAGGCCAAGTTGGATGGGGCTTGGAGCAACCTGGTCTGTGGAAGGTGTCCCTGCCCATGGCAGGGGGTTGGAACAAGATGAGCTTTAAGGTTCCTTCCAACCCAGCCATTACGTGATTTCTGCCTTGACACTGTATAGCTCTTCACTTTCCCCATTTTTCTCCAGCACTGAGCTTTCCCTCAGCACTGAGTGATCACCTCAGCACTGGCACAGGGGTGCTGACTCTTGGGGACACCTTTATGGCAAGAGGCAGGGAGCTGCACGTGCCTGGACCTGAGCCACCAGAGCAGGGTTTAACCTCTGAAGGTCTCAGCATCCTTCCCACACACAGTCCCTGTGGTGATGTCTGAGCCACTTCAGACCACGGACGTCCCTTCCCCGGGATAAATAAAATGGGTGTTTACAACACGGATGTTTATTAAACATTATTTTCTATTCTCAGAAAACAGCATGTTGACTATTATCAGCCAAATAGACTACGTTGTCTGTAAGGCTACATAATGACAACTGTACCCCCACTGCATGTCTCCCAACAATTTTTAATTTCTGCTGAGAAGATGTTGCCTGTGATTCAGGACTAGACTTTCAGAGAACACTGATTTTTCAGCAAAATATTATGAAGTGTTGAAGACTTACTGGGAGCCACCAGTCTAAGGCTGATGTTATTTATATCCTCCGTGTCTGGTACAAGTGATAAATCTGCAAAGACAGTGAGGATCATATCCTGCAGCCCATACTGGTAAGGGCATTCCCTACTCATAAATTGAAAACTAATGTTTATTTCTCTTTAATTAAATACTCCATTAGCCAAAGACTGTGCTAAAATATTTAAAAGGAAGTAATGTAATCAATATAGCAACTGTGCCACTGCAAACATATTTCATATGCAGTAAGTGCCAGGTTCCCTCTCTTTGCTGAATTATGAGTGCTTTGAAATAGATAGGGGGAACATTGTGGGTTGAGATGATCTGTAAATGCAAAAGTAGTATTTTTTTCTTGATTCTCATGAGGGCACTTCAGCAAGCTCATGTCTTGATAATGCTCACTGTATTAATTGAGTGAATTCTTTTTATGACAGACAACGTTTCTCTTAAAATCTTCATCTACTTCTTAGGTATGTTTGGTTTTATATATATGTATGTCTAAATTTATTATCAAAAGCAGTGGATTCTGTGCTCCCCTTGGACTTACTCTTTGTGCTGATTAAATTCCTCTTGTTTTGTTTAATTGGGTCATCCATGCTCTGGCTAGAAGCTGATGGCACCACGGAAGAGGCTGTTGTTGCAGTGAAAAGTTTCCTCTTGCACAAAGCTGAGCTGAGGTGGATGTAAGTCCAGCTGCTCCCTTTCCACAGTGAGGACAGGTTCCTGCTCCTGTGCAGTCATTCAGGCACAAGAGGCTTCACATCTCAGAGACATCAGATCCTTTTCAAAATGTGTCTAAAATGGGAAGGGAGTAGAAACATGAAAGTAACTACGTGGAAGAGTGCAGAGATTTTTTTTTTTCTTCTTCAATCCTTATGCAACCAGGTTACAATCAGACTTTAAACCACTGAGGAAATAAATTCTTTCCAATAAAATAAATATTCTCCAGCCACTCCTCTCCTTTACTGGTACCTGGAGGAGCTCAAGCAGAAGCATAAAGTGTCTGACTTAGTATCCTCATGTTCTCAGCAGGTACTTTCTCCCCTCCTGCTATTGTCTTGCAAAGTGCCAGTTGTACTGAGGTAATCAAGGTGAATTTTTGCAGCCACTTTCTTTCCTCAGAAAAGTATTCCTAGCAGTGTGATAATAGAAAAAAATGTCCTTTGTGAAGATAGTCTATCAGCTGAATTAGTTTACGCATGCTTTTAATGCCAAGAACCTCAGACTGCTTAAAAATAATAAAAATGAAATGTCAAGCAAATAAAAGTTAATTAAACTCAGAATGAAGGAGGCTTAATTTTAGTCTTAAAGGGAGTTGAAGCTTTTGCAGAACATATCTACAAAGGTAACAAAATCCCTGATTGCAAGGTGTAAAACATCCCCCACTCCCTGGCAGGAAATGAGGACAGCACCTGAAGAACATCCATACTCCAGACACCACCAGGTGTGGAAGAGATTATTTGCATGGGGTTTGGGGAAATAAGAAGGCAGTGAAATAACACAGAACCTCCATGAATTTCTGTATATAACTAACATTCTTGAAAATCATTGTACAGAAAGAGCTCTGAGTTATTCCAAGCCCATTGCAACATGAGATTTAAAGGTCAACTCTTTTTCCTGTTGAAGTCGATGGAGGCGTAGGTTTCACAGGAAGCTAGGCTGAGCTCCAGACTCTTTTCAGCACACTTTTTCCAGCATTTCAGACATGCTGTGGCAAAGAGGAGATCCAGAAGAAGAAATGAAACAAGGCAGCAAAACGCTACCCCTGACCAGAGGTTGCGAGATGGGTGTCTGCTACAAGTGTTTGCCAAACTTGTGCACAGTAGAGGAGCTTTTCATAGAAATGCTCATTTCCCTTGCTGATACTCTTAATGGACATAATAAAAGGGCTATAAAATGCTTCTCCATCATCAGAACTCCATCAAGGATGCAGGCAACAGGTGTGTGCCCTGTTTCAGGGAAAATGTGCAAAAGCCCACAGAGCTAGGGCTGCCAAACCAAATGAAGTGATGCCAAAGCAAAATTGGAGAGAGGAGTGGGACTCCCCCGGTGAGACGCCTCCTGCCCTGGCCAGGACTCCAAGCCTCCTTAAATGCCTCCAGCCTGTGGTCTTATGCTTGAGGCTTATTCCTGTATAGCCAGAATAAAGATGCCAGGGCTTGCACACAAACACCCCAAAAACTGCTAACCCTGAGGGTTTTATCTTCAGGTAGCACAAAGGCCAGGAAGAGAGGGAGGGAGAAGAGGGTTTTGCTTCCCATTTTATTTATGTTAAAGGGCTGAATGTTACGTTTACTGATTAATTTTGAAAATATGTAAGTTAGCAACAGAAGATATGAGACCTGCTATATTTAATCCTGGAGTCTACAAGGCTTTCCTCAGCCTTGACCCATCACCAGTATTGTGCATTGCGATTATGTGTGCTGGGAAATGTGTTGAATTTCTTAATGGATGGGTTACAAAATTTCAAATCCCAGGAAGGAGTAAGATGCTCAAAATGTCAGAGCTTCAGGCTGATGGGCTTCTGTCAGGCTCTTTTCTTTAGTCTTCCTCCTTTTCTTAGCACCATCTAGGAACAATTTGCACAAAGTGGTTGATATTTTGGTAAATCCTTCACATGCAATCTTTAACAATATAACAGCTTTGTTAATCACTGTAACAGATTAAATGCTCCTTCTCCAAGCTGACCTAGTTTGGAGGTTAAAATTATACAGCCTAGATGGAAAGAGAAATCTAGAGGAGGGCGGGAAAGAAGGTTGTCTCATTGTGTTTGTTTTATTTTGCAATATGAAAAGAAGAGAAAATCAGCATCATCAGGAAAGCAGACCTCATCTTGACAAGTAACTTTGTTTTGAAATGTAATTATAGGGCTAGACTTGCAGCATGGATAGCCCCTAAGGAAAATCAATTGTGGCTGGGCTGGATCACAGGCGGTGTGGCCTCTGGAAGCACTGTGCTCCAGTCTGTGACTCCAAAGTGTCACTTCTCACTCAGCTTTAAGTGGAGCAAGAGCTAGCATTTTGAAGCAAGCTGGGGAATTGTTTGTCTAAACCCAGCCTTAACGCTGCTGGGTTGCTTCTGGAGCCCCTGACCTGAGTGGAAGCTCTTAGCATTGAACTGTACAGATTTGATGATACTGTCAAGGGCATGGAGGCAGAAACTGCCTTGGGCATCCTCACCGTGGGATGAGATGGCGTGCGTGGTTGCCTTTGCTCTGCAGAGGAAGGAGAGACAATGCCTTCCATGCCTTGCTCCAGCTATTGAAGTCCTATGGGCTCCTGCTGGATTGCACACAACAACACACAGAAAGGGAAGAAATGCACATGAAATGTCCTGTTCTAATGTGGACAGAGAAACTTGGCCCTGGGCTGATGGTTGACACCATGCTCCCTGCATTCACAGCTGTGAATATACAGACAAAGCAGGTTGAATCTGATCTGTGGTCTGATGTGATGATGCTTTTGCTGTTGAAACTTATCTCTCTTGTGGTCTCAGCACTAATCTGAGAAGCAAAGGCCTTGCAGCCCTGGTCATGGAAATGTGCTGAAGGGAAACTGTCTCTGCCTCCAATACCTCCTCTTTTGAGTGTCTGCATGCTCAGAGTATGGGAGAAGGAGCAGGGACAAAAAGGGGATAATAATGCAATGGCAGTGGTTTTTTCAGTTTTCTTTCTCAATATTTACAAAAGAAGTAGATCTTGTTACTCTGTTGACGAGCTTACAGTGCAGCACAAAGGAAAACAGCCGACAAAATTGCTGTTAGATGAACAGTGTATTAAATGCATGAAGACATGAGCACACAGATCCTTTGCTGGGTAGTGGCAGACAGAGAGTACAGTCATATATAAAACCTTTTTTTTTGTGGAGGAGCTGTGGGACTACCTGTACAACTTTATATGATCACTCTGGGTTACAAAAAAGGAGCACTTTACTGGGCTTTCCCTCCAGTGGTCGATGGTGTGGGCTGGCAGTGAGAAGGGAACATGCAGTGAGCCAGAGGCAGCAGTGCAGAGAGCGGCTGTACCTGCCATGCTCTCCTCACCATGACAGTCCTTTCTGGGTCCTCTGACCACTCATAGCTCCCTCTCTCAGCAGGACAGCTTGCAAGGACCTGCACAGAGGTGCCACTCATCCTGAGGTGTGCAGGGGGTGGCACTGATTCATTAAATCACTTTCCTAATTGTGTGCTCCTGGAGGGCTTTTAATGAATCCTGGGAAAGGACTTTTGTTTGGCTGTTGAAGTAGTAAAAATTAAGTGATATTTGAATTACTGCTTTGCCTCTTTCATCTCTAGATCTAGAGACTGTGAACACGTTTGCATTTAGTTTCCCCACTCAAGACACTTGTCTTCCCCTTGTCTTGTCTGGCAGGACTGGACACCAGAGTCTTTCCTGATGCTGTCTCTGGTCCCAGTGACTATCAAAAGTGCTGGATGCCACATGCTTCTTCCAGATTTATCAGTACAATTTGCATATGCTTAATATTTGTTCCTCACTGATGTAAAACTTGATTATTATTGGCCTTTATTAACTTTCTTTTTGTGAAGGTCATTATGCTGTTTTATGGAGGTATTTAAACTGTGCAGAACATGATGTAGACACTTTGATTGCATACATAAAACTTATAGGAGATACGGTAATAAAGCTTATGGAACTGGTAGTAAATGTCCTCATGTTTGGAAGGAACTGGATGTGCTTTGTGTATCCTGATAAGTGGTTCATTGGTTTTAAGAAACAATTTTCCATTAATCAGAGGGTATTTCAGCTGCAACCTGCCCCATGTGTCTGTGTGGGTTGGTAAACAAGCAAGAGTCATTTTTCTGTGAGCCTGGGTCTGCTGCTGGCTGTGCTGGGAACCTTCCACCACTGTCTCTTGCAAGCCATGATCTCTTCCGTCATATACTATGTAATTCTTCAAATTTTCTCTTTCAACAAGCAAGCAAATACAAAAACTGTCCAAAGATTAGTACTGAAAATGCTTTTGCTTTACTTGCTGGCTGGATATTATTGTTTCAAAGAAAAAAGGAAAAAAAGAGGGCTTCTTGTGCTTTTAGAATAAGAGCACAATTCAGAAAATCGTGAAGCAATATGGGGGTAATTATTTTGCCAGATGCAATATTTGCATCCAAACAAACTTTCATGTTTGGCCATGCAATTCTGGTGATCTCTTGTGGCTTCTGAGCATGTAAGATGAGGAAGGATCAGACTGGACAAAGTTAAATAGTTTTTCAATCCTTCCCCGTACTGAACTCTAAAATATCCAGGGATATCCCTGATTTATCTTCCATACATAGAGGCTCGTAGTGACTTATTTTCAGTTTGCATGTTCTGAACTAGTGTCAGCAATGAATGCTGTGTAATTAATTAATTTATCAATCAGATTTAGTAAATGGATTGTCTAATCTGAATCACAGAGAGAAAAATTAGACAGATTAATGCCTTTTCTCAGCTGCAGCAAAAGCAGTGATCAGAGCTGGCTGGATCAACCACAAAATGAATTGCCATCATTTCTGCAGACACAAGTATTTTCTGTTGTGTTTGGGGTCATGTTTTTCAATGTCCATGAAGCAGTCAGGCATGTTGGCAAAGCTGGGACTTTTCAGAACATCAGCCTGCGTGGTAATTCATGCCAGCCTGCCATCATCCATCTTTTATTGGCCTTTATCTTTCCAGAGGAGGAGAAACGGCTTGGTGTTTTCATCCCTCTCCCTGACAGTGCCCAGCCATTATGGGAGAAACTGATGATGGAGCCAAGGTGTTTAATTCACAGGTCACAGAAGTGCAACAGGAAAATCTCCCTCCCACAGGGAGAACCTCCACCTGCCTCCCAGCCAGGGATCTGAGCCCCAGCATTCCTGGCAGAGGCACCACCCTGGGCATGGGGTGAAGGAGGAAAGGTGACATGCTCTGCATCGACAGATCTGTGTTCAAAGTTGGAGGCTCCAACAGGAAGGTGTTTTCCAGACAAATTGAACCAGGTGTGGTCCTAGAAAAAGGCATTGCTGGAGGTAGTAGATGTGCCATAAGCTGGACAGAGTGCGCCTTACCTTGTATCCCTTGTTTACAGGAAGGGGCAGTCACACCACTGCACTCACCTTCCTGGTGCCATGGTGTTAGGAAATGGGGTAAGACCTGGTGAAGGGGCAGAAAGCAGGGGAGAGAGTGGATGAGTATTTGGGAGATGCAAGCTGAAGAATCTGAGTTCTTGGTCAGCTCAGAAAATGCATTCAAATAGGCCAGCAGGGTGTACGCTGACTGCTAGTTGTCAGCTCCCCACAGCACCTGGGGTAGGAACCAAAATTGGTGGAGAGACCTGAAAGGGTCTGGCATTGGTTCGTCTGGGTCTCTGTACTGGTGATGCCCTCCTGAATACAACAGGGGCATCTCCATCCAGGAGAGCCAAGACTGCAAAGGGCAGAGGCAGTGACTTCCCTGCCATGGGCAGCTGTGCTTCAACCACTGCCCCAAACCTCTTGGAATCACCTGTTGGGACCCATGCAGAGGGGAGAGGAGCAGCCAAGCTGATCCACTTGGCGGCCACCTCCTTTTTATTCCTGAGTGAGCTCACTGCAGTTAGAGCTCCCAAAAGCAACAGCCTGCCCAGAGCCAAGCAGATTGTGGGAGAGCAGCTCCCTGCCAGCTGCCTGCCCCGGCAGCCCATCCCTGCCTGGCTCCCAGGAGCTGCCAGGGGAGCTGCTCGTGGTGCCAAATTCTGGCGTGTACCTTCGTGCAAAGTGAGTTACCCTCTGAAAACATAGAACTGCAGAGCTAATCTCTGTTCTTAATTTGCCATTAAAGTTTATTTTCAGCAAATTATTCAAAAAATCTGCAGCGCAGCTGTTCCACATTAATCTCTTCCTTCTTGCAATTTTTTCTTTGGCAAGAGCCAGTTGCTGTCTCTGTGTTTGTTTGCTGCAGAGCTGTGTGCAAGAGACAGAAGCTTGATGAGCACTTGGGGCAGGGAGTGGGAGTGGGTTTTACCCAGCAGGAATTTGGAGAAAAGGTCAGGAAGGGTAACCCATCACCCAAGACATCCCTGCTCCATGCCAGTGCAGTTTAGGGCAGGGGTTTCTGGGGCACGGACACACCAGACTGCTCTGGGGTTTGAGGAGAGAGGATTTGATCTGAATTACCCTGCCAGCCTCATCACTAACATCTGTAAAGGCTGTGCATGGGCCAGCTCATTTCCTTTACTAATGACAAGAGGAATGAATGCTCCATGTTTCCTTAAAACCAGATTAGTGCCATGTTAGTCAGTGTTCGATAGAGGGATGCCTCTGGGTAGCAGTGTAAAGTTAGAAATTTAGTTTTAGTTTTTTTTAAAATCACCCTTTAGGCAGCTAAAAAATCTTCCAGGCATTGTGGAAACTTTCTTCAGTAGAGCTGTGCAGCCCTGGCTGCTTCCAACAGGGCACGTCCCTTGTCTGCAGGGATGTTTTCTGCGTAAGCCTTGTCTCTCTCCCTTCCAAAGCTCTGACAAAGCACAGCATGATGCTCTGATATGTGTGTCAGGACTGCATTATCTGGCCAACACTCCTCTGAAATAGAGAGCTCGGTGTCACAAGCCTTAGTCATCAACACAGATTAGGGACTGGCTAACGGGAGGTACAGACCTTGTTCCCAGTGCCCACACTCCTGCATGGGCACTGTGGGCCTCAGATTTATGTCATGACACTGGTCTGGGAGAACTTCCAGCGTCACCAGCAGCAGGTTTGTGATTTCTAGCAGTGACCAATTCAGGAGCATTGTAAAACAGAAACCCTCATTGATATTAATGGAAAAGGTTGTTTAATTGATAGCGGGATACAACCTGTGAGTTGGGAGGGGGTTTGAGTCTTTGTAATGAATTTCTGAAGAGCAGTTTTCTAGTTCTGGTACAAATTCTTTCCTGGGAGTACCATGATGTTGCAGGAGCTCAATGATGTTGTAGTCTTGAAAGCATGTTCTCTTTACATAAGTCCTTTAAATATTAAATATGTGCTTTGAATTAGCCATTAACTATTATTTAATTTCATTCCTTAATATTAATATTAAATAATAGCTTAAAATAGTATTCATAGACATAATATTTAATATTTTTTTTATTGAATTAACTATTCACTGCTATGGAATATTATTAACTACTACTTGAATTACCTACTAACACAAGGCAAACATATGCCTTTGAATAACACAAGCCCAATTTGTAATGCAAAGGCAACTTGTCCAAGTACTTTTAAGCATATGGTTTTCAATTGTTGTCTGCTTTCTCTATCCAGTTACTCAGAAATATGTCAGCACTACTGTGATATTTTTTAAAAAGCAGTTTATTTTCCTGGCCACTTCTATTTTCCCTTATTAACAGACTGAAATAGTCCAGAGCAGGAGGAGAAGGGGCATTCAGTTAAAGTGGGAAATGTCAAATGTGTAAGCCTGTACAGCCAATAACACTAAATTAGGACTAGTCTGGGTAGAGTATATTTCAGCAAATTTCAGGTCTGTTGGTTTGGTCTCCTCATAGGACCAAAAGTGTATAAGATGGGAAAAAAGAGGTAGACCTTGATTTCTGCTGCCTTCTTTGGCTGGGAAGACACTGCATGGTAAAAGTTAATTTTTTTTTCCGTTGCTCTGAAAAAGATGCAAAGGGAAAAGTGAAAAGAAAAAGAAGTAGATAAAAATCTGCAGCAGATGGGCCAAAGTGCTGCCCCGAAAATCAGCCTCAGAAAACACATCTTAAATGGGGGAGTGATTAAGTTAGGAAGATGGATGTAAAAAAGGAAGAAAAAGTGATCCTAGAGCAGGAAAATGTCAGTGCAGGAAGGCAGAGATGGGACCAATGTTTCATGAGGAAGACCTGGCTTCTCCCAACTCTATAGAAACTTTTCTGTTGGATTCTATGGATCTGAGTTTTGAGAAAATGCCCAGGTTAAATCACACCCCACTGAGGGTACAGGAGCTCCCTTGTTACACCTTATCAAACAGCACAGCAAGAATATGCCCTTTCTTTAAGCAAGTGGAGTCTTTTCTGAGCTGTCCTTCTCTGTAAGTTAGAGCAGAGATGCAATTCTTCAGGTAAAATGGGAGTAATTTCCTCTTGACACAAGTTTATCCTGATGTAAGGGCTAATTGATAGCTCGCAGGGCACTTGTGTTTTCCAGGCTGTTGGTTTTGCTCCAAGCACAAATTTACTCAGTGATGAGAATGTTTTGACAACTCTGCCTATCTGTGCTCAGGAACTGCAGTTTGGTGTGAATTTTCTGGGTGTGTTGACCCAGTTTTAAAGCCTAAAATGAGCATGCTCTAGATTAATATGGAAATACTGTAGCTGGCAAAATAAAACAAAGAAAAAGTGTAAATAAGGAGAAGTACAATACATTCTGCACAAGAACTTCCAGGAGAGTTTTGCTTAGCTGGCAGAGCAGTGTTTTTGTCCTTACACTTTCTCTGGGAGGTAATTGTTAAAAAATGATGCAATTCAGCTTGAAAATACATGTCATTCTGACCCACTTGCACGTCCTCATGGACACCTCTCTTCAGCAGATCCCTGCCTAGCTGTAAACACACCAAACCAACATGTCAAATCAAACAGAATTAGTTTTGAGAAGAAGGCACATGTTGCTTCATTATTTCTTTGCCATCCCAGATCTAATAAATGTCTCATTTAGAATTCTCTCTCATTCATATTTGTGGTGTTTATTTTTACGTGCTTATCAAAGCTTATTTTTAGGCAACTCATGGCTCATTCTTTAAGAATAAAGAAATCCTTTCTGGTTTTATGTGTTGTTGTGTGAGTGGAGCTGGGAAGACTGTGCTTGTTTTCTTTAGATGATACAACAAATTAGCTTCTTCCAAAATATTATGCTCTGGGGACTGTGATGGCAGGAAGCATGAGAGAACATTTGAATACATTACCAGAGCTCTGCAATACATACATGTGTGTATTGTGTACAGAACCAGGTTTTAAGTAGAAGTGTTCAAACCATTTTTCTACAAATTCTCCTAACAGCATCTTTGTGTTGTCCACAGAGTCAGAAAAAACATTTATATACTGCAAGATATTTGATTTTGGTGCACGTTTTGAATGTGGAAAAACATTTATACTAATTATGCACACAAAAAAAAATAGTAAAGTAGCTCTGTGCTCCTCTCTTTCATTTTTGCAATCCAAAATCTGGCTATAAATAAGAATGCATTTGCTTAATAGAGAAGTATGATCACTTTGCTTCACCATTTCCCTCTTAGGTAAAATTAGCTGGGTTGCTAAGCCATCAAAATGCTGCTAAAAGGATAACAATGATGAGCCCAGCTGTGCACCTCGTGCTCCCACAGAGCCGTTCTTGGTCCTTTGTTCATCACCGCTTTTTGTCTCTTCTCATCCAGGAGCACACAAATTATGCCATTAAATGTAAATTCTCCTTGGCCACTTTTTATTCCAGCAGCTGGTGGGAAGGTGACATGGATACCTGCTTGCAGTTCCTCCCCAGAGCCTTTTTGACTGGGGAAGAATGAGGAATAATAAGTAGGTTATTACTGCAGTACTAAGGCAAGCGATTACTGGTTGAAGCAGATAATTATGGTGCTGAACACAGCTAGGAAAGTTAACATCTTGGCAACTAGTTTAATTTTGAAATAAAACCTAACCCACAGTATGTTCTGTACACAGAGGAACTGAGCAAATAGCATTTGCTCAAGCCAAAATATCAAATTTGGATCAGATTTCCCTTGCATTGAGATAATAAGTGTGGGGTTTCACATCTGGCCTTTCAGGCCGGGCTTGTTTTAGCATCATTACTAATTTCACTTTTTACTAAAGCCATCAGAAATTGCTTGCCAGGGTTTTGTAGTGTGGTGAATAGCTTCCTATGACTTCTAACTTTGGCTTGATGGGTTTCCTGTTCATCTTGTTAGCTTTCATAATGGAGGGGAGAGTCTAAAACGACAAAACCAGCAAGGAATAAAAATTGTGTTGGCAACTGCAAGCTGTGTGAGCATTCAGACAGCCCCAAATGTGGGTGTCTGCAGAGTTACTGCAGAGAACGGCAATGTTCATAAGCAGATTACTGAGTCATGAGCTTGTTTTGAATGTGATTACAAGCAGAGAGACAGAATTAGTCTTTGATTTCCATAAAAAATTAATGAGGGAGACAGACAGGGACAGACGAATTGGAGAGTTCACTTGGCTAACTTTCTACCCAGCAGCTATTGTAAATGCTCCTCTTACTTAGCAAAGTCTATATTGGTTACGTTGGCCAAGAAAAACTATTAGTGTTCTAGAGGTTTACCTGGGGGCAAACTGTCAGCAAATTTGAAAAGCAACAATGGGCTCATTTTGGGACATTTTGATACATCTTTCACAAGCACAGTCAATTAAGAGCTCCTCTGGAAACGATGTTTGGCTGCTGTGCTCCACTATGATAGCTGTGCCTTCACATAAGCACCAGGAGACTGATTCCCTCCCTTAAAAGTGGAGAGGCTAGTTGTGCTTTAAATGGATATTATTTAAATTATGCCCTGCTACAGATGGGATGAGATGGGATGAGACCATCATTAATGCTACAGATGCAGCAAGTGCAACATCTCTAGGTATAATTTTCTTTCTTTTCTTCATAGCTGCAGGGCAGCTTATAATTGAAATAATACAACCCTAGCAGTGGGGCTCTGAAACAGGGCTGTGTGGTTCACACCCTCTTCCATGGATTCTGTTTTGAATTTACCAAGGCCTCACTACTGACTTTAACCAATATTTAACTACAATTTACATCAGCCATGCTCCTTCAACTTTCACTCAAGGCAGCCAAAATGCCAACATTTAGCAGAAATATCTACTGTTCCAGATAATTTGTGAGGAACAGAGAGTTCTCTTGTTGTCATCTACAAAATGGAGTTAGCTCTAATTTGCACAAAATACCAATGATCGTTTTTGCAGAGATTTCTTATCCAGATCTAATGCCTTGTATTTAGACTATTTACAGATGGTTAAATGGTGAGATGATGAGTTCAGTCCCTATTTAAGTGCAACTCACAACAGAACAGTGGAAGTTATGGTTTAAAAGGAATAATAGCCCTAACTACAGGAGATTTTGTTCCTGTGGAAAATGGCTATGAAAGTTGTGTTGTTTAATTGTTTTCAACTTCTTTTTAAATCTTGCAAAATGCTGACTTTTCCGTGGGAGGCAATAAAAGCATTGTAAAGCTCATTACAGAAATGGACATATCTGGCTGGATATATTCAACAGGTAATCTCTCTGTATAATAACATTGACAAAGGTTCAGCTTTAGGATGAAAATATTTAGTGTGAGGATATTAATGTAGTCTAGTGGATTTCAAGAATGTAATATATAAAAACTCATGTCCTCTGTGTGTTGGGAAGAATAGCCTGCTGTAGTAAACAAGGTACTATTTCTTTAGACTTCTTTAGACCTGCAGAACCATTGGCAGGTAAGACACATGTTTAGTTTCTGCTTTTATATTCTCTGTTAAGACAGTGTCTGCGTCAGCATCTCTGTGGTACAGAAGTGATGTAAATAATTCATGTCTTTATTTAAATAACTGTGAATTTCTTTCCAGTTGGCATGGAAAAGGCCTTTATTTTCTGTATCATTGTGTACAGTTGTCATACTAGCCTCTTATTTCAAAATGTTTGTGGGTCACTCAGAACACATCAGTAAATCAAATTACAGCAAACTTAGCCTGAAATTTAATTAGACGATCAACAATCATAGTTCTGTACTTTCCTAATACCATGTATCTTATTGCAGACAGTTTACAAGGCGTTGTCTCTGCACCTGAACCCATTATTCTTGAAACAACATGGCAAAACATTAAACAACCCTGTTGATTGTGCTCTGTTGAATAACAAGGGTCCCTGAGAGTCATTCTAGATTAGCCAGTGATGTATAACTCAGCAAAGGAGAAAGGAGTGTAACTCTGGTGGCTCTGCAACCCTGTCTTCCATGGCCATGGGGTCTCTCATGGGGAGCAGCAGAGTGATATATATTTCATTCTGGTTTTCTGTGAAAACTAAACCCACATAATCTTCCGATCTGCACTATTCCCCTGCTCCTAGGAGAATGTCCCAGATATCTTCCTTTAGATTAGGGTGGGGCTGTTGTGCCATCATGGCTGGGACAAGCTGAACTGCTCATTTTTATTTTCCAGAGGATTTTTATATCTCACCTGCAGAGCATTCAGACAGGTGGATTCAGCCTATCTCACTTTGCTGAGTACAAAGTAAAAGAATGTCTTTTGGTAGACCTTGAGAAAATTTAGAGCTGATTCAGCAGAAGTTGAAACATTCTGTAGAGAACCACATTAAAAATAATCTCCAAGGTCAGCAAACATGGCCTGGGTAGAGAAAGAATTCACTTAGTTATGGGAAGAGAAATAAAATGGGTAAATTAAAGCAATAGAGTGTGGGAGGCAACCTCTGCCACACAGAGCACTACACAGCTGGAACATGGACTGCTCATATTCACGTTAGTTATTGCTTAGCCAGAGAGATGGATATCTGCATGGGTTAGGAGATGTTAAAAGAAATTCCACAGAGAAAGACATGCAGCATAGGTTAGAGCAGAACAGAAGCATAGGTAGGAAAAGGCAGGATGACCTAGAGAAATATGAAGCAATGCAGCTAGCAAAAAAACCCAAGAGCAACATATGCCTTGAAATCATGTTGCAAAGCCTGAAAGGAGACAAAGATGAAGCAGAAACCCTGCTGACCAACCTGTGAGGCAGCAAATGGTCTTTCAGTATATTTAGTTTTCCTGATTCCAAGGGAAAAAAACAACACATTGGCAAGGATTCTCGCCAACTTTCTTGTCTGTTTTTATGTTCATGGGAAATTGTTTCACAGTTTTCTCTATAGGTAATTCTGGACTTTTTGTTTAAGGCTCTTTGTGAGCATTAGACTGTAAGCCTTTCCTTCTTATGCATAAAAGTACTTCTGACAAGGCTTATCACCGAAGGAATTACTCACATCAGGATCTCAAGCCCTAGCTCACTGGTACGAGAAAGAGTAAAGGCTGGTTTTTGCTCTGAGTGAAACTGAAAACCTGCCAGGAACAGGGTGTTGGAGAGGACCCATTCCTTGGAGGTGGCTTGAAGACCATCCCTCCAGCTGGTAGGGACCCTGAGCTGCAAATAAAGTAGGTATGGAAACAGGGAGCTGCTGCCTCTCAGTGGATGCCCCTGACCTCTTGATTTATTGATTTCTTGTGTACAGTCTGTCTGTTTCTCTTCTCTTAGGCATGTTATAAGTTCTCTTCCTCTGCTAAAATCCTTAAGCTAAAATATGTCAAATGGTCTAAGCCTTGATTATATATGCCATCAACCTTTCTTATTTAGAAAAGAATATCAGTGTCCCTTGTTTGTCTAACAAAGGTTAAGTTTAACCTTCAGGGCACAGTGCAAAGAACATCTGTTTATTCAGATTTCTAGCCTGGGGACTGAGAAGCACAGTTTGTATTTGGGACCTCTGGATGACATTTGTTAACTCAGTTTGCATGCATTTTAATGTGGTTTCTTGTACCCTGAGGCAGTTGTTTAGAATATAATATGATTGGATATAAATATATACATGGCCAAATTATTATTTCTCCACGTTATCCCTGCTGGAATATGAAGGAGAAAGGGAGTTCTTGAGATCTTAAAGTCCTCAGAGGTCACCAAGATGGTCACCAAGACTGGGATGTAGAGCTGGACACACCAGAATTCATCAGCATATGAAGAAGACAAAGAGAGGGAAAACAGTAAACCTGAGCCTTTTGCCTCTGCAGGGAGCAGCTGCTCTGGGAAGCGATGGATAGTGTCCTGTGTGCAAAAGCATGAAGGAGCTCCAACCTCTCTTAATGGGAACTCTCAGTGCCCAGACCTCTCCTGCCTGTTTGGCTTAGTGGCCAGATCTTTATGATATGATGTGTGCAGGTCAAATATAATTGCACCAGCATCATGTCATGCATTGACACCAGTGCTTTGGATGGGGATGTGGCTGCCATGTGTGCACAGGGTGCATCTCTGCTTGTGGGAGGCATCCAGACCCTACCAGGTGACCAAGTCCTGGGTCACTCCATGAGATCTCTCAGTTCCATTCTTGCTCTCTGTGATTCATTATCTGCCAATGCAATGCTGTGTGAAGACTGTAAAGAAATGCGTGTTTGCAAGAAAAGCCTATTTTCAGTAGAAACCATGCTAAAAAATATTTTGAACATTTTTATTGTTATGATTGTATAGAACTTGTCTTAATGACATTTAAATATGGGACCAAACTTAAGCTGATGGATTCTCATTAAAGCCAAGGGAATAGAAATTCAAATGTGCATCTTCCTCCAAATGTTTATCTAGCAGCAGGAGTTGATTATCTTGTGCAACACTGTTATCTGCCAGGGACAGTATATCCATACCAAACTGAAGAGAGATACATTTAAACACAGAGGATTTCCAGTGTTTCTGATGATCAAGATAACCAAAAACCTGTTTAAAGGTTCAGTACAGTTTAATTAATGAAGTCAAATATTCAAACATGCTTCTTTATTTGGAGGATTATTGCACTGCAGAAGCAAAATGGGGCTTCTTAATGCAAGGGGTTGCATATAGAGGGCTAATGTAGAAAAACTATGAAGATCTGCTACAAGTGACTGCAGAGCCAGTCTGCAACAGACTGCACTTTGGGTGGGCTGCAATTTTTAAAGGTGTGTTAAACAGGGAGTCCCTTGGCCAGTCAGGCCATCCAGTGACCATGGTTGGGCTTTCTGGACCTGTAGTCCCAGGCTCAATCTGCAAGAGCCCTCTGACTTCACTCTGACTTGCTCCTGGTGAATATGCCCTCCTTGGCAAGAAAGCAGATTGCCAGCCTAATCTGTGGGGTTACTGAAAATGTTTCCCTGTAAGAAGGTCTTGCACCTTCCTGTTCAAGGGTAAAGAAGAGCAAAAGCTGTCACCTGTGGCCTGGTATGTAAGTATATAAAATTTTCACCTCCAGGGATGCAGTGTCTGTGTCCCCATATGGGTTCTTAGGAAAAGCCACGTTATTGCTTGAAATCCAACAAACAAAAGCCAACTCCTCAGAGGGCAAGAGAGAAAATATTCCTCCCAGTGCGAAAGGGACAGGAAGGAACTCCACAGAAGCTATTTGCCTGCCTTTTTGGGTTTGACCTTGCAGGAGGTGTCTACAGCTGAACACCTCATCCGAGGTGGGTACTCCACTGCAGGATGGAGCTCCAGGGGCTGCTCTGAACTGCATGGCAGAGGATGGCCCTCCAGTCCTGCAGCTTCCCCAGCACCCCCAGGCACGGGAGCTGGCACTGCCCTGCCAGCACAGTCCCTGGTGAGTTGTGACCTCTCTCTACTGCCATTTCCCACTCCACTGTGATGCTCAGGGAGTGGGTCAGGGGCACTGTCTTTGCTCTCTGTTACAGCTCAGAGGGATCTGTGCTTTCCAGGGCAGAAAATCTGCCTTCTTGGTCTTCCATTTCACAGCGTGCTCCTCTGTGTGAGAGATTCAAAAATGCACAGCTGAGCCAATGCACTCGCCCAGGCAGCATGTGAATGTTGCACAGTTGGTTGATGTACCATTGCCTTCAGGGTCCCATGGCCTTTGAGGTGCATTTCATCAGCTCTGTATACATTTCAGTATCACTCAATAGGGTGAAAGCTTATCGTCATTAATTGTGAGGGTTTATGTTGGCAACCACTTAGTTCCTATGGTTACATCTCTAAGAAATTGTGAAATAGGCACTTCAAGGCTCTGGGCAGAGAAACAAATTGACTGTTACAGAATTCATGAATGATAATAACTCATTTACTTATAATGTTAATAAATAATTGGTGTAAAATCTTCTATTGCTGCCTTAAAATGCATGGGGTATTTAAAGGTCAGCACTACTCTTAACTCTCCCTTAAAACCCTTATATTGCAATAGTGCAGCCCAGATGACAATTACAGTGTTTTAGGGTATTCATTTAGTGAATCTATAACCTGATCTGTTCTGCAGGGCTGCCCTCTGTGTGTTCCCCCTGACACCACTGCAGGCTTTCTAGCCTGTGCTAGGTCAGTGTTAGAAAACCCCATGTTTCTGGACACGCTAAATCTGTGCTATGGGAACAATATCCACTGCCTTATTGTCTCATGCAGCCCTTTGTCTAGGCCATAGTAGGATCCTGAAAGAAATGCCGCTCTGTGGCAGATAAATACTCCACAATTTGTCTACAAGGTCACCCCTATTACCCCACCCCATCAGGGAACCTGAATCCTTCTGGTCTCTGAGTTATTTTCCTGGCTGTGTTTCTCATTATCCCTGTCTTTCAGTGTTACTGAGTCCTGGAGTGTCTGTTTTGTGTTGCTGCTTTTCTAACTCCCTTTTCCCCCTATTTTCTTCCGACTTGAGTGCTTTCCTCTTTGTCACCTGTCCTCTGCTTGTCTCATGTGCAAGCAGGCATGCACCACTGCTTTGGGATGATATATCATGTCCTGTCTTATTTGTCTCATCAGTACATGTAGCAGTTCAATTTTTGTCACTCTTTCCCTGCATAGATCTTGCTTTGCCTACAGTAAAGTTTTTCTGCCTTTTGTCTAACTTGTTTCTTTTTCTACCTTCTCTTCTGAAAGCCAGCTTTCCACAGTGAACCATGGGTGAGGGAAAATCATCTCTTTCTATAGCTATGCTTTCATTTTGTAGTATTGCTCCTCTGCAACTGAGATATCCTCACACTTTGCTTTTGTCCATCAGCAGTGTATTAAGCACAGGCTTTCCCAACTGCCTGTGGCAAAGCCCAGTGACTGCAGTTAGTTTAGAACTTACTGATATGTAGAGTTGACTTTAAATTATTCCTTCATGATTCCAGGCGTGGGACGAATCAAGATGAATCACAAAGTGATGAAGGTAATTCCTCCCATCAGCTGAACAATGAATCAGTTGCTATTTTTCTCATAGTTAAGATGCCATTTGGTATGTGGTACTAAATAATGTTCCCTGTTAAAATCATGAGGCTGAATAAAGTGGTCAGTTTGTTACTGGCTTACAGGCTAATACACAGAATGAATTTCAGCAATACAGCCTTCAGTAAACAAATAGTGTTTAATCATTCAGAAGAGGAAGTCTGGCACCGGGTCAGGAGCATCTGCAAATATCATCCTCTAGAAACGTATGAACAAGCTGTTGCTTCAAATGGAAAAACAAGTTCCTTGCAACCCAAATTTCCTAATGTGTCTGATGCTCCTGAAAGCAAACTTAGTTTTGCAGTACATGTCTGACAGTAGACGTTTCTTAAAAAAGAAAAAAAAAGAAAAAAAAAAAAAAAAAAAGAAAGGCATAATTCATATTCCTTCAAAAATATTCACAGAAATGAAATTGTGCTACCTGTAGTCAACTGTAGTCTCTGGGTTGTGTATTTAATGAATTAGAGCTGGAAAAAAAAGATGCTTCTTTTTTTCTGTGGGTCAAACCCAAGAAGTGGACTCTCATTTGAGATAAGGATGTAAAGCCCAGAGATGCTCTGGGAAGCTGGTTGTTTGTTTTCTGTCACTTCAAGTTACAGGCTGTGATATGGAGGGAGGGCAGAAACCAAAGCAATGTGGAGAAGCTGGAAGTGTGGGGCATCAGGAGGGTAACCTTGGAGTTAAGCCAGAGCATCAGAGTTGGTTTGGGAGCAATCAGCCCAGCAAACAAACCCCTGGATCTCCTATACATTTTCTGTGCTGCTGCTTTGCCACCTGGGAATTAGCAGCAGTCTGTCTGATTGTGCTTCACAAGCACTTTTCTGGCTGGAAGGCACATGCACAGCAATGCCAGTGGACTTCAGAGGCTCCATGAGAGGAGAAGGAGATGTCCTAAGTCCCAGGGCCCTAAAGGGTGTGACAGGTTCCATTTCTGTTGCACACCTCTTCTCCTCTGGGTACGAACCAGTCACATTAGCTTATGACCTGACCTGTTTTGAAAATGCCTTCACCTTCTTGGCTTAAGGCTGAAAGATTTGCAACTCAAACAGGAGCTTGTGCCCTTTATTCATTATTTCATTTCCAGCCTTAGCTAAATAAAGAAAATCCTGGCTTCACTTAAATTTAAAATGACACCAAATCATGATTCAAACTTGTGGCGACATTTATCCAGTTAGCTGGTGTTTGCTATAGGTCAAAGGGACTCATAAATACAGTTGTCTTCATGTCTCATGCACATTTCTCAGCGTTCCTTGACAGTTATTAAGTGCATTAATTCTTCTGATGCTAATTTCTGTGTAGTACTGATGAAAAATGCATTTTTTTCCCAGGGAGTTGGCACTTAGCAAATATCTTGATGGCAATAAATTAATGTATGAACTAAGTTTCTGTTGCCATGGTTTTCTTCTCCACTGATACGCACAGTCACTGTAGCCTCACTCCAGCAAGGGTAGAGAAATGAAACCACAGCCCAGACTACCTCAGTGCCCCAGATCCTCTCCTCTCCTGGCTCTCTCGTGTGGTTGCTCCAACAGTGCTCTCACTTTTTGCAGGTTTCTGTACAAGTCTCACTGCATGCTCAGGGCTGGAAGGGCCCCAGGCTCCTGAGAAGCCACAAGAAGAACAACACAGGTGTTGCTGAGGAGCATGCTTAGGCATCAGAATGTTTCCATGCACTTTTCATGTGCCTCTCTGTGCTCTCACCCCACCGCAAGACAAACTTTGCCAACACCGCTTCCCTCCTCTTCACCCCACTGGGTGCTGAGCCTGAAAGCAAAGTGGTTGAGCTCAAAACATAAAGGGACTAGACTCAGTGCTTGGTGACCTCACATTAAGTTACCTGAGGCTTCCCAAAAGCTTTTGAGGGAATGCAGAGACAATTCAATGGATGGCCTGAGCTGTGCCCTGCAGCAGAGGTTTAACTAATAGTCCCTGGTCTGCAGAAACACCTTTATGTTTCCCAAGGGTTGTAAACCAGTGCTGCTGTTTCCAAAAAAGTAAGGAGAAGCCATGGAGACAGCAATGATCAGAGTATGTCTTTAGACTCTGGATGAAAGTAAAACATTGATTTGACAGGACCTTCTGCTGTGC
Source organism: Xenops minutus (assembly GCA_035221455.1). Classification (NCBI taxonomy): domain Eukaryota; kingdom Metazoa; phylum Chordata; class Aves; order Passeriformes; family Furnariidae; genus Xenops; species Xenops minutus. The sequence goes on along the minus strand of JAWWEE010000142.1, from coordinate 8,370,094 downwards.
CTGCAGTACTTCAGCTGTAGCATCATACCAGCCCCATATGCTGGGAGAGCTCTTCTCCTACTGGTAAATGATGAGTAGCTGTGGTTGGAGAAAATGCAAGTCCTCAGGACTGCTGCTGGGGCCTTTCGTCAAGCACTGATGCTGCTAGCAGCTAAATTCAGGCAGGATCATGGACAGCATCTGGAAACAAAACTTCCCAGCATCCTAATAGAAATCTTACCATTTAAAGTAATGATGGCAGCTATCTTCATCGAAATTGAGCAAGATCGTTGAGGTTGTCTACTGGGTCATACAGCTATGCAGGATCCCCTAATACACATTTTCTCTCTTGCCTCAGTTCTGTCCTCTACTGACCAGAGCAGGAGACCATCATGCACCACTGTTTGCGCTATTGACCTCTTGAGTTTGAAGGGAAAGAAATCCCCAGTTACACACAGAACGCTCTGAGAAATCAGTATGTCTGTATCTTTTACTGGTAATGTCTTTATTATTGCAAAATTCTTCACCCAGGAAAAAAATTGAACAAATGAAGTTTCACAGGAACTTGTTGCTTTCAGAAAAAAAATAATAAAGGAAATTGATGGCACAGTTGATTAGGTCAGTGCTGAGTTTCTCTTTTTGATGGGCTGGAATTATTTCTGTTCTCTACAGCTAGAGGCAAGAAAACCTTTTCTCTCTTAAAAGATAGGCTGAAGATAAGTTGGGTATTTTCTTTCTTTCAAATTGTGAATGAATCCTTGCTGCTATATAGAAGAACAGTTCTATTTTTCCTTCAAATATGTCTTAGTTTGTTTGCTTTATTAAGGAAGATCTTTTAATTATTTTTGTTTATAATATTAAATCTAGACAACACCTTCTAGCACCATTTTAGCCCATCTGAATGTGGTTAAATATTTCTCTTTGAAAGGTACTAATCCCGGGTTCTGAATCAAAGAACACAAAAATCCCTGCTTTGCCCTGATTCAGAGGTGTGTCCTCTCTCTGAAACAAATAATAATGATAGAGTGGTAACATTTCTAGTCTTAAAACATATCAGTTTTATGAAATGTATTTTACACTTCCAGCAAAAAGAAACAACAAAAAAAACATTTCTAAGAGACAAGGCAGAGCACAAATAAATAATAAATTATTGTGGGTGGTATTTTTGGGTGACTGTGCTGGTCTCCTTGGCAGTGGGTGAGCTCAGGGTAGCTAGAGCACAACCTACGCCTCATCCTGCCACGTTCCCGCATGCGTGGGTGGGAAGACTGCTGCAGAGGATGCTTCATCCATGTTCATGAGATGTTCACATTGACAAAATTTGCTTCATGCCTTTATGACTTCAGAAAGAGGTAAATGGCTCTGTCAGGAAACCCGGTCTCTGCAGAAAGTATTTGAGGTGCTGCTGTCATTCATTTCCGTGGGTCAAATTCCCAGGTGTCAAATTCCTCACTCCAGCATCTTTCCAGACTTGGGCACTGTATTTGTTATTGCGTCTAAAGCTAGTACTGTGCTGGGAGAGCAGAGATTGCTGCTCTTTGACAGCCTGGACTTGTGTTGCTGCAGCCTCCCACTCTGCTCAGAGAGATTTAGGGATGTGGCAGCAAACAGCTCTGCCCTGAGATGCTCCTGTTATCACTGGCTTAGTGCAGCCACACCTTGCTCTGCTCTGGTACCCCAGGGTCTCACTGAGTGAGGAGTTTGCCAGACTAAACCCTTGTAGAAAGGCTGGTCATGTATTCTCCCTCTATCATGACCTCTCCTGAAAAAGAGTGTGTAATAATGTCACCAAATGAGACTAAAGGGTCATAATCTGCATTAGCTGAAGCAAGGGGAAGTCTTGCTTTAGCCAGTGCTGAGCAGAAATACAAATCCTGGGTGCCAGGGTGCAATTGCTGCCAGGTTGCAATGCTGATGGCAGCCCCCTTGGAGCCCTATCAAGATTTCAACACCAAGCTGCTATGAGAGTTTATATTTATTAATGCATGTAGGGCTTCATTTAAGCACAGCAGCTCAGCAGCAAAACTACCTCTGATTTATGGTGCAGGCAAGTGGTGACAGTGAGATACACTCCCTGACTTGTGGGTTTGCAGCCTAAAGAGAAATGAGAAGCAAGGGGAAATGATCTGCATGATTGCAGGTAACTGGCAGTTAATATATGATATCCAGATATCTCATTCTATATAATACATCTTTAAAGGTTTGATCATAGAGATCTGATCATAATTTTTTCAAAGAATATTAGTAAATAGCACAAAATACTTTTTTTTCCCTTTGTATCAATTTGTCAGTGTAAAAGTGAAAAAAATATAATTCTTGCTCTTTTGCTTTTACCAATGGCACATCTATGCTTCCTACATTACTGAATGTTTCTATTTTTTCCCAGGGAGGTTTTTTTTATTCTAATATCACCTGATCTTTGTGCAGTTAATTCCCTTGTCACCAAGCTGTGTAAGTACTGACCTCAGAATCTCAGAATAGCCTTGGCAAAAAAAAAAATAAAAAAATTACTGTGGCTTAATTTGCATCACTGTTGCTGAGGGCTCTGCATATTTCCATTATAAACCCCCAGTTTCAGTTGGCTGGACAATATGGATTGGTGTGGTGGCGTTCAGCTTTCAGGAGGGAATTTATTCTTAGAAATTGGGTCAAAGAATTTGCTTTGGCAGGATCAGCTGAGAGTGGCTCTGTTTCAAAATAGAAAATTTTCAGGGCAGCTCATTAATTTAAACAATTAGGCTAAAACATTTTTTATTTTAAAAGTGAGAATAAATCAACTAAGTTATCTAAAGGTGAACTGAGATGTACAGCTGAAATAAACAAGAGCCATCCAGAAGCCAGAAAACAGAGCAAACTGATGCACATATATTTTTTAATATTCTTTTCCTATCTTACTTCCTTAATATTTTATAGTGTCAGTAAAGTTAGGTCTTTCTCAATATTGTACGTCCTTTGTGTAGTTAGATTTGACATTGAAGAAAAGCAGTTATAAATTACATGTCTGGCTGGTGGAGATGGGTTCTGAGCCCCTGTGGACACAGACTTTCTCGGAAGAGCTCCTTGGAAGATCACAGTCTGAAAATAAACACTCACAGTGAAATCCCATTTTTCTTTGCTTCCCTGTCCTGATCACACAGGTTTCCTGGGGATCTGTAGGGAGTATGGAAGCCTAGCAGCAATGCCACAGTGGCTTGTTTTGCCCATCACGATGAGAGCAGTGCGATCACAGGAGTCCCTGTTTGATTGCGTGCCTTCCCCATCCCTTCTTCAATGTGTCAGAGGCTCTTAATGATCCTGAATCCACTTGGCTGAGAGAATATTAATTGAGCAATTCCCCTGAGACAGTCAAGTACACAACATTCGTGAACACTTGTCAATTAACTTTTTCCTTTCAAGGGCTAATGACTCTAAATAACACCTTGAGCTCATCGCTGCCGCACTGGGGCAGGGAGGACCCTGCAGTCAGCACAGCTGTAGATCTGGAAATGTACCTGCTAAGAAGATTAAGTCTGCAATGCTGAGCATTAAACCCATCAATATTTATACAGTGGGCAAAATTCATATCAAAACTGTCAAGCAGAATCTGTCACGGTGGTGTTTCTAAAAGGTTACCAGCCTCGAGATACCTGTTTTTCACTTATGAGCAGGGTCAAAGATGAATTGTTTTGCAATTTGAGTCTTAGTCTACTGGTAAGCTGCTGGATTCGTTATTGAATTAATGCCTTGCTTGGGTCCATCCGCAAGCGCTCCTCTGGTGCACACGATGAATAACAATCTGAAGGATAAAGAGGATAACCTGGGAATGTTTTCACTTCAGAGAAAAGGTCTGATTTGTTTAACTGCCCTTTATCAGAGTTTCTGTACAAAAGGCAAACTCTCACTGGGCAGTTCTGGCCTCTGAGATGGGCTCTCTCTTCTATGCAGCCTGCCCTTGCCAGCAGCTACTGTGGGGAGCCTGGAGAACAGCAGAGGTGCCTTTTTAATACACTGAAAATCTTAGTTGAGCATTACTTCAACAATTATCAACAGGCACTTCTGCCCCCAGGATCTCCCTGCATGTGTTCTCTTCCCACAGAACTGGGCTGAGGAGTGGAACTATTAGAGCCTTCAGAAGAAAAAAAAGAATAGCAAGTAAGAGATGAGCCTTTGCTCTCACAAAGTAGAAAGAGAAGATTCATAACAAAATGAGCAGCACAGCAGAGCAAGATCCTGTGTGCAGAGGGGTGCTAAACACAACTCCTCTTCTGAAGCATCATTGTATGATGGATAGAAAGCCAAGGAGGAGGTTATTAAAAGTTTGTAGAGAGCCACATGACCTGCACGGTGTCCTTTTAATTGCTGCTACCCCTGAAAAACACTTTCAACTCACTTCTCCGTTTCCCAGTCCCTGCAGGGATACCTGTCCTTTTCCTTTCACTGTAAAGGAAATCAGGGAAGGGAAACTTTTCTGATGTATAATGATATCGTGAGAGGAGGAAAATCAGCATGTAAAAAAGCATCCAGGTGATGTACTTTGGGGACCAGAAATCCTCTGCTAGCTGATGCCCTCCACATGCTGCTGCGTCTCAATGCTGCAGTGTACAGGCAGGGTGCTGGTGAGCAGGTGATGTCTGAGGACTGCAGGCAGTGCTGATGCTGGTCATTTTCTCTTTTCTTCCCTTTTCAGACTGCAATACTGTAGTTTTGACTTGTCTTCTGTTTGTAATAAAAGTTATTAACAAACTGTACTATCAGAGCATTACCTTATTAGTGTGGCACAAGAGTCTCCAGTCTCCTGACAATAATCTGCTGTAAAGGTAGAATCCCACTAAGGGACTGCATGATAAACACCCTCAGGTTGCTGAAAGTAATTGATACCAGCTGCAGCTGTGGCTTAGGAGAATCCCTGCAGAGGACTATCAGGATTCTCTGTATATCTTACATGATGTGGCCCTGGAAAGACCAGTTTAGAAGCCATAGGCACAGGAGCAAAAAAGGTCTCAGAACTGTGAAAACAGCTCCAGAAGCTGGATGAGGAGCGGGCAAGTTCCCAGTGAGCTCTGATGCCCCAGTACCACATTTTCTCTGCCAGCTCTAGCTTGAAGGGCCTGGTTGTATCACTTGGTCCTGTTGCTGGTGCAAACATTGGTCTTGCTCTTTCGTTAGTGCAAAATTTCTTTATGAGCAGCAAATGAGGAAAACATTGAACAATCCAACATGGTATTAGCACTTGATACGACTTAAGTGCTGCCTCTCCTTTGTAATCTGTCTGCTCTGATATATAAAATTTGCTTTGCTTTTTTCCCCCTGGCCTGCAAAAAAAAGGTATGCTTTTCTTTCTAGTGGAAAATTAGTTGTATGGTAAAAATATTTATTGAGGCATGGAGACCTTGATCCATTTCCTGTTTGAATCAATAGAAAGGTTGTTATTGATTTTGGTTGGGTTTTTTGAGACGTGCTCTATGTTTTATCCTTTTTTTTAGTAGATGAATTCCCTGCTGATGTATGCTTTGTCCTGGTTAGTCTTCATCGAGTTTGTATGACTTTTGGGAAGGAATAGGAACATAATAATGAGTAAAAAGGGTCATTTTATAATCTAGAGATGAACCACTGGAATATGAAAATGTGGATTGCAGTTGGTGGCTAGCATTTCCTTATCCTGAAGACCTACAGGTATGATGGTTGAACTTGGTATTTTTCATCCACAGTATAAAAGCTGCCAACTCCTTTCAAATCTGATGCAACATGACATTTGTGTCTCATTTTATCTGTTGACATTGGTTTACATTATGTCAGCTGATGTGATGTAACCAGACATAGCCTAATAGCCAGTGATGTGCAAAACAGGCATTTTTTTCCTTCCTGTGCTTAGGACTGGTGTTAAATAGCTCAAAAGGCAAAATATTCCTTGGCTTCATGAATGGGACATTGTCAGGGGCAGCTACCATAGCATTAACACTGTGTGTGACCTCTTAATGTTACCCATCTAAAGAGGCAACTCACCTTCATCTTCAGAAAAGATGAAGGACATGAAATTCCCTTCATGGCATTGGTGATTCAGTTTTCAGGAGTCAAACGAAGCTTTTGTCAAGGTGTTGGTGCCTGGTGGTTTAGTTCAATGTATTAGAGGGCTTTTCCAGGCTGGCAAGTGTGGGAAAAGGGGGAAGCATGCAAAGGGACCACATCACAGCCCTGTGTTTGGGAAATCCTGAGTGACAGAGCTGTAGCCAAATCATCAGGTAAATAGAGTCAGAGTATCCTACTGGCATTCTGATCCCAGCAAGTGTCATTCACCCTGGGAGTCCTTTGAGCACAGTGCAATTTGGAGATGCTGTGTTTAAGTCTCACTGTGAGAAAATCCTTTTCCAGGTGTTTAGAATGAAATACGAAGCTCAGTCATCTACCAGGTGACCGCTGAGGAGGGAGTGACTGTGGCCCTGTCAGGGAGGATGCACAGGGCAGCTCTTGGGGCTAGAAAGCCTCACTAGGCAAAACTTCAAAGGCATGATGTGGGCTGTTGAGTTGCTTTTTCAAATTTGACTCAAGTGAGTCTAAATGTATTAACTCACAAGCACCGTATTTATTGTGTTTAATTTTATCACTGTGTGCTGGTTTTGGCTGGGGTAGAGTTAATTTTTTCCACAGTAGCTGGTGTTGGACTGTGGTTTGGATCATGCTGGAACAGTGCTGATAACCCAGGGATGTTTTTGTTACTGCTGAGTGGGGCTTGCAGAGAACTTTTCTGCCTCTCAGCCCACCCCACCAACGAGGAGGCTGAGGGAGCACAATGAGTTGGGAGGGAACAGACCTAAGACAGCTGACCCCATCTGACCAAGGGACATCCCAGACCATATGGCATCACGTTCCTGGCATAAAACAGGAGAAGAAGAAGGAAATGGGGACATTCAGAGTGATGGTGTTTGTCTTCCCAAGTCACTGATATCTGTGATGGAGCGCTGCTGTCCTGGGGATGTCAAACAACTACCTGCCTGTGGGAAATGGTAAATGAATTCCTTGTTTTGCTTTTGCTGCATGTGTAACTTTTGCCTTAGCTGTTAAACTGTCTTTATCTCAGCCCATGCATTTTCTCATTTTTATCCTTCCCATTCTCTTCCGTGTCCCACTGGGGGCAGGGAGCAAGTGTCTGTGTGGGGCTCAGTAGCTGGCTGGGATTGAACCACAACACACTGCCATAAAATACTCTTGGTGTCCATCACACCACCAATTTCAGGCATAGTAAAACCTATGGGCAGCCAGATATCCTTGGACTCGATGATCCTTATGGGTCCCTTCCAACTCAGAATAGTTTGCCATTCTGAAAACTGAGCCAAGGTAGCCTGATCATTCTGAAACATCTAAACTTCCTTGAAGTGATGGGTCCAGCCCAGCTGGCCATCACATCTTTCCTCAAAGACCACATATTTTGTCAATATTTCACTTTTTGCAAGATGAAATACTGATGGTAGAAAGATCTCTAAGCACATTTAGCGTGTACAATACCAAGTGATGTATTTACAGCTGTTCAATAAAAATATAGAAAAGGTATTTGTCGGGGAAGCAATGGGCTAGGTAATTTATATTTTGTATAGAAGACCACTTAAGGAACACTTAAAGAAAATCAGCATGATATCTGCTTTTCTGCAGTAAGCTCGTCCTTGCATCCAGCCCATGACATCCAGCCCAACGTGGAGGCAAGAATAAACTGTCTAAGGGCTGCTGAAAAGGACACATGAATCTTTTTCACTCTTCAAGCACAGCAGGATCCTGCCTGCTCTTCACCATCAGTCCTTGGTGGGGAAGGTGAGGCTGCTGTCTATGCTGGATAACCCTCAGCCAGGCAACAGACTAAATTCAGAGCTAAAAGCAGCAGAGAAAAGGAAGATTAAAGGTATCAGGAGACGCAGTAACCAAACCTGAGCTGGGAGTTTGGCACATCTGCTCCCTTGCTCAGCATTGTTATCTTAAATTGATCACATCTAAGTGCATCTGCAATGCTGTCACCAATGCTCTCCCAGACAGCTTCATCTGCTGTGCACCTGGCTTTCTTCATAAGTGACAATGGTGTTTCATTAGAGCAGAAAGGTACTTGATAAAACCAGTCTTAGCAGTGGTTTAGGGAAATAAAATAAAAACAGCATCTCTGCTGGGAATTTCATGCACAGGCAGTTTAAGCCAGTGTACATGCCTGGAGGGTGCTCAAGGAAGATTGGTCCAGTGCAGGGACAGTGAGGAAAGGACACACAGACACCCCACTCCTCCAAGGCCATGCTAATGTTAGAGCTCCTCTGCACCAGCACAGCTGTGCAGGCCCTGCAGCAGCTGCTCTCTGCAGAGGCACAGCTTAGCAAAGGTGGGTGAAACAGGGGGCAGAGTGGGCTAACTCCATTCACCCGGGTCTCTGTGGATCTTGGTCAGGATTTGACCTGAGTTTTCCTAAAAGTTGTCGACATCCCTCTCCTGAAACCTGTGAAGAGCAGAGTGGGGCAGTTGTTTTCTTCTTTAAGCCCTGACTTGAGCTGCACACTCCAGCTCAAAGCCAGCTGGAGTAAGTATGCCTTATTAGTGATGCTGGTCTGATTAGGCTGGAAGGAGAGCAGAGAAAAATATAAACCCTTCCTGCTAGTCAGTATTATATGAAAAATGTGGCATTGTAAAGGTCCTCTGTATTTTGGCTAACTGCTTTCCCAGTACAAGCCTATGATTAATTTCTATGTACTGCTCACTATTTTTTCAATTTAGAAACTTACAGGAATTGTTGTGATAACATTTAAATGGCAAGAGGTGGCTGAACTGTCCCAGCATTGGTCTGAGAGCCCCTGCTCAACCTACTGACATTTCAGGAGGGGTCTCATTATCCATGCTGCTCAGCTGTTTCCAGCAAGATCACTTCTGTAACTTTTTCCAGGGACATATTTTCTTCCCTGACACTATCTTGTGCTTTCTGTAACTCTAGCAACTCTGAAGGGTAGATGCAATTTGATTGTAGCAAAGCTTGTAGCACACTGGTAAATGAATTGGCATAGTCCGATTTCTCCTTTCAGAGAAAATCCTGCCTGCTTCGAGATGGCTGCTGAGCAGAGTGCACAGGGTAAAACCAGGATGGTGTTCTGAAATTATAAATAGCAATCAGATGGGTATGCTCAGTAACTGATTTTAAACAACATTTGCTAATTACAGCAAAAAATTCTGACATATGTGGCTTTCTGCCTTTTTTTTTTTTTTTTTACTTTTGCCATTTATAGACATATATATAACTCCATGTTTTCTCTTTGCAATATTTGTAGCTGCTAAAGCAGGTAATGAAGCTACAGACCTGTACTCTACTTTGTCTGATATCTGTGGCTACTTTACTATGGGCACAAAGATCATTCTTCTAGGGAGTGGTGAGATCACCTCATTGAGACATCATCACCCAACAAAATAAAACATTGAAGGGTAGAGAAAGACACTGGAAACTCCCCCCATGGATCAGGGTATACAGTCAGGGCTCTCTCACATTAATATTTGCTGTTCCTCTATATTACATTTTTAATATGTGAACATTTGGAAGTGCTGGTTCTTCATTCCATATGTTACGTGCACTAGGGAGAAGATCTAAACAATATCTGCAATGCCAAGAGAGCTTGCCACACTGTGATTAAGCACAAAATATTGTGTTAAGCGTGAAGGATAAATAATGGATAGCAATTGCCCCTTCTGATCATTTTTGGGAACGATGCCTTTTCTGTGCTAAGTACTTGCCAAAATGTTGCGAGAATAAGAAATATGCTTTGCAGTCATCCGTTTTCTCAGCTCTTAAAGCCTCAGCACAGTAATTAATTTATTCCTGGTAATTTTGGTCTGCAGGTCCCTTACAAACAGCTCAGCAGCAGTGGGGCAGTTACACACTGGACTCTGCACTTAATGCAGGGAAGGGGACTGCAGCAAACACCCTGAAGCAAAAAACCTGTGGGGAAAGGTCTCTGCTGACCATAAGGATTTCTGGTCTCAGCAACCTGGGTTTTACAAGCCCCTTCAGTCTGAACCTTGGATTCATCCACTGAGCCATGGGATTAATCCAAAGGCTGAATCCTTGTATGCATTCCTGCTGCAGATGGGGCTGGGGCCTCTTAAGGCTCCGAGCAATTAAAACTCTTCAGATTTCACTTCAAATTACAATATATTTTTATATGCAGTAAGATTTTGGCTGTAATATACGAGAACTAAGCATTTGGAAGGATGGAAGAAAGGAGTATCTGGGAAAAGTATTTATTAATATTTAGTCGGAATTTGTTTTTAAAAAGGCATATTCCCCATGAAGTGAGCAATGGTAAAACCCAGTATCTAGGACACTGTTTAGAAAAAAAAAATAAAAAAAAAGCCAGGGTCCTTAATATCTCTAGTGCTGAACCAGAAGTGTAATGAATGAGGTCCCACTGTCACGCAGTGATTCTGTCACAGGCTGCATCTTGCATGTGTGTGACTGGAGGGAGTTTCAGTGGGATACAGAGCCAATGTTAGGCACAATTATGGGACTGTACTTTTCAATTACCTTCTTCCAAATAACTGGAAACCTATGGAAGCCAGACTCAGATTTTAGATTCCCAAGTCTGTAAATCCTTGTATTGTCAGTGTTTGTCTTTAGATCCAAGACAATTTTAACAGTTTTGGTAACGAAAGAGATGCATCTCTCTATCTATAAGTCCCTTGTGTTATTTTGAAATCCCACTTGTGTGCTGTATGCTCCTCCAAAACATTTTTGCTCTTTGTAAATGTTTTGTAAAAGAATTCTTCATAATTTTCTTTTGTGTTGAATATGGCAATATCAGCTATTTCACTCTAAAACCCTGGTTAGAAAACCGGGCATTTCTTTCCTCCTGTGATTTTCTCCACTGTGCTTTTCATCTCATGACTGAAATAGAAATATTTTACTAGTTAAATGGGGGAAAAAGCAGTTAAGGCAGATGCCGTTTCATCATCTGGCTAACACAGAGCTCCTCAGCATTCAGAACAGTGGTTTACTGCAACAAATTAAGTGCACAAATCTTTCATGTGGAAGAAGTGATTTCTGAATTCCCTCTGAAACCCCATTTCTTCTCTAGCAAGATGAGTTAATGAAGAAATGTACAATTTAGTGTCAGTTAGTGCTACAGAGAAGCTTATTCTGCTCTCAGAAGTAGTTTTGTGTTATGTTCCATTATTTTAAACTCCTTCAGCCATGATTTGGCAACAGCAGCTGTGATCATTCCTACAGATGAACCTTTCAGTTACCTGCATCTCCTATCCCAAGACAAATTATGCCCTAAACTGATCACTGGTTCTTCAGCCACGTGCTTCCAGTCCTGGTCAAAAGCACTAGCAAAAGGGAAGGGAGAAAACCTGAGTAAAACCAGCACTTCTTCGGCTGCCTGTTGGGTGGTTCATCCCAGTTGCTTTGGTCCTGTCCCTCCTTGTGCCAATGCAGTGATACATTCCTCGTGGTGAAGAGATCCTTTCTGTGTACAGGAAAAAAATTTGATTCATTTTAAAAATAGAAATTTAATTTTATTTCTAGATTAGCGTTTTGGAAAATTTCTTTCTGCCATGCTGCTCCCTGCATCCATGTGGCTGCATGCAAGCTGGGAAACAACCATCTGATGCACTCGTTTTCTACTGTGGTTTTCATAGGAACTTTTCTGATGTTGTCAAATTATTATTTTTTTAACCTACTGATTTATTTACAAACCTGATCTCGGGGTCTGAATTAATCTGTCAGTGCTCCTCTTCAGCAGTAAGAACATTTAGACAATTAGTTCACTGCCAAGGGAAATTGAGGGATCGTTGTCATCAGCTCTAATGACAATCCTATATTAGGGATACTTTAGGAATAAGAAATCAATGAGATAGTAGTTTGAAATGACCCAAGGACTTTCCAACCCAGTGATTTAATAACACAGTGAATAAAAAAATAAATCTTAGCAAGTACTAGTGGTCTAGAACAGAATCTGCCCAAATCAATTTTCTGATGTTACTTTTATTTGCTTGTCATAATACATTTCAGCTATGTTTCCCCCTTTCTGTTCCATACACTATATTAAAGAAGGGAAAAAAAGTTTCCTACTCAGTTTGAGTTTTTTGTGAGCTTTTTTTCTCTCTGGTTAACTAAAAAGACATTAAAATACAAATATTTAATTAACTGACAGAACAAGTTAAGCCAAGTTTGAAGGTGGTTCTTCTAACTGTAGATGTGTGCCTGGAGAAGCAATACAGAGAAAATCCCTTACTTTGAGCTGCATTTAATTTTTTCTTTCTTCTTTTGTGCAGAGTAGAACCTTTTTGATCTCACTCTTTTGTAAAGTAACTCTTCGTCAAATTAAATATGAAGATCCCTATGAGAAAGCACTTGGCTTTGACAGGTCTGACAGTCCTGTGTACCTTGCAACATGGTAATGGCTGGCACTGGAATGAAAAGGTCTTGGATAATGAATAAAGAATATTTTAGTAGCATGACTCATAAGTAATACAAAGGCAGCTGTGGCAATATCTGTACTAATTACAGACTAGTTGCTGTGTTGTAAAAATCATGGGTATTAAGTGTGTGGGATGCTGAAATGTGTGGGCATCCTGCAAAGCTTGATCTCAGTTCCTTGCAGCTTAAATCCTGTCTGTCCCAGCTGGAAAGTGGGCACTGTATGTAGGTGCCTAAAAATGGACTGAGGGGGACTAAATGAGTGTATGTCTTTTTTAATATATTTTTTGTTGTGTCCTCCTGGCCACAAACTTTCTGAGATGTGTTGCACACAGGCAGCTGTCCTATTGCAGCCTGGTGCTCTGGAGCCTCATACTCCAGCACGGCCACAGTGCAGCATTTCCAGAGCTCCTTGGTAGGATTGAAGAGCAGGAGCATTTCCAAGCTATGTAGGCTCTGTACAGGCTTGTTTTACCTTCAGGATTTCAGGGAATGAGGTAATATGAACTGCTTTGGCTGTGAAAAACAGAGTTGGGTTCAAAAGGCTGGTGGTAAATCTTGGATGGGCAACTTAGAGGTACCTGAGGGGTACGTCTGGAATGGGGCAGCACTGCTGAGCACTCCCTGTCTAAGGGATGGGCTTCCCAGTCGGGTTAGAGAGGGCTGGGCTTAGGTAGTAAGATGTCAATGTGACTCAATCCTGCAATTTAATGAAGCCAGGTCCAGATGTAGAATTTGCTCCATTTCAACAGTTAATGAGTTGGAAAATTATCCAAGCTCTATTTTCTGCTTCCTTCAAGGTTCTTGCTTCCTGAGGTTTTGGTGGTTATTTCCCTGGGCACCATTTGCCCTTGCCCACTCCTTGTCTTTCTGTCCTTCAGATTTAGAGGATTTTTCTTCCTGTTCTGAAAGGGGAAGACCCACTGCCCATTTTCCAGATGCTTTAGGGATGTGAAGCATGGTCCATGACTGCACAGGACAGTGCTCAAAAACTGCTCTGACTTGGCAATACCATGTTATATATCCTCTTAGCGGTGAAGCTTTCTGTATTTAAGTTGTGTGTAGTGAGGAAGGCAGTCCCTGTGCTGGGAAAACTATGCACAGAAAAACCATGGTTGTTAACTATGCACAGATACCATCTGATGATGTTTTAAAAATACATCCGTGGGTATTAACTATCCACACCTACCATCTGATGATGTCTTAAAAATCATCTGAAGCGTGGCAACAAGTTGAAGGCTCGTAGACTGCAGCAGGGAGGAGAACGAAAGATACAAGCAAGATTTTGGGAAGGAGGGGTGGGTTAGTTTTTGAATTAATGCCTTCACTAATGGAGAACTGAGAGAGGACAGAAAATGCCTCTTGCACTGTGTCCACCTTCTCTAATCACAGTAATGTGGATGTGATAAATATAACATTTAGCCTGTTGTTATTCCACATGGGATGCTCCCCTAAATTCCCTGCTTTGTTGTCAGCATCCTAGTGCAAAAGGACAAGGGTATATTTCAAACACCTCAGTTGCCATAAAGAGAACAAGCTGTCAGAGGACTGCGCTAATGCGTTGTCTTTGGCACCAGCTCTCACCTCTGTATGGAGCAAGGTGCCAGCGAGGGCGGAGCTGGAGCAGAGCCCGGGCTCTGCAGTGCCCAGCTTTGCTGCTGCCCAGGCGCTGGTGAGCAACGGGGAGGGGCCCCAAAAGGCTCAGCACACCTCACTCAGCCTCTCTTCATCACTTGTGTCTCTTTATGGCAGAACAGAGGATTTGCAGGTTGTGCTGTGAATAAATCACGTCGAAGCGGATATTGTTGCCTGTTCTAATGTCTGATCAGTTCTTGGGTAAAGGAGCGTCCTCCTTGTTTGGCAGATTCACAATATCACTGCTGGCAATGAGCATTTTTATTAGGTTAAACAGAACACACTCTACTGTAAAGCACCAGCATCTTGTTAGATGCTCTGCAGGTTCAAACTGGCCTGCATGTCCTTCACTATTTCCCCTTGAAGGTGAGACAAGCAGAGATTGACCACCAGAACATTTCCCAGCTCTTCCTACTAGCATAATTCAATCAGATAATCACAAAATGCTTATCATTTTTGGGTTTATGTTTTGAAGAACTTAATTTCCCATTAACATTGAAATTAGTATTCACAACTACAGCAACAATACAAGTTATTATTTAGCCCCTGAATACACATGCAAAGTACCTAGAGAATGCCTGCTTTGTCCAACACCTTAATCAAGATCTGAATCTGACAAAACCCAACTTCATGTGAGTGAATATTCATGGGTTTGCACAACTGAAATGTTTATATCATTAATAATCTTAGAAGCACTTACAGCAATTCTTTACTTCCAAAAGCATAATGGGTGGTTCCCAGGGGAGTGCCCAGACATAAAAATTGTGAACAATACACGGGATTTTATTTAAAGGATGTTTAGAACAGACAGCAGTGCTACAGATGGAGCCTGCAGTAACAAACACAGAAGGATGTCCCCAGTCTCAGCGTGGCTGTCATCTGCATGGTTCCTGTCCATCCCAACATGGCCCAAGGGCAGTGGCTGGGTTACTTTGCCTAGAGATGAGGCTGCTGTGGTATTGCCAGAGGTAATGAAAACTCTCCAAACCTCGCAAGGTACTGGTGTAATTTGTATAAAGCTACTCAAGGTGGTATTTCCAGAAGGTTATAAGCAAGGAGAGCTTTTCAAACACAGGGAGTGCTCTCCAAGCAAGAGTCACTGCAACAAAAGAACTAAGGAAGTATGGGGAGATGGAGGGCAGTAGTTCCCTCCATCACAAATGGCCCTGTGACACTCCAGTTTCCACTCACAGGAGTAAAAAGCAAGCCAGGAGAAAGGAGTGGAGCTCCCACCTGATTTTGAGAGTACTGTAAGAAAATGTGGATACTTATTGTATATTGCCTAAATGTTGGTATTTCATTGTAGTGCCTAAAAGATGCAAGGGCTATGGAAAGCTGGCAGAAGCCTTTCCCTTTATCATGGAGAAGGTGAGCTGCAAACTCAGTCCTATGCCAGGATCATGCTTGTGGATGGAGAACCAGGACAGAGCAGACGTGACCAGTAGAGGGGAGTTAAAGGGCATTCAGTATCCTTCTTGCTACTCTTAGTAGCACCCTGGGGCAGTCATGTTTTCATGCAGCTCTGGCAGAGTCCCCATGGCCAAGGAGGGAGCAGAGCCATGGCTCAGCTCAGGGAACATCATAGTTCCACAGGAGGGTTCAGACGCAGGACGTGGAGGCAGCAGGACACAGTGCCCTGTGCATGTGACAGCCCCCTTGCCTCAAGCCTGTCCTTATTTTTCAGGCTGAATTATTTCCAATACCTCACCCAGGGTGTGCAGAAGTAGACAGAGATTGCTTTTGCATGGGCGGTGCTCAGCTACAAAACTGCATAGCAAAGGCAGATGCTATTAATAACCCAGTGTCCCCGTCCTTCCTATATCATGTGCATCTTCCAGTAGCTCTGCAACACGAATCCCACAGGCACTGGGGACACATTACTGTGTTTTCTGTTTTTGACAATTTGATCATAGGCCAGGAACACGCACAAGAGGTTGCAAAGAGAAGAACACACAAACAAAGCATAGGATTTATATATATATGTATCTTGAGAAAGTTTAACAGTGGCATAACACACGACCCTGCAGGCAATAAGGTGTCATTTCAATAAACAAATAAATTACCTGGTGTCCCCATTCAGGAGTGTCTTGAAATGTATTTTGCTACCAATGCTGTCATGCAAGATTAGTGCATTTGTGGAGGAACAAGCTCTACTGTCATTTATTTGGCTAATGTACTTACTTGCCCGCACACCACCAGCAGAGCTGCCCTCCCAGGAACAGCAAACTCCCAAGCAGACCCTGGGACTGAGGGAAGATCTCTGAAAGGCTCAGCTGTTGCTCTGGGATGCCAAATCTCCCACCAGAAACTGAGCCAACCAGGTGCCCTTCATTTTTGATGGCATCACCCCCACTTAACTCCTGCCCTATCAAAAATTCCTGCACCAAAATAAGGGAAGGTTGTAACAGGGCTCTAATTATTTGCATCACTTTCCAGGTAAAGTTATATTGGTGAGAGTTATACAGCCCACACCCCTAAGCAGCATTTTAAATATTACCTTCTTACAAATAACTCACTTCTGTGTTCAGTCACTGCCTCTTGATGTGCCGTGTGCTAAATAGCCACTGCCCATCGCGTGCTGCAGTGTGCTTGTGTTTGATTTTGAAGAAGAGATGAGAGCAGACATCACCTTAAATATTCACAAAGAAATGTCAGCACATATGAGGTAGTACAGGGGGAAGGATGAAGGTGGGCTCAGCATAAATCATTTATGGCCACGAGGCATGAATAGATATTCTGGTCACATCATTCTCAGCAATATTATTTTAATAATGTGATGCAAATCTTCACTTTAACGGCAACCTGTAAATAAAACAAGTACTTATTAGAAACATGTTGACTTCAGAAACCTGGCTAGCAGCTTGCAATTTTAAGAACTGTCATGGGACTTGCATTAAATAACCCAGTGGGGTGAGTCCTCCCCACTGCAAGCCCCAACAAAGCTTGTTTTCAGAAAGTAACCACCTCTGCTGCTGGTGAGGGCAAGAGCCCAGCCACCTGAGCATCTCCTAATTTCAGAAATACCTGAAATACCTTAGGACCAAGAAGCCTTGGGGAGGTGATACTTTCCCAGCCAAAGATGAATTTTGTATTCCTTTCATGTACATTGCAGCTGTACTGGTGGTGGTATTCAAGGGCTTTAAGGTGTCAGGTATATTCAGTTAAAACAACAAATCTCTTCAGAGATGGTTTCAGAGACCTTTGGTTTTTCTGTAAATTCCTGTCTGCCTGTGCTTTCAGCAGCCACTGTTAATTCTGAACTGCTGGCTCACCTTGGCTTGACAATGGGCTTTGGCACAGCACAGATGTGATACAGCTGCATTACTGAGTATCAAACAAACTTACTCCCGGGTAGTTACTCACCTCCCTGCAGGAACCTCTCTCAGCTCCCCCTCTGTGTGCTGCTTCCCGGGGGACTGCTTGGACAGGTTCTTGCGTCTGAAGACAGCTAAATGTACACCATTTGTTTCTGTTGTTCCTGAGATAATGCCAGGAACTCTCACAGTCGCTGTGTCTGAATCACTGCTCACTTGATGTGGTGTTTATTTTTTCTTGTCTTTTCTTGTCTGCAGGCTTTGATATAATGACTTCTCTTGCTACAACCATTGCATATGGTTCTACATGTGAGACTTTTTCCATTACCATGGGTTTTTCCCAGTGTACTAACAATGCTTCCTTTCCAGTTTATCTCCTCTCCTATGCTGTTTCAGGTGTTGTATTGACTTTGTGAGGTGCTAACATGCTTGTATTTTCAAGCTTTCCATACGCTTCTTGGAAAAGTCAGATCTTTGCCTGCTTTTCTTAGACCCTGGATGTAAACTTTCCCTGTATCATATACTGTGGTAAGCCTGGCTTGGCTTCTTGTGTTAATCTCCTCCCACTATTTATAGGAAATGTCTTAATAACTCAAGGGTAGAGAAGGCAAAATACTGTCTTAGCTGAGCATACAGTTGTGTGTACCAGAATTAGATGGGTAATGTCGTTCCTTGTCTCCTCTGTGGGAGATCATGGCTGGATAACCAACAAGACAATATCAGAAGCAGAGCACTGTTGCCTAGTGGTTGTATATCCTGGGTAAAGATGACTCTTGGCAGAGAATTCCAAAATTAGTTGAGGAAATCAATGATGAAAGAGCAAAGGAGTCGCATCAGTGTTCTACACGGCATTAGAGGAAGCAGATTGGCTTGTGGAATGAAAAACACGTGAACTGGGGCCAAAAATTGAGTCTGGGGACGCAACAGTAGGAAGTTAGTTGTTAGCTATTAAGAGCTGTCATTAAAAAAGTCAGTTCTGTCTGTGACATCTGTTGAGGTGAAAAATCTAAGCTGCCAGGTGTCATCTTAAACTTCCTATTCCAGCTGTCACGAAGGGAAAAAAACCTTGAACACACTTGGCTTATGTCTCAACTAGTGAGACATCTGAAAAAGGCTTGTATAGCTAAGAACAATGCTTTGAATTTTTGTAATACCTGGGATAATTTTATCAGAGGGGGATTTATGTGGTGATGCATTACATTACTGCAAGACATATGGAAATTAGTGATGGATTAGATTTCAAAAAGCTTATAAAAAGAGTCTTGCAAGACCTTTAACCTTAAAATTGTTCATAGCTAAGCAATCCATTAAAATAAGTATTGAAGTAATCCTTGGCCAGCAGAGTAGTAAGAAATATGCTAGTGATTAATGGGCTTTGGTTTCTTTCTTAAATGTTTAATATGCAGCTGTACAGAAAATATCTCTGATAATGCCAGCCACAAGTCCTCACTCTGTTGTAAGAAAAGTTGGATGTAAAGCTGTGAAAGCCCGTGTGGGTTTTTTGCTACGAGCTGGCTGCAGTGCCAAAGCCCTTTGCAGCCCCCTTGTCTGTACCTCAGCTTGACAGAGGCATGGTTGCTATGAGCATCCTCAGATCCCTTTTGCAGGGGACACCCCACCACCAGGGTTTGGGGGCTTTGCTTCATACAGCTGCAGCTCACACACAAATGTCTGTGAAGGCATTTTGGTTTTTCCTAGAGATTCCTGGTGCTGGGTGACTCCCCAGTCATGACACATTTGGCACACCCAGAGCTCTTGCAGTGGCAGTGCTGGTGTTTTGCCCTCGTGCTTGTCCCTGACTGGCTCAGGGCTTGGTTTTACCTGTACAATGGTTTCCTCAATGTCAGAGCAGATTATTCTGCCAAGGCAGCAATCTGACAGTCTTGTCTACACTGTTTTACAGAGCCAGGCTGCCTAGCATCACCCAGCATAATTTTCAGGGCTGGAAATAGAAGCTTAATGGTGGAAGTACAAATCAGATTTTCCTGTCGGACACTCATAGCACTGGCAGCGCGTGGGACTTGCTGGCTCTGCAGGGGAACAAGATCACTGTGCAAAGAATCATCACCAGTGATGAGTGCCGGAATATATAAGTCTGCACCAAAAAACATTGCCAGCTGTCTGCATTTTGAGCTGCTGGTGAGGGGCTTAATGCTTCAGTAAAGCAATTTCTCTGGTAATACAAAGAAAATTCACTTTCACTGTGAACTTGCCCTGTTCTTGGTGGCTCCTTTTGCTGCAGTTGTTAAATGACAGGTATCAAGCAAGGCAGGCTGGCAGCATCATTTTGTGTCAGCAGCACTGGGTGCACACTGAGCAGCTGCCCACTGTCGAGGGGCATGGGCAGGGCTGTGGCCAAGCCAGTGTGGTGCCCCTTTCAGCTGGGCACAAGGCAGAGGTGTGCTGTGCCAGGCTCTGGTCTGTGCAGCTCCTGCAGAAGCAATGTCACTTGTGCAGTACCAGCGTACTGGATATAGCCATCATCCAAGGGCTGGCATTTATCCTTTGTTAGATGAGCTAGAAATGCATTTCTTTACAGTTTTGATGGTAGAACAATCTTCTATTTAACAAGCTATAACAATCACTTCTGTTCTGATGTGGGCCTTCAATTTGATGTACAAATGTACACTTCATGCATGCTTTCTCTTCTTTTTAAAATAGTTCTCCAACTCATCCACCCATGTCTGACATGTTACCTTAGTCTAAAGAGGGATGTGCTGCTATTGCTGTGCTGCCTGCTCAGTACAACACATTGTTTGATGGTATTTTCTATCACTAATCACAAGAGCTATTTGTTTTATCATTGCAAGAATTTCATTAGCTCTGCTGACCAACACAGGCCATTACCCTTGGCTGCAGCAGCTGCTGGAACAAATGAAGAGACCATCAGTGTGTACTGTGCAGCAACTTTGAAAGCTTGCTTTGCCTCCCACATTTCTCTTCCAGATGTCAGGTGTTAGTGAAATGTGCCAGGGTTTCAGAGTAGTAATCACATCAATTTGAGCAGAGAACAAGCTGTCATAATTCACTGTACTAATGAAAATTATGATGACACCACAACAGAAATCCTTGCCAATCTAATCATCTCACACCACCACAGCACAACGTTATTTTAAGACTAATGTTCTTAGTAGCATATACAAGTTTAGGAGCAATTTGTGAAGATGATTAAACACCAAAGCGAAGTGGAGCTGTATGGAAAATTTAGTTGTTACTTGGAGAGCACTGATTCCTCTAAGTACCAGCATGATTCCCACTGTATTAGAGAAAAGAAGTTCAATAAAGCATGATGGAAAAAAAGGTGGGGAAAAGTAATTTTTGGCCAGAAGAATGCTGGGGATTTAGTGTTGCTACAATGCAACATTTCTTTAGGAAAGATGGGGAAGCACAGTGCTGCTGTGGAATTTCCTCACTGTGGCTCATAAAGTTAAATTAATTGGAGGATAAAAGGATTAGAGAAGTGTTCTGAGGAAGGAGACATGATTCAGGGTCTCTGTGGTGTGTTAGCTTAGCACCTGTGCAGAGGGAAAAGGAAAGAATTGTGGGTCCCCTTCATCCCCAGCATACAGTCATCACCACGTGCAAAAAATACATGTATTTACTTCATCATCATTTGTGGGGAGTGTGTGGAGGAAAGAAGCCACAAAGGTTTATCAGAAGAAAAAAGAGCATGAATTCAAATTAGTTTGAGGGAACTGTAAGAACTAGCTTGTGTGATTTGATCTATTTCAAACTCTATCTGCAGCAGTGACTCATGAAACAGCATGTCAAACTATAGTAAATTCAAGGAATAGATACTGCATTAAAAGACTGAAGGAAAGCCAAAATTAATGTGAAAGTGGGCAGCCAAAAGGAAAAAGAACAAACAAGGAGGTTGGTGGGAGGATGGACAGTGAACAAAGGGAATCTGAGGCAAGGAGGTGAACTGGGAACATGAGATTATGCTAGATTCCACAGAATTCTTCTCGTATTTCATTATATATTGTCTGCTACCACGTTTGGAGGTATTGTTTCTCAAAAGAAATTAGAGAAAGTGTTTTGAAGAATGAATAGGAGCCGCAGACAAACAAAGTGGAAAATCTGTTCGAATCTGTTCCTCCTTGGCTTGTAGACAAGGCCAGGGGAATAATGTTTGGCAAGTATGGTCATTCACAGCTTGCTACTTAATTAAATGTCCAGTTCCTGTCTTTCTGTGATGTACAGAAGCGGAACAGCACATCAGATTCAAGACACTGGTGGTACATTTTCCAGAGGAGAGGTGGACTGTGTCCTGCAGATGCCCCTGGCAGCCCAGGGCCAGCAGCCCTGCAAGCACCAGGGTGGCTTTGTGCAACTTCTTGGCTTGGTGCTTCCCTGGGATGAACTTCCATGGGCTGGGGAAAGGGAGCTAAGCAGCCACAGCCATAACAATCTCAAAGGAGGAGATGATGATGAAGAATTAAAAAAGCCCCCATGGAAATCCACAGAATTCAGGCTGTGCTGCTGCTGAGGAAAGGTTCTATATCTCAGCTGCTCTCAGCATTCTGCTCTTCATTCTGCTCAGCAGGCCATGATTCTCTTCCCACACATACTCAGAGCTGCTCACAGCTAGTCCATGTGCTGGGAAAATTTTTAGTCTGATTTCTGAAGGAAATGAGGCGTTTACAACCAGCCTAACTTTTTCTTCCCATTCGTGTCCCTGGCCATCCTCTAATGAAGAGCGACAGCATGGGTTTCCATCAGCTGAATTTCACGAGACTATTGGACTACTTGGCCCCAAAGGCACAGCTGACTTGGTTAGGATAATAACTGCAGAGAGCTCAACCATCTCAGCTCTGCAGATATTTCCATAGATCCCTCACACAAAGATACTCCACCTGTCACTCCACAGTCACGCATCTTTGTTGCTGCTCCCTATATCCTGGCAACCCATGTGTCACCAGCAGTGTAAGAGGGATTTCTGTGTTACTTAGAGTAATGAGAATGGGCTGCTACTGGTTTTAAACGTAAGCCAGACCTACACAGAGCCAGCACAGGTTTCTCTGCCCTGCATTCCCCAGTACACCCTGGGCCAGGGCAATGGCTCTTCTCAGAGCCTCTCTCAGTCCAAGGTTTCTCACCAAGTGGGAGAAGCACATACAAAATGAGTTTCAGTGGCTGCAGATCTGCTCAGCTCTGTGCCCTTCAAGCAGTTTGTTGATAGTGGAGGACTGTGTGCGTGTACTCACCATGCATACAGATGATAAGTGAAGTGCCTGTATTTATAAGAGATAAGGCTCTTTTTATTGCATAAAATACTAAAATGTTTACTGTATATTTCTCTCTATTGATCTAGAATCACTGTATTTTCTTTCTTGGGATTTTAAGTCTCTCATTCAGCTGAGATAAAAATAATATATCTTTCCTGTGCAAAAAGGCATTAAATTGCCAGTAAAGTTGTTTTGCTGGTGTTAGTGTCTCCAAGAAATGCCTGTGTGTGCCTGGAGCCAGCACTCACAAGCCTGATAAAGCAGCAATGACAGTATTTAGCTGTGCAGCACTTTCTGAGGTGAGGGTGAGCTCCAGATTCTCACCTGAAGTGCCACCTCTCAGATCTGAACCCATTAGCCATGGGGAAAAACTTACCAACTTGGACAAAAATTTTTGGAAGAAGAGTTATTGAAGTATTAGACCATACACAGCCTGAATTGCTGAACTCTCTTACATGCTGGGAATCTCCCTTCCAGGAAAATCCTAGGATTTAACCAAGAAAGAAGTGAAGGGTGTGTTTTGATTTTAAAGAGGACAAGAGGGAAATGCAAATTGAAGAATTCTTTCAGAAGAGCATCAGATATATGATGGTGCTTTTCAAGTCCTGTCTTGCATCCTAAATGTGGCTTAAAGGTTAACAAAATCCACAGACGGCCACACCGGGAGTGCTGAATCATTACGTTTTACACAGTCCTTCACAGTATGAAACCTGGATG
Organism: Xenops minutus; assembly: GCA_035221455.1. NCBI lineage: Eukaryota > Metazoa > Chordata > Aves > Passeriformes > Furnariidae > Xenops > Xenops minutus. The sequence continues at coordinate 8,346,815 of JAWWEE010000142.1, read as the reverse complement.
GTTCCCAAGAGTGAGCAATCTGGAAATAAAAATGTGCCTGATCAATAAAATGAAATGGCTTGAAGAAATCTGAGTTTAGTGCTCTATAAGTCCTAATTGGCTTTGCAAGTATCAGAGGTGACCTTGCCCTTCTCAGCTATTATAGCATGTGCAGGGTTATTGCAAGGTAACAACAGCACAGTGGTGATCCCAGTGCTTTTGACAGCCCAAAAGACACTGACCACAGGAGAAATCAGCAGTGAGAAAGGCCAGCAAGAATGCAAAATGTGCTCCAGTGGCACCTGATGAACTGAGATTTTCATGCCCTGCTTGAGCTACAAGGCCACAACATCAACTCTCACTACATCAGACATAGACTAATACCTGGTTGTACCCCTACATGGCATCTTCTTATTTTTTATCAGAGATACAAGATATAGACATACATACCACTAACATGGGTGAGCTACTAAAAAGACAAGTATTCAAACAGCATGAACTATTTAAATAGGGAAGTTAAACAAAATCCATCCCAATTGGCTCTCAACTCTCAGCCCCATGATCTAAAAATCATTTCATGTTACTTACAGAACATTATAATCTCCAGAGGATTGCTCCTCTCTTCTCAGCAGTGTGTGTGGACAGAATAAACTTCAGAGGTTTTACAATGCTGAGCCAATGGAGGCAGCTCAGCTGAGCCCAAGTTCCTCCTTCTGCAAGTGCTCTGGTCCCCTCCAGCATACACACCTGCCCTTTCATCAGTATCATAAGAAAATAAGGGAAATTTGCAGAGCAAAACATATTGTGAGCCCTCACAGAGGGAACTGGAATCACAGTAGGTTTCAACACACTGCTTGGCTTCAAAGAGTCAGGTTTGAATGGGATTTCCAGCAATGCCCAGAAGTATCCCCAAAGATATGTTCTGAAGCACTCTGCCACAGAGAATGAGCCAAAGCTCCCAGAAGGTTTCCCTTCCCTTGCCGTGTGGATTTGAGCTGACAAGAGAGGTTTGCTTCTCTGAGAACATGCAGCCCTGCCAGGCTTTCTTTCACTGTCATTGTTAAAAGTCTGAATATTTCATTACCTACGTTTTGTAACCTGGCACTGAAAACTCTCTTTGAGTTAAAAAGTGACATTTCTCCCTTGTAATGAGAAAATTGCACCCTTGTCCACTTAAAAATTCTAATAATACAAATCCAAAATGAGTTTTCCATATTTAAACCCTTTTAAATAAAACACTTAGTGAGGAGAGAATGATGACACTGTGGAGAGGAGCAGAAGAGAACAGTTTTGCTTTTAGTGCTTCCACTGCTGCAGGGAAAGTGTTTGGGATGTCCAGTGCTGATGACCAAGCCCAGGGCTACAGACGGCCCCATAACCTGGGGGCCCAAAGTAGTGACTCTTTTTCCATTTATATGGACTCTGTGCTTGAGCTACTTCTCTGACTCGTCACAGCAGGCATTGTGTGATGAGATATACAACAACATCCATCCCAACACAGCTACTGGACCACACTATGGACCAGTTCTGGGGTTTCTAGAGCTGGAACCCCAAACCAAGGTGTAGATGGACTCACAAAAATATTGCATCTTGGGGCACCTAGTACAATTTCCTGAAAAGCATGGAAATATGGAAACTTCAGTGCCACAAGCAAGTCTCCCCAGAGCCACTGCAAAGCTGGACCAACCTCCAGGTCACATCTTATTCCCACTGTAAGGGCTGTGAAACCAGAGCCTTCAATCAAGTGGTTTTCACAGGGGCTCTGCAACTTCTGCAGGAAGGCAATTGGTGACAGCCTCAAGGCTTTTATTCAATTTGACAACACAGTGGTCATAGCTATGAGATTTGCTAAGCCTTGGGAACATGAAATTGTCAACAACAGGATGGAGATATCTTTTATTTGAAGTCTTCCCTCCCCCACCCACAAAAAAAAATTCTATAACTCTAGCAATATTTCTGTAACTCTAGCAATAAATCTTTAGACCTCCAAGGGCTAAAATGGAAACTAGAGACAAACCATGGTGCCTGGGGTGATATGCTACTGTATAATCTTGCAATGGCACAGTAAATAACTAGTGTCATTTTCTTGTAATGTTCTTATTACTTTATCAGAATAAACATTAGAGAATACATCACATTCCTTTATGTATCTCAATTCCTATTAAACTCCTGGCTGCTTCGATGTGGCCTCTGTACACAGCTTGAGTGCAGACTGGTGAGCTGTAACTTTCTGCACTATGATATTATCATTTCTCGAGTCCTGTTCAACTCCAGCTGTAACTTTTCATGGGCAAAGATGGATGCCGTGAGCAAAACCTAGACACAGGCAAAATTTATCTCAATTTATCCTGTAACTGAGGGTACCTTACTGAAAGCAAAATATACTGCTTGAATGAATTTACAATAAGTAATAAAATACAGCAGGGAGAGACCATTTAGTGTAGAGGAAGAAGGTAATATATCAGTAATTCACTTTAAAATTATGTAATTAAGCAAGTATAAAGGTGATTATCACCTTTTTTAAGGCATTAATGTTATATTTATAAGCCAGTTATTGTGTGACATCTACCAATATAAAAGAGGCACTTTTAATTTCTGCCACAAAAAGCTATATATGTTTTATGCCACTTCCAGGACTAGCAGCTCTTGAAGCAATAGGTGAAGGTGAAGGCAGGCCTGCAGCTGTCATGAAGGCAAAGTTCACTATCTTCAGGACCAGGTTATAGACACTAAAAAGCCAAATGCCTTACCTAATCCATAGAGGAACTGCAGATGTCAGACCAGGAATTGAATCAGTACTTCTGGCATTAGTCCCCAGCCTGACACACAGACTCATCTTCATCCCAGTGTTGCAGAAACCAAACAAGAACCCCAGCACAGACAGTGAAGGCAGTGCTGGCCAACCAGCAGCACTGTACTGCAGAACCAGAGGGTGTTTGTGCAGGTTGAGAAGGGAATAATTTCACATAAGAGACATCTGTAGATGTTTCAGAGATGCTGGCAATTTGCAACTTTGGGCTGGTTTTGAGGACCCACTTGGTCTGATCTTTGGCTCCTCAGCCCAAAATCACAGTCCACTTCCCTCTTCACTCTGTTCACTCTGAGTCCTGCCTAGTCCTTCCTGGAGGTCACTTGAATCCCTGTTCTCCACATTTCTGCTATGGCTTCTTTTTTTGAATGTGTCTGCTGGGGATTAGAATATTCTTGCACATCGCCAGTGACATTTCCTTGTCACCACAGTGAACATGCTACCTGCTGCAGACGGATAAACCAGCTCTCAACCCCTGTGATTTTGAAAGCTTTTCTGATACCCAGTACCATCTGTGGAGTTGTAGATCCCAGAGGTAAGTGATCACAGGATGATTCTCAGCATCTTTGCTTCTTTGAAAGGCTCAGAATAAAGCCCAAATATGTGCATTTTGAAGACTTAAATCCTAAAAGGAAAAAAATTAACACCAGTTACATTACTTTCAACATCTCCTGATTTGTAAGTCAATATGATTTCAGTGCATTTGGGCTTGGCAAGCAGACTCAGAGCAGAATTACCCCCCACAAACCCTGGGCAGGGACTTTTTCCAACACAGGTGTCATTCTTCTGTCTCTGCACAAGCAAATGCTGGTGTGTTTCAGAGACCTGATGACTGAGGATTACATTTTACAGTAACTTCACTCCAAAATATCAACCCCAGGAATGGTCTGTGGTCTCTGCCAGGAGGGATGTGGAGTTCAATGCCAGGAAAGTGATTGGAAAGAAAGCAGCAACCTCAATCCCCTGCAGACACCTCAGGTTGTTCCACCTCCATGACTTAACCTCCAGGAAGATGCCTTGGGGAATGAAATTCCCCAAAACACAGATGAGCCAGAGACAGTGCTCATCCATCTTACTATTTACCATTCTATTGCTCCAATCCATATGCCTGCATTTTAAGTAACTCCCAAAACGACAGCCAGGCTCATTAGAGTTCATTTGGAATGGGGTTTTCCAACAGCTGGATCATGGCAGTGCAGTCAGCATATGAGAGGGACACACAGTACAAGTCTTCTGCTTCACCTTAGCTCTAGCTTTTCTGAATATATAACATAAGAGAGGGCTGAGCAGCACAGCCTCTCTGACACAGATTCACCCTTGCAACATCCAAAACACCATTGTGTCTGAAAAGAAAACCAATCAACCAACCCCAGGCTGTAGCTCCACAATATAAGCGGCCAGTGGCCATGTACCAACCCCACTCCACAAGGCATCCTGTGCCATGGGCTGTGCCATGTCCAGTGGGATCAGACCAGCTGGGATAGGGTCACGAGAGCTTTAACCAAAAACCTCTTGAACACCTTGATGAAATGACAATTGACTCAATGGCTCTGGCTGTACAGGACAGAGGGAACCCAGGCAAATCATTCCTGCTGATCCCAGTTTACAGAAGTACCTTGTAAATGTTGTTTTTACAGTTAAACTCCACTCGTCAAAGCAGAAACATCCTTATTAGATTATTTAGAAAAGCCCATAATTACCAGGGTCTAATTTATTAACAAGATAGGCAACTTAAACACCATCTTTGGAGGTAATGAAATTGTGCTAATTCTGATACTGAGAGGGAACATGAACACCATGGAAACTGTCACCAACAAAAGCCATGATACAGCAGAGAGGTAGTTTGCCTGCCTGTTGAAAACACCCAACACATCCTCTCTCTTAAAATGGAAACAGAACAGATATTACTCAGGCTGCATGTGATGCTGACAAAGAAAAGCACAGCTTGTGGGTTTCCACAGCGTTTTCCTTGGGCTGCTGCCCCAGCTGTACAGGGCGGTGGCTTTGACATCCTGCAGTGCCCTCAGACGAAACTCCAAACTGTGTTGAAGATAATCACTCTCTCCAGGCACTTTCCAAAAGCATGTTCATTTCTTCAGAGGCCTATTAAAAAAATGCTTAAAAAATGGAAAAAAATAAATTATCTGTTTTGCCTTTTCTTCTGGTATAAGGCTGTTCACTGGCAGTGGTGCACACTGAGGTGTTGGGCTCTTTCTGTATAGCCCCAGGAACAGCAAGCACCTCATCTCAGCTCCTCGTAAAGAGTGTTCCTTTTTCAACAAGAGAAAAACCTCAGGGGCTGCCTGCATGGGAGGAGGCCGGTCAGCAGAAATCGCCCCTGTCCAGCAGGACCTTGGATGAGTCTTTTACAGAGACAAGTTCCAGCTGCCATCAGCAATTACTCTTCCCAGGTAGAAAAGTTGCTTCTAGTTGCATAAGCAGAAGGTTGAAGAAGGTGGATTTAACTTTAGGGGCCCAGCAGCAAGATTTCAAGGGATATTGCAAGACATGCAGAGGTTTTGGAAGACGGAGGAGCAGCCCAGCACTGGTGTTAGGGCAGCCTGTCCTTGCAGGGCACACAGAGATGTGCTGCTCCATGACACACCCCAGCACTTGGAAAAGGCAGCATGATGACATGAGGAAAGTCTTATTTTCTGGTGACAGAAACACTTCTTTCTCTCAGCTCAGGAGCAGAAATACTGCCCTGTAATTATTCCTGGTCCAGAGCACTAGGCAGCAGCTACGTGCAAACCAGGCTTTATGCCATTAGACACTTTAATGAGGAGGTCAGTGTATTTTGCATTGAGGGATTTGGGATTTGTACATTAACTGGAGTGGCATGTGTTAGAAGGACATGTGAATTAATGACACTATTTATAACCCATCTCATTATCACACACAGCTTGATGCCTCAGACAGCCACTAATTCTCTTAACAAATTTCTTTTGCTGGAAATAAAACTGCTTTACTTCGACTGCGATCAGTTAGAAGAATGTTGCTGTTATTATTTGTTATTGTTTGTTGTTTGTTTTTTAATGTAAACAGCTCTTTTCAAAGAAAGGCTCCGTCACTGCATGATGCAACTCCCCTGAGTCCAGGGCTCAGATAAAAAAGTATTCATGTTGAGGCTTATAAATGAACAATGAACAAATTACATGCTTGAATCCCCTGCTTTGCTTTATTTTTCATCTCTAATATTAGATGGCTATAATTGTATTGCAGCTCCTTGTGTGCATATTACTAATGCATATGTTGCTATAGAAATGTAAAATTCAACATCTTGTCCCTTAGATTTTAAATGAAATGTGCTCCTTCTTTTATTTATGCCCTATTCTCTGAAACAAACAAAACCCACAAACCTCCATCTGATAAATATTAAAGCTTTGGATATGATTCCAGCCTTTTCCCTTTAGAGGCTACAGCATGGCACTGGCTTTTCTAACTCTTTCAGCTGAAAGGGGAAGCTGAGCCCTAATCCTGCTTATGCAAAAAACAAGAAAAGGGCACTTTTTTAGTTTGTTCTATATATCTGAATCTACACATTTATAAGGGTTTTAAGGAAGAGTTGTAAGGAAACCAAAAGCTTTTCCTAAACACAGATATCCAAGAGCAAAATCCATTCTTCCTCCTTTCTCCTGCCAAAAGAAATCACTATTTGCAAGGTTGGGTGCCTGAGGGCAATGTCTGTGACCTGTCTCCAGTTTCCTCCCATATTTAGGAAAGATGACTTTTAAGGCAAAGAATAGCAAGTGTCTGTGCATCTGCTATGGGCTAATTAATGCTCACGCACAATCCCGGGGGGATTTGTGCTCCTCCTGTATTGTTTGAGCTGGTACTGACAGCGCTTGAAGGACCCTGGTGTGGATACAGAAAAAGCATCATCTCCCCATCTCTCTTCTTTCCAGCCCCTCAGGGATATGCAAAGAGTTTCGTCTCACTTGAAACGGATGTCTTCATCTGCCCCTGACTGATTGGGAAGAGAGAGGAGAGACCCCATCCTGGTGGAGACAGAGCAGGGCTGAAGGTGGAGAAAGGTTCTGCTTTTTCTGCTCCTGAGAAAACAAACACTGGGAATCAATTAGCTCTGAATATAAGTGAAAATAATGTGACTGATCAGGCACCGGAACTGTTTTAGTGATGGGACTGGGAAAGAATTCATTATGACTGAAAATAACACTAAGGAAGATCCATTTCCAGAGGTCTGGAGAAGTGGAAAGGGTCATAAGCACAGCAGCACTCTCCAGTTTCCTGTTTTCCTGTGGGATAAAGCAGAGCTCCTCACTTGCTACAACTGCTAAGGTAGAGCAGAAAAAGATGCCAGGAGGATGAATCCCAACACTACCCCATGCCAGGGATGTGCCGAGTCACCAGTGACAGGTTTAGAGCTCGTGAAGTCCCTCTGTGCTCACTGGTCTGCTCAGAGCTGGGCTCAGTCTAAAGGGGAGCAAAGAAGAGAGCTCCTGCCTCATGGGTGGGAAAACCTCTGTTGAAGGTATTTGCAGAAGTCTCTTCCAGCAGCCTCTACCTGCAGGTGCTGTGCTTAATTATAGCCTCTATCAGGTGGTGAATTCACAGCCTTGCAGATAATTCTCCATCCCTGCTGCACTGAAACCAGTACTGCTCAGTTATGTCTCAGAAACATCATTTCCTTTATACACCTCACTTTCCATACTACTCAGGGGCTTATCAAGCAGAGGGATAAGTATATTATGCATTGCAGGCAGAGTAGGAGTTGACTTGCATCTTTTCTCTTGCCGTGAGACTTCCAGGATGGAACACAGAGGAGGAGGATTTAACGATGCATGATTTCTTTAGGCTAAAATGTCACGGACAAAGAGGACCCCACTCAAAACTGGTCAGAGGATGGCCTTTTACTAGTCAAAGGACAGCCTTTTGCAGGACTTTCAGAGAACTTTGCTCCCAGCAAGCTGTTCCAGACATCTTCGCCCACAATGATCCTTTGCTGTGAGCTAATCTGTCATGTTAATTTAATGCAGCAGAATGTGAATAGATTGCACTTCATTCTTGCTAGAAAACAAGTGCTTGCTGGTGACTGTTTGCACGGAGGGAAGTCTTTCAGGCACACTTACACTCTTCTCCATCCAGATCAGCCAGGCAGTTTTCTTGTAGATGATTCAGTGTAAAGTTGTGTGACTGACTCCAGGAATGTGGCTGTAACCAAGTATGTGATGATACCATGGGTTTGCTGCCTCTGACTTCAGAAGAGCTATGAGTGCTTTTCTTGGGCCCCTGTGAGGCACAACCTGCACCTTTCACAGGGTGGCTTATCTAACCCAACTGTGGCAGGTCCTGCTCTTCCCCCTTGGCAGAGGAGCTTTCTGTCCTGGCATACTGGGAGCCAGGCTGCACTGACTGACCTGCCTACTGGGTTGCAGAGTAAAATAATGTCTTCATATCTCCCTACCAGAAGTGGCATAACATGTGTTCCATCACCACTGCTAACTCCTCTAAGGGCACAGAACAGCCTGATACCATCTGAAAATTCTTTTTTTCCATCTTTTTTTCCACCTCCACCAAAGCCCGACCCCCAGCTTCAAGGCTTTCTCTCCTCAGGTTTTCTCCATGGCACAGTTTCCTGTTAAAGACACACTGAAGAGATCAGTCCTGTCTGTGTACCCCAAAGACCTCCTTTTTAAGGCAGCAGTTACCAGCAGAGGCACTAACTAACCTCCAAGAGAGTAGGGATAAACTGAAGGGGAGTGGTACCGTTACATGGCATACAGAAAAGGTACTTAGCAATAATTAAGTTCAAGCAAGCACATAACAATACACAGTCTGACTTTGGTATACTAGCCAAGTAAAACAAAGCAAATCTTAAAGGTAAAAACTCTCCCATTTTCCTCCAAATCAGGGGTCGACATTCTGCTGGTGCAACTAAATGTAATGTCACTGAAACTGGAACATTTGTCATTTGGATCTAATTTAGCCTCGATTAGCTGCTCTGAGCCCCAGTGTCCTCAAACTCATAGACCTGAAATCTCACCCCACACATTGTCCCCAAGCAAGTACAGGGGTCTGGAAAGCTGCACTTTCCCCCTGAGCTCTGTAAGATAAGTCTGGGAAGTTACTTTGAAAACAAAGCCTTAAAGCCAGACTTGTCCATCCCAGGTGCTGTACCTGCTCCAGGCACATACTGCAACCCCAGCTGCCACACTTGGGGCCTGAAGGGATTTCCCTTGACTCTGGGTGGCCCAAAAATAGGGGTCAGATGTCAGCTTGCCCTCCAGGCACTGCCAGATTACACCTAAACAGCAAACACAGGGCTCTGAGACACCCAACACTCATCAAGACAGAGCTGTAATGAAAACCTGTCACTCCAAATAAGCCTAGCACCAAGAGGGGAACAGATCCTCTCAGGAACTGCATGGGTGCAAAAGAGTATCAGGAAAACATGCTCCCCCCTCTTACAGCTCTTGCTTCTCCTTTAATGCATTTTTTTTTCTAAAGAAGCTTTTGCCATGCCACATTACTGCATCTAAATACATTGTTTTAAATGCAACCAGGGAAAAGGAGAAGAGAATTAAATACCCACTTGGATGGAAATTTGTAGAGATATTCAGAAATTGCTGAGCAGGAAAGGACTGCTCTTTATCCCTCCCAAAACAGCATCTCCCCAGAAGGCCCCAGTGCTGCCCTGTATCGATTCCTGCCACAAATCCCATCACTGTAGGATCCAGAGCACAGATTTCAGAGAGAAAAATCTGGTTGTTTTGGGAAAATTCCCTGTAACAATGACATGACCACAATTCTTCTGCAAATTGGTCCCAGAGTTAATTTTCCTCACTCCAGAAAAGGCACTGATATTTTCTGTTTTTTTCTTTCTTTCTATTGTGAGCTGGCTTCAGTTTTCACTGAATTTTATTATACTTTGTCTACTACACTGCAGCACCCACCTTTACCAAATTGCCTTCCATCACAAAGGCGAGTGTTGATGGTCATGGCAATGTAGTCCAGCCAAAATTATTTGTACACAGGAATATAACTCATTTTTGGTTCTTAAAAACATATCTTTCCCTATCAGGAGAAGGTCAAATACAGATTCCTCCTGTGTCAAATGTGATGCTTTTTGAGTTAGGAGACTGTCATCTATAATTATAAAATACTTCAAAGACGTTTTAGCATTGGCAGCCTGTGACCTCTGTACGTCAGTCAGATTGAAGTGCATTGTGATAAGTCAGGTTTCCTTTCCACAGATTCCCCGGACAGTGCATGTGGGTACCATCACCCAGCTCTTCTGTGGGACAAGGTGGCCTGCAGCAGTGGTCAGAGTTCAGTTTCTGGGCCATCTCCAAGCATGTCTGACCACAAGCAGCCACTGTCATTTGCTTCTGCACCATCAGACATCTTGCCATCTCTGGCAGGACCTGCCTGCTCATTCCTGCTGTTTTCAAGACAAACAGGTTATAGTCTAAGAGCTTAAGCACAGGCAACAGTGACATCTTTACCTTGATATATGCTATCTTTAGCTTTATGCACTTAAAACAGCATTTAAAGATTAGAAAAATATTCTGTATTAATTGCAATTAGAAAAATAAGATGCAGAAAATATTTCTACGGATTAAATGATTGTTGTATCAAGATGCTCTTGAAAACACTTTCAAAACATCACTGAAACATTTGACAACTATTTTTCACTAATAGTATCTAGTTTAGCACCTATTTTTCATTAATAGTATCTCATTCCTTGTAAATAAAAAAATCCTACAATTTGAGTAACAAAATTTTTTCTAAAAACTTTAGTAAAATGTATCATGAAAATTGCTGAGTGCTTAATCAGTGAAAGCTTAAGTCTCCTTGGAAAGCCATCAAGCCTGTAAAAAGAAAAGGTAGAAATTGGAAGCAGCTGAATTTACTGGCAAGATGTCCCAGGTTACCCAACAGAGAGGCAAATCCTGCACAGATAAAGATGTCATCTGAAGACAATGGGTCGTGATACAGCTCAGCAACCAGGAGTGTCTCTTCTACACGGCACAGGCATCATGGACAGGATCCTGATCTCCTACACCTGCCCTGTCACCACTTGAGGCAAGTGTGGGGAAACCATTAATAAGGTATCAGGTGAAATAACTATACCTGACTGATGCTACATATAAAGGAAGGCCAAATAAGAAGTGCTTGGGTTCTGCTTTCCTCTGACTTAAACTGAGATTTTCTAGCTGACGCGTGAGGTTGCAGTGGAGGGTTGAACAGATAATTACCTCTCTCTATTTCCTTTCCTTCCTCTGCATTATAAGCATATTTAAGGGGCACTTACGAGAAGCAGTCACAACCTAAATTAAAATGTAATATGAAAAGATAATGTTTGGTAGGGTGTCTGGGAAAGTGTTGTAGCAGATATTACACTCTGGACAAAATGTGGCTTTTTCCTCCCCTGAGCTTTGCCTCTGGGTTTCTGTGCTCACTTGTTTTCATCATGTCACAGGTTTTCTCTGCTGCTGTGACAGAAGTGCTATTGCAGGCATAGTGGGCTCATTGCACGCAATGCAGGCAGGGGAGCTGCCACCTTCCCACAGTGTGCAGGAGGAGTCAGCCCATTGCTGGTGCCTCTCTATTGCCCCAGGTCTCAGGGCTGAGTCCCCACAACCAACCTCACCTTTCCCCCCAGCATCTACTTCAGAGCACCTCCCTGGCAGGACGAAAATGTCGGATTTCTTATTCCTCAGCTCACAATTTCTCCATCTCTGTGGTTGATGAAATACTGCAAGACTGTGGTGCAGAACAGCTTAGGAAAAGAAAATACAAACCAACACCAATACATCCCACACAGGCACCAAAAAAGGGGCAATGTGGAAGGAACCACAAGCCCTTGAGACCAGAACAACTTTGATTTGCTTGTAAGTGAAACTGGTTTATAATTGCAACATCAGAAACAACAAGCCAAATGCAAACCATGGAAGATGGGAGAAGCTAAATTGGTAGGTGGGAGTTGGCAAGTCACTGGAAAATTGCCATGTCAATAAATATGTGTTATCTCCCCAAGTGGGGCCAAAGCTGGCGTGAAATTCTGCAGCTAGTGTGAAACTGTCTTTAATAATTAAGCCTGCAAAAAGTGAAGATTAAAAATTTATTCTGAACTAAATGAAGCTATTAACAGAACAGTTTTCTGCCATTACAGATTTATGATACATAGTACACTAATACACCTTCTTTTGAAAACACTAAACCCCATGCTCAGCCTCCCTGAGTATCTTGGGCCATGCTGCCTCTCACACCTTTAGTGCTCACTGCCTGGACTCTCACTTTAACACCAGAGGAGCAATGAAAACACTTCGTTAATTCCTTAAAGTATAACAACCTCACATTGCCCTAACTCAAACATTGTGAGAACATATTGGAAGGGGATGCTTCAGGGATTTCAAGATTTCTTTTCTTCCTTTTTTCATAGCATAAAATTCCTTGAAAACATTTGTTATATAATATTCCATTATAAATTATGGAATATTTAGCATAACCTAGAGTTATACTAAACAAACAAACAAACAAACAAAAAAGGCAGCAAAAAACGCCCTCAATCATTCCTCTTCAAGGAAACCAGAAAGAACTGGGCATCTGTAGGGCTAAGAAGACAATACTGAGTTATAGTAACAAGTAAATAAAAGAGAAAACCAGAATTATTCAAGTTCTAATAAATCCAGATGCCCTATGATGTGCTCAACTAGCATTAGCAAGGCTCTGCTGGTCAGCAAGGGCTCCCTTGGACCTGGGGAGCTCCAATCCTTCTGTGGACACCCAGGGCTTGGCTTCTGTACCCCTGGGAGAACTTGATGCCCCTCTCAGCAGGGTGCTTGTCCCTCTTTGCACACCAAGTCATGGCTTACTGGGTAACTCTGGTCCCGTACACCTCTACTTACCAAGTCCCAGAGTGGCATCAACCCCGCATTTGAGATCCTCGGTGGAATTGCTGAGTAACAACTGGCACCAAAAGGAGCCCCCAGATTTCAAATATAGTAAGATATTGAATTTCTGGCCACACACATGGGCTGTGAATGGTTTGTCACACCTCTGCACACCCTCCATCCCTCTGCAGTCCTCAAGTGTGATGCTGTGGGCATGTGGACCAGGCAGGTTTTTGTATTTCTTCCTTTTATGACATATTCTAATAGCTGCACTCTTGGCTTTTTCTAAAACTGTGGGTAGTTCTACTGAAGACAAAAATAACCTTGAGTTTAAAAATGTTAAAAAGAAGAAGGCATAGATTTTATGATTTCCTCTGGTTAAGGTGCTTGTCAGTACATATAAATTCAGGACAGAGTCTGCTTCCCTATAAAAGTTTGATGGTGTTCTCTGCTGGAAGGCTGACAAGACATTGAATTCCAAATTCAGGAAATGTTTGACTCTATGATGTGTTTATAATTAAATTTATTTCCCTTGAATGCAACTGAGCATCTCCCTGGCTTCTTGCGCAAGGCAGCTGCATGTTAAGGATTATGCCTGTGGAATGAAATAGATTGATGACATGATTTAGGACCTATCTGGAAAGATTAATTGAATTAAATATAACCTATACAATTTGACTTAATCCTCTGAGGAGAGTCTGACCAACTTCACACCTTTGCTTTGCTCTAGAAACCTTATTAAATGAGAGAGAGGGGGAGAAGGTTGTTTTATATACTTAATTAAGAGCTTTGAATGTTCAATAAATTACTATTCTTTGGAGGGAAAATGTGAAATGTTTATTGTCTCATCCCTTGTTGTTTAGTTCACTATTTTTTGCTTCTTTATAAATCAGCAGGGTGGCTGCAGACATTGTGGTGGGGCTTCCAGGTCCAAACAATTTAACTCATCAGATCACTGCTGTGATGCACCACACACAGGCAAAAGGCAAAATGAACGTTTTATATTTCTGGGAATTTTGTGCTGCCCTACATAGCAAATCACATAGATTTGTCTGGACAGCAAGAGATGAGACACAAGTCCTGCCCTGAACTCAGGAGCTTGAAGGTAAGTGAAGCATTGTTCCCAGCAGTTTCCCCACAGACCTGTCACATCACCTGGTCCATGGATGGAGCTGGGGAAGTTCAGAGCTGCTCATGCAACACACACATGACACTGTCTTTTCTCACATCTCTCCCTTTTCAAGCTCAAAATTGCACAGGCAAGTGAAAAATGGAATTTTAAATAGGACAATTTTTTCTCTCTGTTACAATTAAGGGGCTTCCCCTGCAATGTACATTATCCATCAGTTCTTAGAGAGCCTTTCCAGAGGATCTTGACGTTTTTATGGAAAATATCGAAGCTCACAGCTAATCCTCAGCTGCATTCCACCTTTACACACCAGGTTAATTTTGGCTCCTACTGACCATAAAACTGAGGTAATGGCCTGGTGGAGCTAGAGACCCTAAGGCCACCAGTCTGCCCCTACCAGGGTTCCCTGGCAGAGGCTTTGAGGACTGGCAAAATGTCACTCATAATGTTAGGTAGTCTGTCACACCACCTGCCTGTGGAGCAGAGAGCAAAAGCAATACCATATCGTATTTTCAGGACAAGTCAGCAAGAAGTATACTCAGCCCTAGCAGCAGGGGCAAATTGGTATTCAGAAACTCACTTCTGGCTTGGATTTGGGCCAGGAAACAATATCTAACATCCCTACTGGGGTGGGAAATGGGATTTTAAATCTCAAAGTCTTCAGCCAAGTAATTAGATGGACAATAAAATTCACATCCACTCTTTCAATAGGTAGTCAAAGGCTTTTCAGTGATTTTTTTTCCTTGTGATATCTTTAATGAAAGCAACATTGAAAATGTTATACCACATTACCTACAGTTTGAACGGAACTTTAAATTGCTTAGTGCTTTAATTAATTATATATTTAATTACTGTGGCCTTGTAGGTACATTATGGTCACATTTATAATTATCTAGAAAAATGGTAAGTTTGCCATAAAAAACACTGAGGTGCAAAGACTTATAAGGGTAGCATCTTTTAGAACAAAAGCATGATACGTAACTGTTCCAGTGCAGATGTCTGAGAGTTTAATGCCACACTTTCTCTGCTGTATAGTCATCATTCAAATATCTGTCTGTAGAGAAAGAGTGATGTTCTTGCAAGGACACAATTTGTACAGCATTTATATATAATTTAGCATCAAAATAAACAGCCCCCTTTTGCTTTCACTTCAGACCTGGCATAAAGCCACTAAATTTGCTCCAGATTTGTACTACAAGCAGGAATTTTGCCCACTGCTTCTGTAAGGCAGCTAATTCTCCAGTATTGTGGTTTTGTGCTGTGCCAACTAATTTGGATACAACAGATTGAATTTAAAGGTCAAAAAGTCATGGAAATTGACTGTTTGAAGAAGATTAAATATTTTTTCAAAACTAATATACAGGAATTGAAATAGCTTAGAGAAGTCATAGAGCATTTTATGAAATCTGTATTTCATAGGAGGTAAAATTGAATCTAGGTGCCAGAAACAGCCTGACATTGGTTTTAGAATGCCTGCCTCAAATCAGTGATTTTATCAAAAGCCATTTTACTTCTGGCAGTGCTGATGACCAAGCAAAAAAAAATTACATCTGCACCTTAAAGTCCACAAATACAGACATCAGAAAAAGAGCAAAGAATTCCTGACCTAAGCCACAAATCTGTTTGGAAACTACCTGAAGCCAGATTTCAGTTTCCATGCAAATTTTTTCTTCAGCATAGCAATGATGAATCAAAGTCTTGGGATCCAAGCAGCCTGGAAAAGCAGCTTTCATTTACTGCAACCCAAGCGTGTGCACAGAATTTCTCAATAACCCAACAGAACTTCTCTTCCCAGCATGGTAAGGACAGTGCACATATGTATTTCTATTGGAATAGAAGTTATGAAGACAAGCAAAAAGGCTTCCTAACCTGGGGTGATACAAGGGGAATTACTAACTCCACAACAACAGTTGAGTTTGGAGTAAATCTCCGTTTTGATGGGGCTGAGGCAGCACGCCAAGAGCCTTGACTAGGAGTCCTGGCAACGTGAACAGGATTTATAAAGGACAATGGGAATGGGCCTTGGAGTCAGGCTGAAGTCATTGCACATGAACTGGGCTAATTAGGGCTTATTGACACTTTGTGGCATAGAAAGTCCTATGCTTATGTGGGAGTAAATCAACAATTCCATTCACAAACTGGCAAGCCACTCTGAGGACAAAAGCTGACACCTAAGTAGAGTTGTTCATCCTGCTGGCTGAGCACAAAGAATGGCAGCCAGTTTATGGCTCCTGCAGTTTTTCTGAGAACAAGCATCTCATTGTGCTCTCCTTGCCCTGCACAGTTGCTCTCTAGGTGTAGGATGAGAAAGATGTCATCCCACCCACCATCCCCAAATGCTGCCTTTCAGGTGAGCTGGAGACTGCAAGCCCCCAGTGCAATGATAACCCAGTCCCCCTGCACTGCTGCATGAGCATGGCAAGGCTGGGCATCTACCCCTGTGCCAAGGGACATGGGGCCACCAGGGTGCTCCATCCTGGGCATGTTATTTTTAAGGAAAATTTCTGCTGGTTTACTCTTTCAAGGCATCTCTAAGCCAAGTAGACCCCTTGGGCTGAGTGTACCATGCAGCTCTCAAAAGCTCTGGAGCTGAGCACAGTGAAGGGGCCCTGAGGGCTGGGAGCCATCAGGCCAGCTAAGCACACCGGGCAGTGCTGTGTGAGCCCAAAGGACAGACTTGCAGAATCACAGAAAACAGGGCTGGGAGGTACTTTGCAAGTCCAGCTCATACATCTTCTTGCCTCAGGCAGGATCAGCTGAACCTCTGCCTATGCGATATTTGTCTCATCTGTCCTTAACCACCTCCTCAGATGATTCCAGTCCTTCACTGCTCACTAGGAAGTCTTTACAGATATCTTGTTCTGATCTTCCCTGCTGCACTACAAACCCAGTGTGTCATTGCTGATCTGCAGCCTCTGGCCTTCCCTTCTCCACCGATGCTGTAAGCCGTTGGTGCCACATACATACATATGTATTTATATACATATATATGCCACGTATATATATATATACACACACCCAGAGAATAGAAACAGAGGCCATGTTGCTAGCACACCCTGCCAAGTCCATGACAACGGAGCTGCAGCTCAGTGAGGGACAGGGGAGGAAAACAAGGGGCTCTGCCACTGGAGAAGCCTCAGAGCAAGGCAGAGTAAGGGTCACAGTTAGGATTATTTCTGATCTCCAGACAGGGAAACAGAGGTAGTTGCTAAACTAGTTATCTAACATAGACCCAAGAAAGGCCTTTTTTTGTGGTCATTTGTGCTAATACAATCTAAAAATGCTGTTTACCAGCACTTCTGGCAGAGCCCTGCAATGCCATAGTTGCAGGCTCACACATCAAATGCTAGTGCATCATTCCTCTATTCCATCACCCGCACAAGCATCCATGTCAGGCAGGATTGCCAGCCCAGAGTAATGCCAGAGACTGTGCTGACCATCTGCTAATCTGTTACATGTCCCACAGTTAATCAGTGTTGTGCAAACCCCACACATACCAAAGTGTTGCAGCCAAAGGTTTTTCAGCAGTTCAGCAGAACACACACATCTGCTCCAGACCAAACACCCATACACATAGGGAGACTAAAGACAGTTTACACCTAACAGCAAAAAATATCTTCTTTCTCTAGTGGCAGCTCAATAAATGTTATCCAGAGAAGATGACCTAGGTTTTTCATGATAGCAGAGAGCTGCACTGGGCAATTATCTTACGAAGGAAGTAAATGCACATGACATTCTTTGTTTTCTATATAGAAACACAGAATCATTTAGGTTGGAAAATATCTTTAAGATGATCAAGTTCAACCACAAATCAAACACTGCCAAATTCCTATACCATGTCACTGAGTGCCACATTCTGGGGACAAATTCAAACCTGTTGTATATGGATGAAATTAGTCCTGAATCTATTTGACATACAAACATCTATACTGAGATTTTTTTGCCTGAAGTGACCCTTTTGCAAATTCTGACCAAAAGAAGCAGGTAGGTTTTGGTGAATCAGACAAGAGCCCAGATACAGTCACTGAACACTGGCATGTGTGGCTGAGACACACCATTGAACATGAGGGTCACATTTGCCAAGAAGTCTCAGAAATAGTTCTTCATTCCTGTGTATTTTTAGTGCACTTAAAGCTGCATTCACAATGGACCCTAGGGCATGTCACAAGTCTCAGGTGCTGATGCCAGCCCCCTGCACATCCCCACAATGAGCCCACATACAGACCAACCCCTCCAGTGCCAGCAAAGAAAGCAGTCCTTGCTGCTGAATTAATTGCTTAAATTACCCCTTCCTGGTCTCCTTTGCTCCTGCACTGATTTAGACCCTTCCTAATTCAATATCCTGAGTCCAGCAGCCAAGCCCTGTCATCTGAAGCTGAGATCTGGCTCCAAGGTCTGTAGATTGTGTACTTAGTGGTTTTGGTGCAGGAGCACAGGCGTGAAGCCATTGGCATTTGTCCCCAGTGTGAGGGATAACTGGCCTCAGATGCTGACAGCACCACCAGTGGGTTGCAGGTCCCAAGAGGGCTGAAAGCAGGCATACAGCTAGGTGAGGCACTGCACTATAGCCATCCTGCCCCAAAATCCCATCCTGCCAGCACTCAGCATAGCATCCACCAGGAAACACCAGCCTTCCCACTGCCAGCAGTCTCCAGCTGCTAAACAGCACTGTGGATCTGAATTCAAGGTGGGAATTTCCATCTCATCTCCATCATTAGCATCCGACAAGAACTACTTTCAGCTTTGTCCTTGGGGGGAAACATGCATTATGCATAGCAAGAATTCTCTATCCATCTTCCAGAATGCATTATCACTCTCGATAAGGGCTTTCCAAGTCACCAGTCTCATTTGAAAGGAAGGTGAGCTGACCCATGAATACTGCAGCTCCAAAGGCTCTTTGCTGGAAAAATTACAAAAGAGGCACAAGGGGCAGGAAGGTCGAGTACAGAACCCTGGGTGACATGCACTGAACTGGGCCTGGCCCTGTCCCTCGGGCCATCTGTCCCATGCCCATTATTGCTGAGTGCAATGAGCAGCTACATGGAGCTGTGGAATCAGGGGAAAAGACTACATCTTTGTGGAGGTATTGGGGAAAGGGCCAAGATCCAGTGGATCTCCAAAAGTCTCAGGATTTCCCAAACCCACCATGGTGACAGTAAGCAAATTACATTAGCATATTTCAGTTTCCTTGTAATTGGTAGCAGAATAGCTGGATGTTTAGGGATGAGTAGAATAGATATAGAGTCATTGAAAGCTTTGCAGAGCATGCTATAGAAGTGTGTACAAACGCATTAAAGTAAAATGCGCTACTCTATTTTACCTTCTGTACTGTAACAGCAAATTTCCTATTTCACTAATGGAATGTGCAAATGTGGCATGAAGTCTGAACCCAGACTTTCAGAGGCTAATTTTACAGCTTGTAGAATCAGAGAAAAATACCTCCCAGAGACACAAGTCAATGCAATCAACCTCGTCCAGCAGTTGGTTGCTTCCTTAATGAGCAGGCATCGCATCGATGTGTCCAGAAAGGCCACTCCAAGTACAGCTCCATTTTGATTGTGCTCTAATCCCTTCCCCCATCAAATGCCAAAAATATTTATGCCTGCTGTATTACATTATAAATTTATATTTCTGAAAATTAATGAGTTATGACATGACACCAGGCATGATAATTGAACCTCAGGGCCCGCCCAGCCCTGTTGAAGCTGGTTTAGAACTGCCTTACTTTTGGAGGCTAGAATAACCTCCAGATGGCATTGGGGATGTTAAAAATAAAGAGACATCCAAGCCTACAGACTGACTTTCCACCAAGGGAGATGTCTAATTATCCATCCACTTTGGTTTCCCATGCAATGGATGGGAAGCAATTATTTTAAATAGATAAAGGATGTCAGTGAGGGTCAATTTTCCTTTCTGTCTATCAGCTGTGCAATAGGGGCATGCACAGAGTAAAGTCTTAGTCATGGATGTGGATATGTCCTGAAGTTGTATTCTGACATTTGTGAGTCTCGTTAAATATGTTCCCTTTATTGATTTGTTTGTTTTTTGTAACTGCAGCATACAAACATTTTTAATTTTTCATTTCCACTCTTGGCATTTAATTTGAAGTGATCCTAAGTTTAGTGCCAAGACATGTATTGAAAATGACCTTCAAGCTTGAGAGAAAATAATTTCATTTTAGAATCTGTCAATAAGCAACAGGCAGAAGCCTTTTACATTTAGTACCATCTATCAAATGTTTTCCCTTAAGAACTTGCTGACCTTCTTGGCAGAGGCCATTCAACAACACACCACTTCTATTCACTTCCTTTATCAAAGAGATGGGATTGCTACTAAGCCATTTCTGCACTCAGAAATTAGGTCAGCTATCAACAGCTACAGATTACAGAGCTCAAATGATCCGTTCTCTCTGCTTGATGAAAGGGAAGTATGCCAGTGGCCTTTCAGTGCCTGACAGTCAGAGCATCCTCCTCTCAGCTCTGCTCCTGCATTACATGACTCAACTTTTTAAGAGCACAACGATTTAAGGGAGAAGCTATTTAGCAGCCTGTAAATCCACCCAACAGTCTATACATTTTGGTTTTGCTAACAGGAGACTGGATAACAGCTGATCAGATAATTTACAGTGAATATTATGGGGAGTTTCTCATGCTTTACAGCTGTTAAAGAAAGACCAGATCTGAAACAGAATTGATCCCAGTAAATTGCACAAGTACATTTAACAGAGTACTCATTTTTCAGAAGGCACATCACAAGAGGGAAAGAGGAAGTTTTGAGTGACAACCTCTTCAATAATAAGTTTCTGATTGCACAGTAGAAAAACTACAAATTAAGATTTTTAGAAAACAGGTGATAAATTAAGGCAAGTAGGTGTTTTCAGATGATTTGAATCTCTAAAAACACGTCCCATGCATATATGAGCTTTATCAGAATGAAATTACTGTGTTTCCAAAATTAATTCAGTAGGAACAAGCTTAACAGAAGGCAAAAAGGTCCAAATATATTCTTGTAATTTGTTTCATGGCACACATTCATTCTGAGCTAGAATCCCCTTTCCATTCTCACCAGTATTCAGCTTTGAAATGTTTCGGCTGGTTATGGATGCTGAAGACACTCAGCTCACAGACATCCTCGTCACAGAGAGGTAACTTGCAGATGTCCACAAGCCCTGAGCAGATGGTGCACTGGAGAATTTCTGCACACTGAAGGGCTGTGCAGAATTAAAAGGAATTTTTATGAGCCCACCAAGAAGTAGCTGCAAGCACAATTAATTTCTATCAGACATTTAGCGTGAGTAGGACAAGACCTCTGTGTTGTGTTTCAGCACACTGGGATAGAGAAAAGGCTTCAAATGAAAGTATCAACACCAGAGCAGAATCAAACTGCTGTGGCTTTTCATGAGCTGACATCCTTACCCCTGTCCTCCCATGGACCCTGGTGGAAAAGGGTGGATCTGTCCCCTAGGAAATACCCTGTGTAAGGTATGGCAATACTTTGTTTACTGCTTTGTAAATGCAGGAGGTGAGCCTGTGAAGATGGTGTTTAACCCAAAATTACTCTCAGAAAACACACTTATTAATAATAAATACTTACTTTTAATAACAATGTTCTTAAGAATACATATTAAGTATCATAAGTATCATAACTTCCTGCATGGAATTTACTTTTGCACATTTATAAGCTATAAGAATGTTGAAAAGAGGAAGTCTATACTGCTCATTCCTTCTGCAAAGTAATATTTCATGTACGATAGGTATTTATGGGCACTGAAAATGTATGGAACAAAAAAAAAAAATCAACCTACTTTTCATTTTAAAAAGTCCATATTCTCCTCTCTGCTCCTCCTCTATCTGTACCTATTGAAAGCAACCACCTGAACTAAAATATTTTAAAAAGAAGGCCCTGATCCCCAGGAAGAAAAAAAAAAAAAAGAAAAAGCCCTTTCCATCTGATTTTCTCTATGAAACACTGGACTGAGTGTGCATTAGGAGGGCTAGAGCAAAGCCAGCTGCAAAATAGCTGTGGGTGGGACTAAACTCTCTCTTTGGGGTTTAGTATAACAGAAATTAAAATGTTTATTTTTTACTGATTTTACTATGGAAAAAAGACAAGTTTTGCTATCAAAATATTCAATAATGTTTATAAACAATAAAGCAAAACTCAAACGTGGCCTTTCTCTCTAGTCAGTTCAGAACCCTGTGTATCAAGTGCAAATATTCCCTGCAAAACTTTCAGACTTTAACTAATTATGTTGCTAATCAAGAGCATGACTGCATTTTGATTGCACTCAGTTATCTCTCATCTCTTTCTTCTTAAAACAGTAGAAAAAAAACCCCCAGAACAAAAGGTTCACATCTCTCACAGCTGCTCTTTATGCACATCTAATTAATCTTGGGACTATTAAAATTCAATACAATGAGAAAGTGGTCAATACTGTAATTAGATAAACGAGCTCACACAGTAGTGAAACAATCAAATCAAACAAGCTTCATCAAATATTCCTCATAAGTGACAGAACAAATACGTTTCAATGCCTGTTTTCAAATTCCCTGATGATGTTACGATAGCCTTGTCTAATCTTTCAGGGAAGAACAGTGATGTCTCCTACTGCATGTGTAGCACTATCTGTACCCTTTGAAACCTGGAGAATTTATCTCTAATACCTTTCTGGATCAAACACTTCTTGAAATTCTAAAGCAACTAGAAATTCCCACTCCAATACAACTCATCATCTGCAGATTAAAGGAGCTAAACAAACATTTCCTGTCTGCAAACCTAATAAGAAAATCTTTCCAGTAGCAAAGAGATTCACTGCATAATTGCCATAATTCCTTATTTCCCAGCAACTTTGAATTTTACATTCAGGAGTGTAATGGACATTATCTGAAATAGGACATTATTCCTGTCTTTATAATCATGTTACGTTTAGAGCCTATCATCAGAGATTATTGAAATCCTCCTGAAATGCAGTGATGAGAAAGTAACTGGGTAGGTTATTTTTATTAGTTACTTAAGAGTATTTGTGGGCAGCCTCTCAGAGCATGAATGTCTCTTCATCAACAGGATGGCTGTCTCCTACAGGTCTTCCAATAGTCTAATTGCAGTTTTGAAGAAAAACAAGATAAAATAAAATCCATTGTCTAGAATAGCCAGGCTCTGGGTTCCTGCAGAATGATGGTTGATTAACAGGGGTGTAATTCTTCCTGTGATGTACACTGGTGACATGGCAAAAGGCTCAGTGATTAATGACATGTGAGCTCATGCACTGAAATCATGTGAAGCCCTCACAGGGCATCAGCATTAATTTATAAGTAGGGGAGGAAAATGAGTACATCTTTACTGCTTCCTGTACTTTACCTCATCCTTACTACCTCTATCTGATTCCATCAGAGATAGTTTTCTGGAATTGCTTTACCAGCAAACTCTCCCACCAGAGATGCAGTTTGTACAGACAGCGACCTATAAATTCATATCTCTAAAATGCATCTCTGAAATCCCCCAGAATGAAACATAGCAAAATCACTTTTAGGTGACCATATTCAGACTAAAATTCTTGCCAGCATCACATACATTGATTGGTTTCATATGCCTAATCCACAAAGCCCTGGCAGCAAAATCATTACCTGCAAGCCACATTGAGCAATGTGCTTCCCAGAGCAACAATCCCACTACCTGCCCAATGCTGCCTCATTCAGATCAGTAATATCTTTTCCAATCTCTCCAGCAGATGAAATTTAGATCCCACATTTGTGTAGGTGGCTACTTTTATGAGCCCATTCAATAAAAACTTGGAAGAATTTGTCATCCTGACTGACAAATATAAAAACGCTCAAAATGAGCACCCTTTCCAATGTTTCATGATCCATATCAGGTATCTGAGAATTATCAGTGGAAATCTAAAAAGCACATTTTAATTAAAATTAAACTAAAGTATAAATTGAATTTTTAAACTTAGATCCCACTACAACCCCATACAACACTCCAGGTGAAGAACCGGAGCTGTTTAAGGTTTCATCGTGTAAATCCTTTTCTTGCTATGAAGTTTTTATTGCTGTTTAAGCACAGTAAAAAAAGGAGATGGCCCAGGCTGCTGCTCCTTTGAGCTTCACACTGGGTATAGAACCCTTCATGCTATGCAGCCCAGTGCGTAAGCATCTGGATAATGTCATGCCAATTGACTTGAAAGTCTCTGTGCCCTTTCCCTCCCATATTCCTTGCTGTTGGGAGTTATATTGGGATTGAGGAGATCCCAGTTTTATCCCCTTTTCTGCCACAATGTCCCTATGTGACCTTGCACAGTCTCTGCTCACATTGTATGATACAATCCAGGAAAATTTACTCTCCTTTTCACACAAGATGAAGCCTCAGTCCCAGCCTTGAACCAACAGCAGCCTTGACTAGAGAACAAATACAGCAAAGCCCCTACAGACAGCAGCACATGTAGCCCAGCACGTGATGCATTTCTCCTGCTTTGCCTGCCCTTCTACACTCTGTTTCATTTCTTCCTCAGATGCTAATGCAGCTTCAAAATGGCAATTTCTGCCTCTACTGAACTGCTTTCAAGACCCAGGCACTCACAGCTCTTTGCCTTCTTCCACTGCTCTTCCAAGAAGGGGAGAGTGGCAGCATAATCTCAGCTGTCAAGGGTGTTTCTGGCCTGCATATCTTTGCACAGTGCTCAGAAATTTTGGAGTTTGACAGGTTTTAACAGTTATCTGTTTGTCAATTTATATTAGTCCCAAGTCAATAATTTGTTATTTTTTGTAGTTTGCAGTCTAAAAAACCTGTATTGAAAATTTTATCATCTTATCTCCAAACATTACTAGTATTTAAAGCAATTGAAAATTACAATCAAGTATCACTTAATCCATCTCAGTTTTGGAAAAGGCAGGGTTTTTCCCTACCCTCATGTCATCAGTAAATTAGGTAGTTTCCACAAAGGCCAAGAACTGGAAAGTTTTTCCACCTGGTTATGACCACTTTGCGTGCTGTCAGCTCTGCTTCTTCAGCAGGAATTCAGTGCCAGAAAATAACAGACTCATTACCCACTTTCCTTAAGCCATATTCCCCATTGCTTTGCACTCAGCAAGGGCTTTGCTTTCTCACCTCATGGTCCAATTTCCTGAGTTCACACTGTGCTGCCTGAATAAGAGTGTCCCAAATTGTCTTTTTCTGGCTGTGTGGTCACACACACACTCCTCCTAACAAGCCACCAAGGTTACAGTTGTCCTGACAAGGGGAGAGGAGGAACAAGCTGCAGTTCCATAGCCCACAGAGATGTCAGTCCATTGTAAAGCTGGGCATCCACCAGTAAACTTTTCTTTATGATTATGGATCCTTCTGAGGACATGGAAGGACTCTAGTAAGAGATCAAGGGGCTGGGAACTGCCTGCCTTTCCACCCTGACTGGTAAATCTGCATTGCTGCAGGTTTGGCTCACCACACAGCAGCTGCAAATTTGCCTTTTGTCTGAAAATGTGGGGACAGTCTGGAGTGACTGAGTTGACAGAAAGTGAAGTAGGGATGGAGGCACAGGGTCAGCATTACCGGTCATTCTCCACTGAAAAAGTGGAAATTTTGTCCCACAGGATTTCTGCCAAAGCCAGTGATTGCAAAATTCAGCTCAGAGACAATGTGGGATCTTTGCTGTACCCCTATCCCTTCAGTTCCACAAAATCTTTACAGGTATCTGACTTCTCATCGCCAGGGTTGTCAGCAAAAAACCACCTGAGAACTCAACCAGTGCTGGAGGTTTCCAGTCCCCAAATGCCAGAGAAATCCAGGGCTTAACTCTGACTCAGAATGAAAGCAACGGGAGAAACCTCATTGTGCCTCCAGTCTGATCCCCCCATCACTCTAGCAAGCAAATAAATCCCACTAACTAACCCATTAATGCCTCATAGTTTGTGTTTCTCAGCATCTTCCCTTTAATTACAAAAGTAAATTAACATTTAAAAGAAAAGGGAACCAGATATGACACCTTGGTTGCCAGGGAACCTTCAGACACAGAGGCTCATTTCAGCAGGCAGCAGCTTGGCTGCTGTCCTGGGTGCAGCAGGGCTGCTGTGTCCTGGGGAGCCTGGTATTTCACTGCATGCTGCAATAGCATAAAATACTTTTTAAAAAAACATGGGATTTCAACATCACAAATACTTGGTGCCTTCAGCATTTTAATGGTGCCCATAAGTATTTCACTTCTCTGTGGAGAGTTACACAGCATTCAGAGTGACTTTACTAAGAGGTTACAGCATTTGCCCACTCCCCCACAGTCCTGGAACCCAGGAGAGCTACTGCAAACCCAAAGGCACCAACACAGACTGCCAAAAGGGAAGAAGAGCCAAGTTATCCCACGTGCACCCTCCTCCTCCTCCTCACAGCCCTCTCTTAGCCTTTTCCCAGCTGAACAAGCAGCAGGATTTGGAGAAAGCAGCCATTCCCACCACACTTGACACTACCAAGTACAGAAAAGAAGCCTGCAGTGCCTCCTGCACTGGACAAAATCTGTAAGGGAGACACTTGTTTGCTGGATCCACACAAGCAGTGCCACCATAAAGATTCCCAAAAAGGAGCTGGGACTGTTTCTGGAGAAACTGATGCTCTCAGTCCTTGAAAGCACCAAAACAGATCTTACAGTGTCTGAATTTTCTTGTTCCCATGTTGTTTCTTTCTGAAAATAGGATTTTGTAGTAGCTTAAGCTCCCAGCAACAGCCTAGGGAGTTGAATCTATTCATATATATGCATATAATTGGTTCTGCAGAAACACACAGAAAGTCAAAATGACTCAGTTGTGGTGAAATCATAGCATATTGATTTAAGGCATCTGCAGCCCCTTGCTGAGGCTACAGGTGCTGGCTTCCATACAAGATACATATTCAGTATCCCTAAAAGTCATTGTAAATGCCTTGCACTCTGCTCCCTCATTGCAAGGGAGGGAGCCCAGGCTCTCCAGCACATCCTCAGCTCCAGGATGGCCCCCAGCCCTGCAGACAAGCAGTATCATAACTTAAAAAAAACAACAAATAAAAGGTCAAAGTCACCTGGGCTGGCAGCAGAGAGCCAGCCTGCTGCAGAGCCAGCCCTTCTCCTGGCAGATCCAGCATCTGCCTCTGTGTTTCTGCTTCTACTCCAGACCCCGAGGGAGATGCATGCTTTCTGACAGTGCAGTCTAAGATGGTATGTCAAGAAAATCCATGTCCTAATTATCCAGTGTCCCTAGCACAGTAACAGAGGCCCAAAAATAGGAGAGACTTCTATTCTTCCTCCCCACCCTCTCTCCAGCTAGGCACTTTCACTAACTGTCTAGCAGATGCATCTCATTTGTTTAATAATGATCAAGAATTTTTGTGGGTGGTAATAACATACAATGCTTTGATGTATATTTGATAACAAAAGTTAACATATGCTCAGAGGAAGAAGGCAGTAATCAGTGAAAGGAGAGTTCTGGGAGCAAATACAGTTCATAGTATCTTCCAGTTTCCAGATGTGCTATCATCCAAGTGCCTGAGATACCCCTGATAAATCAGTGTCAGGACAGTGGGAAGTGCAGATGTACTAGTGAAGCCTGTTCTGTTTCTGAGCTGTCAATGCCTTTGCATTCATCCATGAGTGAAGATGCTCTGACAAAAGTGTTTCCTCATTGCAATGACCTAAAGAGGACAGCTTGGCTCACCAGAAAGTTTCCAATTAAGTTGCTTGGGAAAGGAGACTGCACCTGCTCAGAGTTTTAGAGGAGGATGCCTTAAAGCGGAAAAGAAAAAAAATACCATTTTTCACTGCAGTTTCCAGAAGCCTGATGTCTCCTTTTGGGAAGGATGTCTCCTTTTGAGGGTTGTAATCTGAATAGATGCACAGGCCACGAAACAAGCCACCCACAAAAGCCCAGGCTCTTGCAGGAGCTCCTCTGCAGGCTGGGTGGATGAACTTGCAGTCTACAAGAGCCTAGTCACCATCACAGTTTGGCTGTGAACAACACACACAGCACATCCTCCTTCCCAATGCCTCTGCCATTCCTGATGATCACGTTAAGAGGACATCTAGAGGCACCTGCTTAATTCATATAGCCACAAAATTAATGAGGTGAGAAGGTGCCCTGTGGCCCTTCCATTTGTATCTTCCAGATGAGCCTTGCTCCCCTTTCCTTAATCCCCACACTTTAGGTGGATAAAGGTGGAAATTAGTTTCTGCTCCATCTCCTTGTCTCCAGGCTGAACCCTCCACAAGCATCCCACACTCCAGCCCCTGCCAGCTTGTGATATGTGTTTCAATTAAAACAAACAAACAAAAAAAACCCAGAACACCACCACAACCAAAATTAAAAAAAAAACTAAACAAACAAATTGTCCCCCACCATCAACCCCAAACCCAACTACACAGGAAATTCAGAATAAAAAATGCCTGCAAATTATCACATCTCCAACTTACATATTAAAATTTCAACTTCTTAAGCATGTTTCATGCTCTTGGCCTTTGACTGAGTTTATATGCTTGGTTATAACTTAGAAAAAACCCTTTAAGAATGAACAAGCCAAAGCAAAATTTCAACACTTTTAGTCTGCCTCAGATTTCCAGCACTTACAGAAATGGCAAGTTTTCCCATGCTAATCCTGCTCATTCATATTAATGCATGGGAGATCAGTGTTAGTCTGATCAAAATGCATACTCAGTGTTGTGGGTTTATTTATTTAAAATAAGGTTTATCATCAGAATGCAACATTGAGAGAACATTAATACTGTGAAGGCAGCAAGGCTTGCTAAATTGCTTTGAGGACTTAGGACAACGTTATCCAGAATACCTCAGTAGTTAATCAAGTACTTTGGGAGAATTATACACTAGGGAATCAGAAGTCATATCGGACACGAGGTACAAATGATAATCTTTGAGTGATTTGATAAAGTAGAACTAATCCCAGAAGGGACAAAATTATGTCCACAATGCTCAGTGAGAGAGCACAAGTGTCACAAGATATTCAGGATGAAGGCTGAAGTTACTTAATGTCAGTTTGCCTATAGAAAGAGAACAAAGCCAGTTAGCTCATGATATGCTTCAAAGTCTATCATGAAGACAACTTACAAAAATTCATTTAAAGACATTTAATTTCTGCAAAGATAAAATGTATTTTTTGAAAACTGATGCCAATATTTTGTCTCAGAGAAGATGCAGGAGATAAGGGTAAACAGAATCTTGCCTTGCACAGTAGCTCACAGGAACAAAGCAGCCTGGCAGCCTCATGCATTCGAAACTGATATTGTTCTTGTGGATTACATGGTGCTGGGAAACTAATGTTAAAAAGTTAAGAGAGATCAGAATAGCTTGATGGGCATTACCATTTCACCCATCCAGAATGGATTTTAATGCTTGCAAAGTTGATTACATTCTTTACATTTTGCTGCTAGTGTGTCAGTTATTTCTGTTCCCACTGCTAGTGGAGAGATCTCCCACATAAAGCCAAATCCGGCTGTTTATATAAAGGGCTGGAAATGAGAACTGCAGAATGCTGACTGCCAGGAAGGGCAGCCAAGACAGATACAGTTCAGAAGGTATTACTGGAATCACACAGTCTCCTTCTATGCCTGACATCTCAGATGATTTTGCTGTAATTTTCAGAACCATCCTAGAAAATATACATTTCTTAAATAGGGTTGTTTCAGTATTTCTCATTGATAAACCTGTTCTTTTGAAGCTCTAGAGGATTTCAGCTACCATCTGAATGAAGCTTTGCACTCATTATTCCAGCTCGTTGCTGCAATGTTCTTGGGTAACGAAGCACAGCACATAATCTGCCTGATCATTTAGCTCCAAAGGACAGAAAGGCAGAAACTGCAATCCTGTTAGAAGATATTTTTATGAGCCATTCTAAAGAATGGATTTTTTTTTTTTTTTAGAGTTTAATTTACCTTCCCTCAGGAATATACACGTGCTCCAAATCCAGACAATCACGAGAACAAAAGCTGCTGAATTCAATGACCCAAAGAGTTTATTGAGCTTATTTTTCTATTTCTCCCTCCCTGCAGGATAGGTGGTCTTCCGTGCTCCGCCTGGAACTCATTTCAGCTAGGCTGCATAGGCAATCACAGCAAGGCTTCCTCCTCCTTGCTCCAGGGCAGAGGGACATGGTCCCCTTCCTAAGTTCAAACTCATGTTTCAATAAAGTCTAGTTACAGCAGCGCTGCACAGTCAGTTACTGACCAAGC
The DNA here is from genome assembly GCA_035221455.1 of Xenops minutus. Classification (NCBI taxonomy): domain Eukaryota; kingdom Metazoa; phylum Chordata; class Aves; order Passeriformes; family Furnariidae; genus Xenops; species Xenops minutus. Next base: position 8,316,849 of record JAWWEE010000142.1, on the reverse strand, counting down.
CAGGAAAGGTGCAATGAGGGTAGAAAAAGGAAGAGTTCCCTGGAGCAGTCCAAAGCAAGGAGACGTCAGTCAATGAAAGAACCCCAGTGCTTTCACTGGGCTTGAATTAGGGCTCCAATTATTTTAGTTAGCAGGAAGTGCCATCTGTGGGGCAAGACAGGAGGAAAGGAAAGAGGACAGCCTGGCTTTACTTGGGCACTCACTGCCTGTGGGACAACACAGTTACCAACAGGAGAGCAACACTGCCAAGCTATGCACAGGAACCCAGTTGCATGGTGACTGCAGAAGAGTTGATTTTGGGGCAATATTTGCATGGCTCACACTGCTCAAGAGCAATGCAGCCCCAAGTGAGAATAGCAGTGAAGGGATGCACTGTCACATCCTACCTTACCTCTTGAGGGGGAAAATGATATGCATGCAAACCTTGCAAAAACAACAGCAGCTTTGCAACACAGTGACCTACAACAGGGGAACATCTTTGCCCTCAGTTGTCATTCATGAAAGTTGCACAGCTCCTTCCACAACAGGTGACTTGGGAGTTTCAATTCCACCTCTTGGGCTCTTTCCCAAATTGCAGAATTGGACCCAATTGTGCTCAAATTCAGACTGCCCCACAGTGGGGTTTAGCCACCCTCTGCAGGGACAATCAGCACTGCAGCAAACCTCACGAGAGGTGTCACCATATGCAAGTCTGACCTCTCCTTCCCTTCTGGCAACACAAAATCTGTTTGGGAGCAGGAAGGTGGGCTAGCACTGCAGGCAGCTGTTCTGCTCTGCTACAGCAAAACCCATGTGGCCGATCAGCTACAGGGCCACAGCTTGACAGGGAGGATGGGAGAGCTCTGACGAACCTGTGAGCAGTGCAAACAGACACACAGTGTCACCCTGGTCCCCCACACCACCCCAAAATACTCCCTGTGGGAAGGCAGGAGGAGGTAATGCCAAGGGAAAGGCTAGTTCAGCAAACATTTATTTAAGTTCAAGGCTTCTCTAAATAAGGAGATCCTTGTCTTTGACTCCATAGGCATTCCTACACTGCTTTATACCTTGGAAATGCTCTCTCTATCATTTTCACTGGGGTTTTTTTGGTTGCTTAAAATTGTAAGCCAGGTTGCAAAAATCTCAGAACAGCTTTCCACGGAACAGGAAAGCTGTCATGTTGGGTTTTATTTAACTGAAAATGTTCAAAAGTAAATGCTATGATTTATAAGTCCAGGGGAATGGAGACAAGTAAGAGCTGTGAAAATATATCTGACTATTATCCTACCACTGTCTAGCTCCAACAGGAGCAGAGCAATTGTCTGTGTGTGACCTAAGCCATCCTGCACACTATCACTTCATGCCAAATGACAGGAAAATGACCAAAACAACCCCTAAAAAACTGAAGAACCATTTTGCAGTCCACAGCCATTGCCATAACTCAGAACAAAATGATTGCTAACCCTGACATGTTCATAAACACAAACTTTGTGAAGCCACTGGAGAAGGGACTAAAATAGCAGCTCATTAGGAGACTAATTATGGCCAACCCACAGACATTTTTATGACCTAGTTAACATTTGATGGCCTATATCAGCAAATGCCATCGTCTGAGAACCTTGGTGGTGCCCATCTTTGTGCACTGCTAAGCCCTTGCTGATCCTGTCCCTGCTGCCCAACAAATACATGCAGACATCAACCTGCTCCATCCTCAAGTTTGTCGAATATGTGGGTCATCCACTTCTTTTCCTTCTCTGCAGGAAACCCTACTTGTTTCTCCTTTGAGATGCTCTTCCTCACACCAGTGTAACAGAAACACTGAGCAGGGAGAAGGGCAAAAATTGCATCCAGGCTCCAAACTGTTCTTTGGTGTCAGATAAAGCAGTACTACTGCCTGGTATCTGTTGCATGCAATAAAAACCAGTCCCTGCTGTTACTCACAAGAGGAGCTGATGGGCAGGAGTCTGGGACCTGGGACAGCCATGCAGCCCCAGAGGGCTGTAAGAGGGCTCGCTTCATGCAAGCAGGTTATTTTTGTGGTCTTCTTTCAATATTTGCACAATTCTGTCCTGCCTCTCCTGCTCACACACCCAGAGCCTCAAAGGAAACACAGCTATGTCACTCTGCTGTTCAGTAACAGCCCACCCTGTCCAGCCATGGCTGGACATAAAGGTGTTTTCTGACCGACTCCCATTGAACTACAGATATTTCCTTAAAATTTTTCCTCTGATCTGTACAAACAAAAAGAGGAGGAAAGTAGAGTGGGAATGACTACAGCTGGTTCCTGGCTACACCAAAATCTGGTGAAACACAGACCTGAGTCAGAGAGAGAAACTCTGGTGCTCTTGGGAGATGGGCCAGTGTTATTATTTTTTTAAGGGAGAAGCTGAAAAACAAATACACAAGAGCTTAGGGGACCATAATAAAGATCACAGAACTGCCATCTTCTAAAATTAACCACAAACTCTATGAGTTCTCCTGCTTCTTGTAGGAGTGGACAGGCTTTTTGGACTGGGGTGTTTTTTTTTTCATTTACTTTATTTAATTTTGTTTGTTTGTTTTGCATGATTTAATAGATCCAAACACTCTTTACTGAACACAAATGCCAAGACTCTCTTCTAACCAGGGGGTATTTAACTCTGTAGTAACATAAATGAAGATTTCTTTTTTTTAAGTCTGTAATTAGCAGCGATGATACTGCACCAGTGAAATTCTTGTGGTGATCCAGAGTGAAAAGAAGAAGTCATGATCCAAAACAAAAATCAAAAAAATCCTGTAATTAAATACCAAACTACTGATGTAGACTTGCATAATTAGGGTTATATATCTATATATATATGAAGGCATAGAAGCTCCCTGCTTAGAAGGCAGTCTATGGCTGCAGGAACTTTCTCTTAAACTCACACTATCATAGCAAAATGTTCAAAATGTACCTATACACTCAGTAGCATGGCAGCATATCATAGGAGCAGCAGTGACTTTGCCTTAACTATAATGATCTCAGGGATAAAAAGTAATAATGATGGACTAGTTAATTACAGCTTTTTTATTTAATAGCATAAAAGATCCTACTCTGCTTTAATTTTAGTGTCAAAAAGGGAAGGTAGAGAATGAAAAGATATTCAGGTAAAGAGCATACAATTTTGCTAAATATGGCTTTACCAACCCCCAACTGGCACACATAGAAAAGATGATATTTCATGTAGATGGGAAGCTCAGTAATTATTTCCTTCCTTCAGTTGATATCCAGCTCATTCCACGGGGCCATTACCTGCCTTTCCACATGCCATTGTTTATGCATCTCATCTCCTCCCACACAGCCAAATGGTTGTGATCCCCAGTCTGCTCCCTTCAGCAGTAAAAGGACTTTTGCTCCAAGCTGTGCAGGCATCCTCTGTGCTCTGTATCTACAGTTACAGACCTACATGAGCAAAAATTCAGGAGACATATGAGATCAAGCAGAATTGCTCTAGCAGATTATATTTTTGCCTACCCTACTGTCATCACAGAGAAGTCTCAAGAAAAGGCTCCTGGCTTTTCCCCAAAACACTGGCTTCTGTGTGTTGATATTTATGAGGGCAAGATAACAGCATTAGGGAGCACAACTCGACCCAAACTGATATAAAATTTAGCACCCTTTTTTTTTTTTTTCAGAGTAGCTATACCCTTCTCTCCTTGTTTTATATTTCAGCTGAGCTAACCTAGTGCACTTTTCAGCTTGTGCTCACACTGTAATGGCTCAGGGCCCCATTATGTGGGGATATGGGAGATGCTGCTCCAAGCCCCCTAAGAGCTTACCAAAATATTCACACAAAATGTTTTGTTTGCCTTTGCTTCATTTGGCTTTCACCCTTCAGGCTTCATTTCAACAAGCCGAAAGCAGAACGGAGCAGCCCTGAATTTCATCTCGCCTCAATGGCACAGGAGATTGGTTGGTGCAGAGCTGCAAACAGAGGATGACCTTGCTGCTGTCACACCACAACCCCAGATGGTCAGAACCTCAGCTGATCCAAGCTCTGTTCACACCCTCAATGCGTGTGGTGACCCCCTGTGCCTGCTCAGCCTGGCAGGGAATGAGCAAACCTGCACCCACGGGTTTATTTGCTGACACAGAGCCTGGGTGTGAGGTGAACTCTTGGCACAGCAGTGTGAAGGAGGCCTGCTCCAGAGAGGAATAAGGCTGATTACACTCTGTGCTGTCTCAGGGGAAACAGATGCTATCACAAGAGCATGCAGTGCCCTTTCTAGCTGAATGCAGATTCTTTAGGGCTCAAAACCATTTAGCTGTGGCATGAGATCCCCTGGGAACAGTTCTCTATCCTATTTATACCTGCCAGCATTATCTGGAAATGATTTTCTATAGGTAGAAACATGGAGGTTTCATATTCTGTCAAATATATCAGAAATATTGCTAAACTCTTGAAGATAAGCATTTTATGAAACTCTACAAAAGGAAAATGCTTTTGGTTTTGGGACATGGGGATGCTCTGGGAAAGACAAGAATACTAGCGTGTCGCTGCTCAATGCCAGAGCCCCTGCTGCTTATAAAGGGCAATTAACTAATTGCTTACTAATAACTGTCTTAAAGACTTCTAATAACAAATAAATAATAATCATCTCTTCATAACCTTTCCTGAAAACTTGAGTTTGTTTTTAACTTTAAATACTCTTGCATTTTTGGCATAGCTCATAGCAAGAAACTCCAGAAAAGGGGAACACAGGTGGCTGCGCCTTCTGATAGTCTCATTTTGAACACTGCATGGGTTTTCTAAATGATCTTGTTGTCTGGAGGACCTTAAACCAAGCAAACAAAATAGCACAACAGGATTCACATGTTTTAAAGCAAAATTCAGGGGAATAGGAAGATGCATTTGGACTCTAGGATTAACAAGTTTTCATACTTGCTTTTTCCTCTCTCACCTTCCTCTGGCCAAGCCCGAGTCTCTTTGTAGTTCACTATAGAGTAACACAATGGGATCACTCTGAAATTGGCTGTATTGTCTAAGATCTGTAATGCTTGGAAAAACATTAGAAAGGAATTTTTTTTTTAAAAATCGGACACTTTCTTCTCAAATAGTTTTAGATCCAAACCTGCAAGAAATGGTACCTCCCCTGACTTCATTGCCCTGCCTTGGCTGAAGCCTTAAAACCTAAGGCCAAACCCTAAGAGCAACAGTGACATCAAATATACTCTGAAAAAAACCACAACATAAAACATCCCATACCAGCAAACTAATGAACAGTTCTTCGTAGGTGCCAAAATCAGTCATTTCATGACAGGACATGAATTCTGTCCTTTGTCAGTCAGCACGTGCAACCTCTCCAGTTCAGATGGTCAGTTAGGAAATTGTATAACAGAGCATCCAAGAATATCTTAAAATAGAGGAACTAGGACATCCTGGATTGCAAGTCAGGGACAGACAGAACACGACAGCTCACTGCATACAGTATGCCCTGTGTCTCACTCCCACCTCATCAAAAATACATTAAAATTAACATTTTGCAAATTCATCTTTATCTCTAGAATAGGGTTTTCTCCATTGACCTCGAGTGGTTGCTGTCATGCAGAATGGTCAGCGGTAGAGGAAAGGGAGGAAGAGAGAAGCTTCACATCCCACATCACCCCAAGTAGAAACATCCTGCTTTAGAGGAGTCAATAGAGGATGCTCATTTTGGGTGCACTTCCCACTCACCAGCCTGTTGGCCAATCTGGAGTTGGCTGCCCCCATTCCTGGCTCTCAGAAATGTCAGTGTACTTCTCATTTTGTTCCAGCATAGGACAGCAGAAGTGGCTTTTAAACCACCGGCTGTGCCCACAAAGTAGAGCCTTGCTGCCAGCCAGCCCTCACCATGCCAGCACAGAGCTCCATGCACAGCTCTGCTCCTGCTTCCCCGCACCACGAGGGGACAGATGGCAGAGAGAAATTATAACCAGCCCCTAGACAGCCTCTCTCAACCAGGCTTTGCAATGACAGCAGAGTAGAGTGAAGGAAAGGCATAGTGTAGTAAGATTTTGGTACGTTTTGCAGAGCAGACAGTGACCTTCAACACCACAAGGCCAAGGAACAGACTGGCAGGGGATGGATGAAGTGAACACATTCTCTTTGCTTCATGTGTTGTCTATGCAACAGTGATTTTAAAAAATTTAAACCTGCTCACCCTCTTCTTGTTTTCGTCTGTTTTCCCCATTTTGGGATGAATCACAGGGTGACGAACTTGCCTACCAGATAAGGGCACAATCCAGCCCTGGGCTGGCTCCTCTAAGCCCTGCCCAAAACCTCACCAGCTTTATTAAGATTTTCTGACCTGGGTCATGATGCAGGACAGGGATTTTTGTGCTGGCTCCCACAAAGCAGACTTATTTCTATTAGAAATTCTCCAGCTGTGCATCTGAGAAAGATTAACCTATGTTTACTAGGGAGAGGAAATGAGACAGACAAATGGATGTATCTGTGTAATGCCAAGAGATCTCAGATGACATGTAGCAACAGAGGCTGCAAATTCACAGCCAGACAAAATGTCAGCCATATTAGTCAGCCTCTTACTATGGAAACGTTTAACATTTAAGTTTGCTACAATCAGAGCAAAGGGTTTCCTGATAGATGCAATTTCACACAGGGCTGAGAATTAAAAAATGCTAAATTCCCAGTCTGTAAATCTGGGCAGTTCCCAGAAGCAACAGAAGAGATCGGAGAGAGATCATCTTCCATGTGGTGCTGAAACTAATATATGGTTTTGCATACAGACCTGGCTCACTATACTCAGGTTTTTGATTCTGCATAGTTAGAACATGACTTAGAGTGATGCAGATCCCTGCTGACTCCATAACAAAGGGGCATCTAGCTGTGTAGCAAACCGAGACCCCATGGAACTTCACCAGAGCATCCCCAGTACCAGAAGTCAGGACACTCACTGCCAACAACATTTTAGTTCCTGTGAACTAATTGAACTAGTTTCTCCTAGCTGAGTCTGACTTTCTCTTGCAAATGCATCATGAACCTTCCTGTCAAATCAGCCTTTTCCTCATAAAATTGTTTAATCAAGATTTCCATACAGCTGGCTTGAGTGCATCCTTCCTATTGCATTAATATATGCAAGTGGATGACATTATTGATGCAAGCAAAGGAATAAAAGGTCATTGAAGCAAGTTTAATTAAAGAGAAAGTCTTAACTTGAGCAAGAGTTAGATAAACTGAGACATATCGATTAGCTGAGCTAGTTTTAATTATTACAAGACAACCACAAGTTTGCTTTGATATTGAACAGAGACAACCCTTCAGATCACACTATCGCATCTGACATTTCCAATCTCCTGGGATATTGGTTAGGCTAAAACCCACAAAAGATAACTACGAGTGAGCAGAGGACCCCAGCCCCACAGAGGCAGAGCTCTTGTCCCTAATGAAATCCAAACAGGCACTGCTGCAGAACACACTTCTGTGGGGTAAAGAAGTCATAACCACCAGTGTAACAACTGGGCCCTTGCAATAGGACAGAAATGGCAGAGTGGCTTACATCCTGCAGTTACAGAGCTACTGCAGATTAAAAATGACTAGAAGTTGAAACCAATAAAGGAAATAAAGTTGGAAGATAGAGAGGACACAGTCATACCAGATTTGTAAACGGTGTGGAGAAGGCAAACAGAATACAGTAAGTTTGTTTTTTTTTTTTTTCCTTTCAACCTTAGTACAAGCCTGGGTATGGAGAGTCAGCAGACCCATTCCTAAATAGAGAATACATCCACAAGGCCCTTCTGGAACTGTGACCTCCTCAAGAGGAAGCTAATTTCTCCATCACTTGCACAGGACAACCCTGAGTCGAAACAAATATTTTTGGTTGAAGTTCTAAAATATCTCTTACCCCAGGGGAAGAAGTCATTCCCACCAAAGCTCACAGAACTAATTTTCTTTACGTAACCTTCTTCCTTTCTAAAGCACACTTTCCCCACAACTGCATGTTTGCTCCACCACACATGTGTCATGGCAGGTATGTAGCTGATAAAGGAGGACCAAAGGGGAACAGGACTCAAAGTTTGGAATCTGAGAGGAGGTGTCCAGCTGCGAGTTGATGCCGGTGAGATAAGAGAGGCAAAGAAATGAGCCCAACCTCCACACCACAGATGCAATTTAATCAAAAAGGAACTGCTTCCAATAAGTTGTTTCAATATCTTGAACAATCTGATAAACAGTGACACACACAGCATAAATACAAAACACCTAGAGAACAGACTTTAATCATGGCAAACTCCAGGACAAGAGCAAAAGAATTCAGAGCAAATGCTGCCTAAGTAGAACAGGAGAGATAGCATCAGATGTGAAGAGTTAATTGAAATTATCCCAGTGTAGCTAAAATAATTAAGCTGGAGCTTAGTTCTAATAGCAGCTAATTCTCCTCCAGAGGAGGCTGCCCTCCAGCACCAGCTGGGCAGTGTCTCCTTGCACCCAGCCAGCCCCCACAGCTGCACCAAAATAACCTATTTCATCACCCAGTCTGCATTGCCACAAGACTGGACACTGCCTTTCTGAGAAGGGCTTCAGGTCCCTGCTCGCCCCTGGAATCTGAAGGCTCTGGAATTCAAGTCCAGCAATTCCCTGCACGGCACAGAGCTGGAGAAAAGGGGACCCAGCAGCAGAGGTTTGCCCCCACCTCCTGAGTTGATGCCAGAAGGTAGCAAAGGGAAAAGCCATTCTTTTGGGGCTGCTTCAACTACTGCCTCACAGAAAAAGGTCCTTCTGCCTAGAACAAGGGTGCTTCAAGCTCACCCTGAAAATAAAGATACAAAGCAAACCCAGCAGCACCTCAAATAATTGCTGCTTCATACATAGCAAATAACATTACAAAGAGCTGGGTCCCTTCACCTCCCCAGGAAGGAGGATCCTGTTACACCCCTCTCTTTTCACCCTTATTTCTCGCTTACCTTTCCCTAGTGCCCTCCTACACACTCCATCTCTTGCTCACTAGCATCAACCATCATTATTCTCTGTGCCTGAGGCTTATATTAATTCCTCACAACTCCTCCCTTAGTTCTTCAGCTGCTGCTTGTGTTTTCCCACTGATCTGCGTGTGCCAGAGGGACAAAGCCACCTGGTGCTCATCTCCTTGGGTCTGTTCCACCCTGCCCTGTGGTCAGCTTTGACCATTGGCTTCCAGAAGCATCACAAAGGAGTTGCCCGCAGGTTACAGTGATGAGGAGTGATTGCACTTCAATCAGCAGCCAGCCCTGCGGAGATCAGCAGCTTTGATTTTGCTTGATAGGAGAAAGAGATGTTAGAAATATTCTAGCCTTGATCCCAGCTTGCAGGGTAAATTTTTTAAAGATGAAATAGAGCATAGATTGTGTTAGGACAGAAAGATTTTTGTTTCCCCACCCCTGACTGAACAGAGTGCTCAGTGATGTTGTAAATAATATGCTGAAGGCATCTGAACCAGGGTTCACAATCATAACAGGAGGAAACACAAATGATGCTCTGAGCTGCTACAGAGGTCAAGGACTTCACCAAACAAGGAGCTTCTGTAATGAGAAATTCCCCTTTAAAGGATACCATTATAGTCACTGCATGAAGAAGAGAGGCTGGATCCATATTTAGTTACATCCTTAAACAACAGCTAACAAAGTAGTTCTAGATAATTAGTTAAACCAGTGCTGAAGTGAGGGTACAATTGATGCCCTCAGCATGAAAGGAGAGAGCTGTTCTGCATAGGACAGAAAGGAACTAGCCATGGACTGCTAACACCAGCCTCATCCCCTGTGAAACCACCCAGTTGCCACTGCACACTTTCCATAAAATGGTAATTAAAATGCAGGCTGAGTCCTTGTTGGCTTCCCTTGGCTAAGTCAAGAGAGCTAAAACCCATTTGCAAGTGCTCTTAAAGTTTAGTCACTGCTGTTTGTACAGCAGAGGCAGGAACAAAATATCTGAGAGTCAAGAATTCAAGGAGCCTGTCACGAATCTCCCATGGTGGCAATCAGGCTGATCGGAAGTTCAGCTTTTTCTAACTCAAAGTTATATAAAAAACTTTACAACTAATCTGCCCTCTCTCTTCAAATCAACATATTTAAAAATAATAATTCTTTCCTGCATGTGACTTCAGATTTTTATCTCCATAACTACAAGGCAGAGCTGAGCTTTCTGCAAGGCTGAGCTTCCCCTGGTCTCCAGGCCTACCCTGCACCCAGGCTGCTCTGTCCTAGGAAAAGCTTACTGTTCTACTCTGTTTACTAAAACCCAGCTGGCAAAGGCACCCAACATAAAAAATTACAACACAGGGAACATTTCTGGTATCCATAATTATTGCAGAGAAACAGATCTTCATTCTCAATGTTAGATGTATGAATGTAGGAAAGCAAACAGCTGCTGAAACTAACGATACTCACACCCTTCACTTCCAGATTTTGGGCTTTCCACAAATCAAAGATCTTCCCCTGCAAATTTTAGTCACTTGGAGTTGCATCTTTTCATTATAAATATCTTTTGTCTTATTCTTAGTGTACCCTGAGTTATTCTGACTATGGATTCCTTCCATCACACCATGCTCCGTGTCAAATCCTTCTCTGAAAACACACCAAATGTCACAGTACCACACAGGATATCTGTCTAATAGACTTTTACTCCTTTCATCCTCTTTCGCATCAAAACACAAAACATTTTCAGGCACTCAAGAAAGCCAGCATGGTCTCCACAGTGCACCAAGATTAATCTACAGTTTTAATGTAGTTTTGTCAAAAAATATTAATGCACCTAATGGTAACATAATGAGGCTTAACCCAGCTGCATGACAATTAAAGCAAATTAATATTATTTCACAGGATCTAGGCCTTCAGCAAAGCAGTCACTTTCCTGTCTGCATGCCAGATTTGAAGCTACAGTTATCTCTGATGTGAAATTCTACTTTCTGATCAAAAAATTCTACATCTGACATGAACAACTTAAGCCAACTTGATTTGCACTTGCCAGAACACTGAAACTGGCCCAAGAAGCCACCCCTCATGATATGTCTGCCCAGGCACCCCCAAGGAGGCCACGTGTGTTTCTGCTCTATCTACCACAGCTCCTCCGTGAAGGGACCAGAGCCCTCCAGTGCCTCCAACCATCATTCCAGACAGACTTCTCTGGCACTCCAACCAACCATGAGAATGTAATTTATAAACAACCCATCAATTATCCATTTGCTAAAAAAGCAGAGTCAATTAGACACCTCCTGGGCTCTCTGCATCAGTGAAACATTCCCAAGTGGATGAGAGCAGCAATGGATAGTTCTTCACATCTCCCATCTTTGTGCCTGTGGGAGCAGGAGCCTCGTACTAGGACTGTTTTTATTCTCCTCTGTTTGCTTTTCATATTTTATTGCAGATTTGGGACCAGTTTAGTCGAAATCCTGATGTGCAATAAATGCATGCTGTCTGCTGATGAATTATTACTGGTCTTAAACAGCATGCTGTTTGGTAAACCCAGAGAGAGCCACTTGTCTTTCCCCATCCCAAATCAAAGGGCATTTGCTTAACAGCTCTACACTCGGGTGTGTTCAGCCAAGCACAGAGAGTGTCATTGTTTACCAGTCTGGGAGAATGTCCTTGATCCAGGAACACAGAAAGCCTACCAAGATCTGCTGCCAGCTCTGTGTGTGCTCTTCTTTGGAAAAATCCAGTTTAATGAATGTCAGGCAGAGTCTCCCACATGGGCCAAGGTGCAGCCAGCCAGTCTCACCTGCTGCCTTGCACTGAACACTGCACAGAGGCACCAGCTAGCAAAAAGGTGGGCAGCTGGTTTTTTTCTTATGGAAAACTAATCATAAATTGACTGGAATGCAAGTTCTCAGTCAGATTAACTCTTATTAATTTCACATTTCTTGGATCGTTCCTTTCCTTGCAGAAGCTACAAGCAGACTAAAAATTCATCTCCTGGTGTTCCTGCTGGCTCCCTTGCTTACGCAACTCTCTGGAGCTCTGTTGAGCTTCTGTGCTGTTCATTCTCAATTCCTTTTGTTATTTATTAGGAACCTATTCTGCTTTGATATTTCTTATTTTAAGAACAACAAAAAGCTGATGTTATATGAGACTGGAAAAACCTTCATCTGTTCAAGACTGCACCAAATCAAGTCAGGTTCTGTCCAAGGCAAAAAAAGATAACTTCTGGGTTTGTCTTTTAGGAGATGATGAGAGACCCCTCACTTTCTCAATGCCTTAAAAGTAACATCTAAAGTCTGAAAAGTGCTGCCTCTAAAATGGTTGGGTTATTAACTTGTGCGCTAAGAATATACCCTAAACTACAGCTTATTTCCAATAACCCATATCTTTTATTAAGAAACTCAACTTGAATAATCAAGAACCACCTACTGTGAAATGAATGAAGTGTGTTCTCCAAAGATACAATTACTTTCTTTACCAGTGCTGTGCCTCAACAAAATGGTAATACACCCCTGACTTGGCAAATGTGGCTTTGGAAAAGAATTATTGTATTTTATTTATTTATTGCAGGCAGATGAAATTGTTCGTTAAATTAAAGCAAAGTCTTAAGGAGTAATAAATAGTGAACAAACAGACTTAATGGACCAACCCTAAAAGCAGAGTCCTTCTCCCAGACTGTCAGCACCAGCTGCAAACTTCATTTCATTCAGAAGAAACTGAGTTAGCAAAAATATGAAATAAGGCTACACTCTTCCCTCCTTTCAAACAACACTTAACTCTTAATAAGTAATAGTTAGAAGCATGTTAAAAGATTGCTGACAGCATCTCTGCCTCACCATTTATGAGAAAAAATAATCTTGTTTGCTGACATTTCTTTATGAACCTTTTGAGTACTGGCAGTCAGATCTGCAGGATGAATTTGCTGTTTTTTACAGAATTCATCACTGCGGCGTTGGCCAGGTTACGTGGCTCTGAGGTGAGCACAGCTGGGCACAGCTAAACCTCATCCCAGGTTTCCTTCCATGCTTGAAAATACCTTCACAAAAAACATGGTTAATGAGTGTTTCAAGCCACCTCCCAAGGCCAAGATGTTCTGTTCTGGGGATCCTGCACTCAGCACCAAGTGGGAGACTTCAGCGGGGGAATTTGATGGAAAAACTTCAATTCAAGGCAGCAAACACTGTGTGAGCTTGAAAAAATCATCTTTATGCACAAGAAGAGATTTGAGGAGGTGCCCAGGTCCCTCTACAGTTGTTAGGGGGATGAACATCCAGAGCAGCCAATTAAGTGAAATGTAATGGAAAATTTCAGGAAAAGTAATTCTTTTTCCTTGTTTGGTTGACTCTTTGGTGCATCGCGCAAAAGATGCCTCTTGCACAAGGCAACAATATCAAAGATCTGCATATTTGTTAGCTCTTAACACTTAAAGGGCTCCCAGCAGAGCTTAATTTCACCCTATCTGGCACAAGTTTATATCTGCCAAGCTTTGCTCACAGAACAGCAGCAAGAGGGATGAAATTTTTAGAGGTTGTATGATGGAGATGTTTCAAAGTAGGTATTGTAAAACTTCCAAATAAAATATTTTCTTTGTCATCTATAAAAGCTAGTCTCTTTTTACCAGTCCTTGTGAGATTTGCCCACCTTCTGTGCTAGCAGGGCATGCTCTGGCAGCAGATCTTTGCCAGTGCTGGCAGCTGTGCTGGAGCAACATGACCCCTGAGCTTCACGAGGCACAGCAGCGGACTGGGAGATTTGCATCTGGACTCACAACAGAGAGAAGTATTTTTAAAGAGTCACTTGACTGAACTATGAAACTGCTTCTTTTCTTCTTTTGCAAGCATGTGATAGTCTTACAAAGAATAGTCAAAACCTATACAATTTACTTTGTGTATCTAAGTGATGCACTGGGACACACCACCCTCTGTAGCAATGTAATGATGGGATCCAGAAAACACTGACATCAGCCAGTATTTTCATCTGTGATGCAAAATGTACTGTCTCCAACTTTCGTGGCTGAGTCATGTCTTTACTTCCATGGAGGTTAAAGATGGAGCTGTACCTGTTTTCTTTTTTTAATATGACTGGATGTGATGAAGTTCTACTTTTTAATGATTCAACCACTGCATTTTGAAAGGCAGATTTTTCGTCTATTTTTGCCACTGATATAACATCATTATGTTGTTTGTAGGGATTACGGTTTTTATCTTCCTGTCAACAAAATATGCATGCAAATAGACTTAGATTATTTATAGAGCAACATCAAATTAAACTGCTTGTATAATGACTTAAAACTGGTTATCGCCATCCTGCATAATATCTGTTTAAACACACCACTTGCAACAAGCTTTGCTAATCAAAGGAGGAAACAAAAACACAATGTCACTAATTTTATGCATGCCATGAAGTGCTGTTCCACCCTCAGCATTGCAGCCCTGTGCAGTGCAGGAAAGGGATGCTGCTTTTACCAATATGTGCTCTTCTGCTTCTACACAGCTCTTTGGAGAGTATTGTATTGGCAAAATTTCAGGACTCAGACACATTTTAAAAGCTGATGGAGACATTCAGGCTCATTCTCTTGCTTCTGCCATGAAGTACAGAAGTTTTGGACGAAGGCTGCAGGAGCAAGGTCTATCCAGACCTATCCTTTCTACAAGCTTTGTCCAGACTTTGCATGGGAGGTCCAGGACAACTGGGATTATTCAGTCACACCATGGAGCATTTTAAAACCCCACAAACCTCTGCGGGGCATGAGAGGGTGAGTGGGTAGAGGTCCTGCCAGACTGTGGGACAGTCACCTCCTGGCCCATCTGAGTAAGCCAAGGAGTAGCAACAGGTCTATGTGGCTGGGACAAACCAGGAGTTGATTCTCTCTTCACACACATTAACTGTTGTTGACCTCAACACCTGTCTCCACCAGCCAACATGGTCCCTCAGCACTGCATTTGGCAGAGCATGGCTGGTTTGCAACACCTCAGTTGCCCCCTGGAGCCTGACACTAGGCTGCTTTCCCAAGCTTCACATTTTGGGCTGCTCTTCCTGGCTTAGCCTCATCTGCTCGCATTAACTGAAAGCTATTAAAATCACTAAGTGCTTCAGAAATGGCTTTTGTCAGTAGTACAGCTGCATTCTGGCTGCCTTCCCTTTGGCCAGAGCTACAGTGCAAGTTGCAAGGAGCCTCACCCTGACACCACAAAAGCCACCTCTGTCTGTATCCAAACTTTCCTCTCCAAACAGAGCAGTTTTTTAAAAACAACAAAAAAACAAAGCAAAAACTGCACCCACTGCTTGAGCAGTTGCAAGCTCAAAAGCTGCATAAATCTCCCATGCAGTGAGGGCAAGCAGCATATTTGGTGAGCAGGACTTCTGAATGCAGGTAAAGGACTCGTGGTCCAAAGCAGCTCACATGGGCAGAGCACGTGTGGTGCACCAGGGACACAGGCTCTGAGCAAGGAGAGGCTGCTCAGCACTCACAGGGCAGTCCTCATCACACTGCAGCATGTGAGAGTCTGACGGGAAATAAATTGGAGCTTCACTCAACCATTTAGAAGTGTTAGAAACTCCCCAGTGCAGGCCATTTAATTTGGTAAGAAAGAAAAATAGAGGCGGATTATTTTTTTCCTCCCTGACTATTTTTTCCTCTTGGACTCACTCTGCTGGTGATGGAGGAGCTGATGCTGTAGAGTCATTTTGGTGACTTCAGTCCTCACAGAAGCAGGAATTGGCTTCTTTCTATAAGCTCCCATTTTTCCTGAGTAGTTTAACTGTGCTGGGTCTGGAAAGTTGCCATTTACCCACAGAAAAATTCATAAAGGGGCAAAATCTCTTTTTTATCTGTTGTTCATCACAACTACAGTTCTGGTTTGTGTCACTCTGGCACTCAAGATATCATACCAGTTGAAGGGCAGGTGTTCCCTTGTAAAGCTGATGCCTGTGACCAGCATGGATTAGGCAGGGCAGGCAGGAGAGGAGGAGCAGAGCCCTCCTGTCCTCCTGAGGTCTTCTTCTGCCTTCACTTCATGCATGTCCTTGTGGGAAAGAGAAGGAAACCATCCTGCATTTCCAAAACTCTCACTGAAAGGTAAGAGCAGTGAGAAACTTAAGAAATTTTCTTCCCTCTAAGGGAAAAAGGCCAAGGGAAGAAAAAATAGAGGCCCTTATGGGATCCTACATGACCTCGGTTTTGCACCATCAAACACCTATTTAAAATGGAGCAAGTCTTACCCTCAGAGCCCACTCACTGCCTTCTCTTCAGAGCAAATTTGTTTTCTCAACGTTTTCAAGCAAGATTATGGATTCACTGAACATTAAAAGTGATTAATCAGCACATTGCTGTCCAGAAGCAAAGGCAGGAGCAGTTCTGAGGGCATTTCCTAACTCACAGCCTCCTCTAAAACCCACCGAGATCACTACTGCTTCTCACAGTCCTCACAGATACCCAAAGGTGATAGTATTTCTCATAATACCTGCCTGTTCCTTGGGTGTGTAAAAGATGAACTGCCTCTAATAGCTATAAGATTTCATATGCACGTGTAAAATAAACCAAGGTGAAACTCCTTTGTTTGAGACAAGATGTATTGATTGACAGCCTGGATGCTAAACAGGCTGAAAAAAAGATAGTAGAACATTAAACCCACAGCAGTGAGAAAATCTTTGGGCTTCGAAGGTAGATTTTACACATCCTGCAAAAATTGTGAGCAGAGTGTTGGCACAGGAAGGCTTCCTTAAATCAAATTATCATATTTCTCTGAAGGTGCAAATGACCTGGTCTATACCCATGTGTTGCAGCCACATGGTGTGGGTGTGATTTTGGAAAGATCCCTATAGCAAAGCGAGTTGTGCGAGATCTGGGCCAGAGGATCCTGCTCCCTGCACTGCTGCAGGTGGAGGTGGCCCAGGTGGCAATGCTGGCCTGGAAACCAGTGGTCAAACCAGCCCCATATCAGGGCTGGGGAGCCTCTTATCTCTTGTGCTGTTGCTCAAGCCACACAGCAATGTGAGACCTGGGCTTCCCTGAAACCATGGCAACCAGAGATTTACTTTAAAAATAAAGAAATGCTGCATTTCTGGCAGAGGATACAGCAGCTTCTGCAAGGTGTGAGTGTGCTGTCTTCCAGTATCCCTGATCACGACTGGGCCAGATTCAGTCTCTGTCCAGCTGCATAGTGCCCTTTCAGTATTGACAAGGCTGCAGGATGAAGCAGGAAAGGAAACACCTGTACATATGTGCTCAGGAATCCCAGCTGGCCAACAGCAGCCACTGTAAGGTGAATCAATGGATGAAGAACTTCTCCATGTCACATTTGTCCCCACTAAGGACATTTGGATGCTTGCACACTTTGACTGAGCCATAAAATTAATCAACAATGTATTGCATGTTCTCACTTTCACAGGCTTTTCACTGACATTGACGTGTGGTTTCTAATCCTTTTTTAATATAAAACCTGAGCACAGCATTGGGACTGTTCCTGAAGTTAGAGCTGACAGCTTGGAGTTCTCACTCATCACAGCTAAAGGCATTAATAAAGACTATTTTGCTCACGTGCACGAAGTTGAATTTGAGCTTAATGGGCTTTTTCTTTTTTCCTGCCACAAGAAGAAAAAAAAAAACAGTATATTTGTGAACCAGTTAAGTCTTAAACAAACAACTGAATACGGAAAGCTAAAGAGAGGAGAAAGTTTTACTAAAATGCACTCAAGCCTCTCAGCAGAACTTGAGACATGAGAAAATTCCAGGAGGGAGTTTTCTCTGGGTAGACCATTGTAGAACCTGCAAATTGCATGAAACACTGAATTGCTGCATTGTTAGAAGCACTTAAAACATATAACGGAGCAGAATCATGTTTCTTTGTTCCCTTTGTGAGAGCTATTGGAGCTTTTAGATCAATTGTTATGTAAATCTGCCTCTAGATTCAACCTAGGTTAAAAGCTATTCTCCAGTCAATTAAAATCAGTCTCTAAAGTGGTTATAGCACCAAACTTAACTTTCCATAGATATCAGACTGTGATTTTGCATTTTAAAATGTAGCAAGGAGCACCATTCGTTTCCCACAAGAGACACACACACACACACATAGTTCAGGGAACCGGAGGAGTGAGCTTATCCGGAGCTGGCCACTGCAGTCACCCCAGCAAGGTCCACCAGAAAATCTCGTCCAGAATAAAGACTGATGGTCTGCATGGATGCAGCCTGGCTAAGAGCAGAGCATTTGGCACGTTGACACGGGTGGACTGAAATGTGTCAGAGCTATGATCAGACATAATTCCTGGCTTTGTGGCAGGGCACTAGCTCAGAGCAGTAGCCAAATCCAGAGCCCAGGCACAGCTGGCACCTACAGTGAAGCAAATTCAGCCACAAAACCTTCAGTAACCCTCTGTCCAGAGGCTGTCAAGGCTTTTTCACAAACTCAGCCTCAGGAGAGGCTCTGGAGGTGCTGCCAACCCTGCATCAGCCTGCACTGCGCTCAGCTCAGCCCTGGCATGGCACACAGAGTAATGCTGTTTGTTCTCCCCACAAGCACTGATTCCATCCCCTCCAGGAGCACAGGGAAAGGTCACTGATTTTTACAGCAATAAATTTGGAAAGTAGGTTAGGGTTAGGTTAGGGCATTGTGGCTGGAACACTTGCTGGTGAAGACTGAGCAAAAAATCACAGAGTACTTCAGCCTTCTCCATAACCCATGTACCACAAAATCCTACTCTTTTTAACAGCACTTGGTCCAAAATTAAGCATCAGTCATAGTTTAAAACTGCAGAAGTTTGCACTTAGCAGGGCAGTTTACATGAACTTATATTTCCAACTCCCTCACCTCAGACCATGAGCCATTACCTGCTCTTCCACTTCTCCAGAGCAAATCCTGCATTTCTGGAAGACTACTGCTGGAAAACTGCTCCTGGGTTTGTGGAGCAAGATAATCAGCACACAGCTGACCCAAACACACCATTTTACAGCAGGCAGACAGGTTCCCCCATCAGCCTTCCCAGCCAGTAATGCAAGTTGGTCAGTAAAACGTGTAAGTATGTTGTTAGTCAGGATGCACAATGTGTGTGATGAGCAGTGCATGTGGTGCCCAGCCCTTCCCTGCAGGAACAGGGTTTGCCTGGATGCAAAAATGGCTCATCTCGTGTTCAGCAAAACCTGAGCAAGGAGCAGCAATGCTCAGCCAAACACCACAAGCTAGCAGGCACCCATATTGCCCCAACCATGCAGCACACAGGGGGATTGGTGCTGGGAACCTGGGGACACTAATCATGGCCTGGAAGATGCTGTGTGATGCAGCACATGCTACAGAGGGCAGTGAGATGGCGGGTGGGATAAAGGAAGATAATAGCTGTGGAGTTAGAAATCATAATGTCTCAGCCTACGCAGAGGGTTAGATTCCAAGAGACCTGTTATCTCAGCTCTCATGTCTGCATGTCAGAGATCCTGTGCTTGTTTTATTGGTTAAGTACATGGTTTTATTGCTGTTCCTAGAAGTATGGCTGCAATCCGAGCAGCGAGGGAGCACATTAGCAAGGAAGCACTGAGCTTGCACCAGCTGCTGTGTGGAGCATCCAGGCGCCAACCAAGCCTCCATGAGAGCACTGGTAAGTGTCTATGGGAGGCTGCCTTAAATCTCAGATCCCTGGCTGATGTGTAAAAGCAACTCAAAACACATTACCTTGTTGATAAAATTATTAACAGTGAAGAGGGAGTCAGATGAACAGGGGCAAAGCCCTCCCTTCTCTGTGCCACACTTGGGCTGTTTCCCCATCTCCCTTCCAGGTTTGTGAATATTTTTGCACTCAGCTGCTTTCTACAGTAAATATCACCACTCATTAGTGATACCCTTTCTGGTGCACTGCCCAGAGAGCCCTACAGGCACTGGCCACTGCAGCAAAGTTCAGCTGCATCTCCAGGTGCCTGGGTGATGGGCAACCTCTCCCCAGCACCCCAAACCTCAGCCCTTAAACCTCATTCATTCTAAGTCCTCATCTCTTTTTAGAGTATATAAAGTGGTGATGCCTATCCCAGCCCATGCTTGCCCTTTCCCCCTCTTGGGGCAGCCCTACTCCCAGGGGTGCAGATTTCGCCACCTCTAAACAGTACAGGGTGGCACTGACTGCCTTTGTGGTGTGCTTTGGGAGCTGCTGAGGGAGGCAGGGTTTAGATCCCCCAGCAGCAATAAGAAAGTGCTGCCTCTTCCCAGTGCAAAACTTACAGCTTCTTTCCACAGGGCTGAAAGCAAAATTTGCATCATTCCCCCTTCCGCTGAGACAGCCACACTATTTCACTCTGTCTCAAGGGAAACCTACTTTTGAGATACAGGTAGATTACAGAGACTTTACTTTCCCTTATGTAAATATATGTGTAAAGGAAAAAAAACCCTGAGGGATACTGCAAATAATTTTCCAGGCTGGTGCACAACTTTTTGCACATAAAGTGGATCTGGAGATGGGTGACTCAGGCTCACGTGCAGCCATGCTTTTGCCAGGATTTTTGGGGTTTCGTTTGTTTGGGTTTAATTGTTATTCTCTCTGGCTAATTGAAGCAAAACAAGGTATTTAGTCTCAAGTTGCTCTGCTGAACACTCTGTCCTAGTTCTTCCCAAAGAAGAGCAGCCCTAAGGTAGCCACTGTACACTAAGAATATCTTTTAAGAAGGCCAGCTGATGAACATTTCAGGGTTCATGTGTCATGGGAAGTCTGGAGGGTGATGAACCATAATGGCTGCCTGTGCAGGTGGGTTGAGCAGAGGAAGGATGTGACAGCAGAGCAGATGTACCACTTCGTTATCCCTACAGCCAGGCACTCTGTTCTCAGCCCTGTCACTTCAGAGGCAGGTGAATGCCCTGGGTCATGGAACTGCAGCTCTCACCTGTACAGGCTGAGCTGATGCTGCCCTGGGACACCCAGAGCAGCTGGGCTCTCACAGACTGGCTTTTGGGAGGATGGCACCATCTGCTGCAGAGCACCCAGGAGCCAGGGCAGAGTCTGGCCCAGAGCAAAGGACACTGGAAGCGAATCAGCTGCTTTTGGGGAGCTGTATGCAAAGTGGCATCTGAGCAGCAGCTGCCTCTCCTCCTCACCCTGTGTGGTTTCCTCCATGGCTCCCAGAGCCTGTTTTGTCAGGACACCTGTGTCCTCCCAGCAGCAGGAGACACTCGCACATCCAGCTGTCACCCATGGAAGTCCACAGACACCTGGAATTCATTTGAAACAAGTTCAAAATCCCCCCTCCCTGTGCATTCAGCAAAGGCAACATGAGGCAAGTATATTAAAAAGTCCTCAAACCCTAAACACGAGTGGCTACAGAAAGGCTGCGGAAGTTGGCACATTGGGTACTGTGGCTGCACAGGCTGCTCCTTGCCCATTTCTGCAGAGATTCACTGTGCACTGGCAGCCCCACAGCATCCCATTGCCCGTGCATGGGCTCATGCCAGAGCAGTGGGTGCCCAGCAGCCCTCAGCTCACAACAAACTCTGTGCCACCTGCACAAAGGCTCTCAGGAGAAGAAAAAAGAAGTGAGTGGGAGAGAGCAACAGGCAATAGTTGTATTTTTGCTTTGCATTAATGTTTGCTTGTCAAGTAAAATTGTCCTCTCCGGGGGCTTACAGCACTGAGATGCTGGGATATTTAACTGCCTGCCTTTCAAGGTTTTCTCCAGCCCTTTAGTACAATCTGAAACCATTCTGGAGATTGTTCCGTTCCCCCTGGAGCAGCACTGCTTTAATGACGTCTTTACAGCCCTAATGGACGTCCTTGGTACAGATTATAGCCCTGCTGGTAGAAATTTGTTGCAGGACAATGCTTAGACAATGATAAAATCACTTGGGGGGAACGAGGAGTTCAGTGTAAGGGGGTGTAATTCATAGTGCTCCATGTGAGCTGTGTTTGCATTCACACATTTTGCCTAAAGAGAAAAATGAACCATTAGGAATAATTGTAATTCATTGGGCTATTTTGGTCCTCATTTCATTTAGAAAAGTCTCAGGAAAATACGTCATCTGTGAGATGCGTATTACAAATCAGCATGAAAATCCCTCAATTTTGTGGTCTAGTTTCACCAGCACTTTCCCATAACTCTGCTCATGCTGCAGAACATACAAAAGCAATGAGTGAACCCAACTCTTTCCTATGAAACCTTGTTCCAGACTGATGTCTTCCCTATGGTAAGCCCTCTCACACCCAGCAAAAAGCAGTCCCTGCCCAAATAGTTCACGATTTGGGTCCCTTCACCGAGGAACACAGTGCTGCAAAGGAGGACTCAAGTGCCAGGTTTAGATTTCCATGCAGTAAGTTGTCACACGCAGAGAGAAGGTGTGGAGCCAGCTGGACTAATGCAGTGTTGAAGTTTGTGTCCAGATCCTTCACAGAACAGAGAAATTAAATGCTCAGGTCATTTCAGAGTGCTTCAGGAGCTCCCTACTCGTCATATGACTATCACAGAGGTTTTGCAATACATCATACAGCACTAATGATCATCAAACTACTTAACAATGGAATATTACCCTAAAGTTACCTCAATGCATTAATGAATGATCCATTAATTAATTCAATTTATTGAACATTGGCCTTGCTTTCCTGCTAGGCTAGAATCACTTCATGCCAAATCTAAACAGGATAGTGGTATTTAAGCCATCTCTGAAATCATGGTGGTCTTGAGGACCCCAGTCCCTGTGGACCAGCAGCAGCCAGCACTTATTTGCTGCAATGATGCTGAGCAAGGGAGAAAGCATGAGGCTGCTTCAAAGTGGAAAGATCTTTGTGGGAAAAAGGAGGAGGTCCATTTACAGATCCAAACCATTGTTACATCTCACTCAGAGGAGACCTTCAGCCTTGAAACTGCTTGAACTGACCCTTGGCAGTCCCAGGAACAAAAGCAGATTTGCAGGCACCAGCTGGCCATGCTGATACTGCGGGTAATGGTGCCCTGGGCACAGACAGAGGAGAAACAATTTCTGATGCATACCCATTGTGATTTATAATTTCCCAGGGCAGTCAGTAAAGTCTGGAAAGCTTTTACATCCTCTCTTTCTGCAAGAGTACTAGATTATTAATACTATGCTAAAACAAACAAAAAAATCTATTTGGATTGTTTCTGAAGAGGCTACTAATGTAGCAAATCACTTGATACAGGAATAAATGCACTATAAACTGGCCAGTAAGCCAGTGATACCCATCAAGTAATGGTTGGAAACTACAGGTGTTTTGAACATACCAATAATCCAACTGCAATCAACAGCTGAGGGGTGACTAGTTACAGACAAAAAAGAGTTGAAGTGGGATATTTTATATTCCATATGGAAGACAATATTCAATGCCTGGAAGCTGAAGCTGGATACATTCAGACTTAAAACAAGCAGCAGTTTCTCAGCTTGGTGGGAGATTAACACTGAAATAACAGGACAGTCTTTAAAATTAGATCTTTATGAATGGCAAGATTTCATCTGTGTCCAGGGGAAAAAAAATCCTTCCCAAATGCAGCAACACGTCAATCTTTCTACATCCCAGAAGAAGAGCAGATAGAAAGAAATCGTGTCACTAGAAACTCCCTGGGCAGGTCAAAAAGAGAGGGAAAATGAATAACGAAGGGACTGAGATCTCCTGAGCTCAAACTTTCCCATCTCACACCTTTTCTCTGGCACTCTTGGATGTTTGTGATGTAGAGCCTCCCATACATGCTTGATCTCACCGCATTGGAGGAATAAAGCTCAGTGCACCCAGCTCTGCCCTGCAGCAGCCTGGCTCCCTGGGGAAGATGAGTCTCTGAAAACCACTGAAACTTCAAAAAATGGTGCATTATAACCTTAATCCACGGCCAGGAGGAACTGCAGCACCGATTTTAATGGAAAGCTACTAGGGAAAACTTCCCCAGTAATTGTTACTGCAATGCAAATCTCTATGGCACCAACAACCAGAACATTGTCAACCATTGCCATACAAGACTTCATTAAAAAGGCAAAAATTCTGCAAGGGAGGAAGTATCTTTCAGTTCAGAGCAGCAAACAAGGAGGTGAGAGCTGAAAGGACTCACCCTTGGTCTCTCTGGGCTTCACAGCAAACTAGCACTCACAATTCCATTCCCCGCCTCAGAAAGGAGCTGGCCCCTCACATTTCCTCAGGGCCAGGCTGGGAAAGTACAAGGCAGGTTATTAAAAAGGGAAGAATAGCTCCTGCCCGATGACAACTCCCATCCCCTTTTTAAATGCCTGAGGGATCAGGTGTGACACTGAAGCAATACAGATGGGAGGGGAAATAAAGAAACTCACAATTGTAAGGTAATGAGGATCAGCCAATTATACCTTCAGGAGTCTGTGTTAATTAGAAGCTTTTCAAGAGAAGAGTCAAAGGACTTCGCAGACACAGATGGAAACAGATTTTAACAAGCAGTGATAAGTCCCAGTGTTGAAGAGGCATCTCCAGTTCATACAGGGGATGACTCCAGATGAGGCTGTGCTACACCAGCAGCCACCCACCACTGACTGAGTGCAAGCCAGTGATCAGTGCAATTGATTTTCTAGGGAATATTGTGGTATTAACATGAATAATCATGTAGCTGGGACTGATAAAGGGTTTTTTTCCCTACATAATAGTCATACCTCTTTGTGAGAGCCCAAAAGCACCTGGGTCATTTGGTGGCTCATAAGTGGTGCATTACCAACGGCTCAGGGAGGAGGAATTGATTTTTCCTTTTTCTTAATGACGGTGTGTAATGCAGCAGCTTCATGCACTGTCGGCAGAGGCCATGGTTGTTTTAGAGGATTTGATAATAGCTCACACCTGAAGCATGCTTTTTTTCCTCAGACAGAGGGGAGTGCAAAGCAGAGAGTGGAACAAGTCACAATTAATTTTATTGTTCTTTAGATATGGCTGTGGTCATCTTCTTTCCTGTTTAAGTCAGAGAAGCTCAGAACATGGATGTGGATTTTTTTACAAGCATCAAAATGGTTCCTTTAAGTGTTACATGTGCCTCCTGAAAAGGGCACGGGAAAGCCAATTAAGAATTTAAAAAAAAAAAAAATAATCTAAGAGACTGAGCAGAGCTCTTTTAGTTTATCCCCAAATGAACAGTAACTTTGAGGTAATTCTTGCGGTTTATTGCACTAACCAAGAAAACCAGGTCATGTAAAATGAAAGAGCCCATATTACCTGTGAAGCAAAAGTGCCTTCTCAGCAGACACTTTTTTCCTCTGTGTTTGTCCTAGACCATTATTTTCACTTCCCTGAGATGTGCTTCACGAGGAATACTACGGGGACCAGACATCACTCTTGGTGAACTGTACTGCAGAGGGCTGTGAGTTGGAAACAAGAACTGCAAACGTGAAGCTGTGACAGAGGTAACATTCCCCTCATCCTAAATGGGTGTGCAGCATGGAGATAAATTCTCATAAGAAGCATCAGAGGGAAAAAGCTGCCCAATGACCACAGGCACAGTGGATGGAGTCCCAGAACCCAACAACTGCTGACCTCCTACCTGTGCCCCAGCCCATCTTTGCCAGCACCTTGTTCCGTGCAGTGACACCCCAGCAATAAGTGGACATGATTTTTGACACAATAAACCTCAGAGACTGGAACAGGAGCTTCCAGACTCCCCTGGAGCACAAGTGTGACTGCCCCAAGTGATAAACCTTGGCAAGGCCAAGCTTCAGTGTGATGCTCAGGACATTGCACAAAGGACATTGAGCAATGGTTACAGCATCTCCTCTAGCAGCCAGAATAAGATGGCTGGGTTTTGTCATGCCGTGTCCCCAGGCAGCACACCCAGCTCCACCCACCAGCGTTACAGGGGTCTCAAGGGGTTATGAATGACACATGAGGGCTCAGAGCATCAGCACCCACAGGAGTGAACTGAGGCCTGTCTTGAAGTTAAGTCACTTTGTGAAAATGTAACTTCCAATATTTCATTAGGATCTCTCCCATCTGTTAAACATCATCCCAGAGAGTTTGGTGACACTCTAAATGAAGCTGTGAAGACATGCGTTTGTTTTAGATGTAATTGGACAGCTGTTTTATTATGAGTTAATGAACTATGATGATTAAAAATAATCTAATTTTAGCTAACCATGTATTAACAATAACTCCAGACTAAAATCACAGCAGAGCAAGTTCTAGACAACTTGCCTGGCAATGACTGGAAGCAGATGAAAAAGGAAAACCAGTGAGGTGCTACAGGACAAGAGGTGCCTCCAGGCCAGGCTCCCTGCACCAGGCATGGGCTCCTTGGGCTTCCCCATTGCAATCACCCCACCACCTCCTCTGGCTCAAAGCCCCTTTTGGTCCAAATAAGTCACCAGGGTCTGCTCACACTCTTCTGTCTTCCCAGCCCCTCTTCATGCCCATGTTCCCCCTCTCCCCCAACCACAGTATCTCATGAGGGGCTGGGGGACAGGAGAGGGGACAGTGATGGCAGCAGGCTCAAAGGTAATTGAAAGACAGAGATAATTGACCTCTTTGTGATTGCAAAACATGTTTCAGACTGCTTGTCCCCTGGCAAACTAGTCTCTTTGCCCTGGAGAATGGGATGCTCCTTGATGTAGGGTCACATCCTTCCTTACTGCAGGGAGATGGCCCCATGGCCATGCTGAGCACCAGGAAAAGCTGATCCTGAGCTGGGGAGTCCTGAATTTGTCCTTTCCACACTTTCCAGTTTAGAAGAGATTTTTGTATTTCAGCTGAACCTTGTGCCAATGACAAGAGGTCACAGAAAACAGCTGTTGGAGTTTCCATAGGGTTTCCCAGTTTGCATGGAGCAGTTTTTAAGGAGTGAAGTCTTTGCCTTGAGAGAGTTTCAGTGAAAAAGCTCTGAAGAGTTAAATGAAGACAGGTCCATATGCCACATGTGCAAATTACTTATCTCCTGATGTTAAAATAAATCTGTTCCAAATCACTGTGCCTTCCCAGCAGCTGCCTCCTGATCTTTCTCCACTTCAGCCCTCCATTTGGCCTTCTTTTCTGTGTTCACTCTCAGCAGTGTCTGATCATTTTTTGCAGCCTTGAAAAGAATTGGTGAAAATTATTGCATGCAGATATTTGCCACCACTACATTTCCCCACATTTGCACCACTTCTCTTGAGACACCACTGTCCTTTTTGATATTTTGCAGTGACAGAAGATAATGTGTTTCCCTATTATACCACATTTTCAGTATTTGCAGCTCTGATCAGCAGGAGAATTGCACTGTAAATTGTTTACAGGTGCACTGGGATATGCAAGTTATACTGCAGACCATCCTTCCCCAGCAGTGTGATGGGAAGAAATGTCACAGCTCTTGGGGGCCATGGTAGCTTGTAGACAAGGCAAGTAGGACCACAGGAGCCTCATGGTCGATGGATGCAGGGTAGAACCAGGTACCATTGACACTGTCTGAGCTACTTCATCACCTTTGGACTGGCCTCTTGATGAGATACTGTAATATAGAGCATTGCACTAAACAGGTTTATGGCAAAGTGGGTCAGAAGGAACAGGTTAACCAGTAAATTGTGCTTTACTGTGCCAATCTCTTCTCTGGAGAAGGGGAGACAGTCCTGAGCAAATATTGATTATGTGTGCTTATACTCAAACCCATCTGTCACCCAGGTGCTTATTTACCAAAGGCATACATAGATCATACATTAAGTGAATCAGTTCACTTCACCCAGAAAAAATACTCGATACTCACTTCTTTGCCTGTGATGATCATGGCCAAACAGCCCAGCACAGTCAGTGCAATCATGATGTAGCAAACCTTTATCCTGACAATGTTCCTTGCTGCATTGAGGACATCAGACCTGCAGAGAACAGAGCAGAGTTTCTATCCTGCACCAGCACGTGTGAAATGAGATCATGGGGAGCTGGGTAATGAATGCTCAAGTCTTACAGCAACTGCCTGTCAATGTGCAATGGGTTTCAGCCTTTTCTTTCTGCAGCTCCTTAGAGGAGGGCTGAAAAAACAGCCTATGGGGAAAAGATTTGGCCACCTTCCCGTCAAGTGGGGTATTGCTACTTCCAATAGCCACTAGTAAGAAAAGGAATAACAAATCCTGCTCTCCTGTCTTCTTTTATTGCATATAAGAGTGAACAGCTGAAAAATGACAGGGACAGGAAAGTCTTCCCAGCGTGACAATGGAA
The DNA here is from genome assembly GCA_035221455.1 of Xenops minutus. Classification (NCBI taxonomy): domain Eukaryota; kingdom Metazoa; phylum Chordata; class Aves; order Passeriformes; family Furnariidae; genus Xenops; species Xenops minutus. Next base: position 8,288,879 of record JAWWEE010000142.1, on the reverse strand, counting down.
TTATGAAGGGCCCACCTTTGGTGCTGCAGGGCATGGGCTGCTGCACAGTAACAAGAGACACTGGGGCTGTTCCACCAGCTCCAGGCAATGCTACCTTCAGTGAATTAAAAACACATGCATGACATTTTGGCTAAGAGCAATGGAGAGTTTTCACACAGTGCTGAGGGACTGGATCCATAAGCACATCCTCACATCCCCATCCAAGCTGCACATGCTGCTTTGCAGCCCTGTCCCAATGCAGCACAGCCTCTCCCAGGCAGTGGACACCAGCCCCAAAAGCATCTGCCTGCAGTGGGAGGCTGAGCTGGGTTGGAGCAGGTGAGCACACCATCCAGGAGCAGTTGTCTTCCCAAAATGCTGAACAGCCACAGCCATTGCTGGAAAATTTCCACCACCTTCCCTGAGTGGCTCCTGGCATGTATCCAACAACTCATGTTTGCAAGAGACTTCAGTATAGCAGTGAGTCATTAATGAAATCATATCCAGACATGGATTCACTCACACCTGCAAGGGGAAGGACGGCTTCAGAAGCCCCCAGAATGTCACAAGTCAAAAGCTTAGGACTTCAAAACAGAGTGACAATCCTTTAATAAAATATCTCAACAAGAAGGTGAAACCACAGGCTGGACATGAGGAACTCATTGCAGATCTCTGTCACTAAAGCTGTGTATAGCCCCAAGTTCTTATTAAAATTTATGCAGCGTTATTGCTAATCAATAAAACTTAGCAAAGCATGCAAAAATCCAAAGTGGATGATATCTTACCATGGTGACTTCTGAGCTACAAATCCCCTTGTCTTGCAAAAGACACTACAGCTTAGTCTGATATTTCTGACATCTAAAACAAGTGAATCCAATTTACTCCACAGGGAATGAAAAAGTTCACATTCTCAAGAATTACAATTATTTCTGGGCACCAGTAGCAGCAAGCCCCATCAGCATGGTGGAGCACTGGCCCTCACCACATGAGCACAATTCTGGGTACTGCAGACTGGGGTCTCAATCTGTGTGTTCACAGCCAGAAGTATCATTCTGACAGGTCCACTTACGATATGTGCTTGGGAATGTCCTCCTCCTTTTTAAAGCGTCCTGCCCATATTAACACTTTTTTATCAAAATTTGTAGGACTTCTATCATTTCTGAAAGCTTCTTTGCCTGTAAAAGATTTTGTAAGATGAAACAATGAGCCAAGCTTCAGGAAGGGAAGAGGAAAAAGACTTGTTACAGGGAGAAAAGGAATGAAAGTTCAAAATTGCACTTTTCTGTTCTCTGAGAGCCAAATATGGTTTCTAATATCAAAAAGACTCAGCAGTTAGTGCAAGAGGCTTTGTTACATTTGCAGCTTATTTCATTTGGTGCTTTTTTTCCCTTTAGTTTTGGTAGGTCTTAAACTAAAAATCTCATCTAAACTTCCTGATTAAGTGGGTAAAGGATGTAGGACTGAAGTCCCCCAATCCCACAGCATCCTCTCACCCTGCTAGAATCTTACTTTTAAATGGCCCAACTAGTGAGTTAAGCAAACTGCCAGCAGCACAAGTAACTCCTCAACAGCTTCTCCTCCTAAAATCACCGATGGAGAGATGAGGTCTGCTAAAACGCATCCTGGTGGGAGGCTGGCAGTCGTTCTCATGCAAGCTGGGTACCACATTGCTGTACTCTAATGATGATACATTACACCCCATCAGGCTACCACAGCGATGCCATTAGCATGCTGTCACCTGCAGCACAATGAGAAAAGGACTCTGGCTCCACTTGATGGAAACAAGCCCAACGACAGGCCATGACAAGGACAGCAGCAGGGAGACCCTGCAAAAGTAGCAATGGCTGTCTCAAATCCTGTCTTTTGCATTGCACACCTCCACAGGTGGACTTTGCAAGGCAGCTGAGACTGCTCACCCAGTACCTACACCCAGGTAGGTGAACCCAAGATGCTATGCTAAAGTGCCCTGTGCTTGCAAATGTGGGCTTGGATTGAGAAATGCCCAGTGGGTGACCAGGGCATGCAGGAAGGGATGGATACGAAGATGTCCCCAATTCCACTGTCCTAGACTCCCTGCCTGTTACTGGATTGCTGGTTCTTGGCTGAAAGGAAATCACTGCCACTACAGAAGGGGGCTTGGGGAGCATCTCTTTCTGCCCATGTTGAGATGGTGAAGTTACATTATGTGCATTGGCCCCAGACCTGTTCATGCATACTAGGACTTGCGAATGGCTGGAAAATCCCAGCTGTAAATCTTGGCACCCAGATCTCCAGGTAAATTTAATCTTCTGCTTCTCCTATTTGTCTTACAGAGTGCCAGTCAGACCAGGAGAGGTACCTCAGCAAGTGGCAGAATCAGATCTGCAGCAAGCAGCATGTTGGATTGCTAAAAGGACAGGCTTCACTCCAAGGGTAAACCCCATGCTGGAGACCCTCAGCCAACCCATGGGAACACAGACAGCCCCATAAAGCCCAGACTTGCTGGGGTGAGGGGTCTGCAAAGGCACAGCCAAGGAAGCGGTGCTGTAGGTTAAAGGGAGAAACTACCTCCATACCAGGAAGCTTGTCCATCTGGGAGCGGCCAGTGTCTGCTTCCTGCCACGCAATCCAGGGCACTACCTGGCACAAGCACACAGAGCTGTGGCTGCAACCTGGCAAGGAGCATGGAGGGGATCTGAGGGGTGCACTTCTGCCACTTGCACCAGCCCTGTACATGCAGGGATGTGCACTGGTCCTCCTCTGGAAACCTGGCAGCTGGGTAGGAGGAGGAACATTTGTTTATCTGTTTTAATTAACATGTTCCCTGACATGAAGTGTCAGTTTGTATTTGCTGCCACAGGAGAAGGACTATTTAATGCAAAAAACTTTATCCCTGTGCACCATGCTGGTCTGAGTTCTGACCGTGTTCTGAGTCCCAGGGAGCATTTGTAACCCCAGGAGATTCAGCACTGCAGTAACAGCCCCCGATGAGAATGAGGGTCATTTTCTCATCCTTTCCTGTAAATACCCTTTCCCTCCACACTGCAGCATGAAACAGTGACCAAAGGCTTTTTACCCACCTGCATCAGCCGCCTGCAAAGCCATGTCCTGAGCATCCCTTGCTTTGTTGCCAACAGCTCTGGTGGGGCGCAGGACTGGACGAACCACCGACCGCCACAGCCCAGGGCTGTGCCCCAGCAGCCTCCCCAGCATCCTGTCCTGGGCAGCACTGGGCCACCACTGCCCCAGCAGCCTGGGTGTGCAGGGGGCTCAGCAGGAGCCCAGGAGGCTGCCTCTAGGAGTTATTAATGTAAAACTAACCCGTTCTTGTAAGAAGGGAGTAGCATGCACTTCCACCCCAACTGACAACAGGTTTTGCTTACATCATGGTGACAAGTTAAATTTATCACCTGTGTTTACCAAAATGACACACCTTCGGAGATAGGCGGGCAGAAATCACCGCTGTGGCAGCTCCCGCCCACTCCAGACTCTGCCCCAAGCTCTCCATCACGAAAAGCTGCTCAGGAGAGCAATGGCTATTTACATTATTTTCTCAGTCCTTACTAGGGAAGGACTAAAATAGGACAGTGTGCTGTATTTCCCCAAAGATAGGCTTAGTGACTTAATTATTCCAGCTGGTTAAGCTGTTATGGTTCTTAATTGTTCTCAGCTAAAAAATAATCTTGCAAATCAGTTACTTTAAACAGACTTTCTGAAGAGGAGCAGTGTTTATCCCACCTCAGAACAAACATGGTTTGGTGGCAGGAAACTAAAGTTGATGTTTGTGTCTGTAAATGCATTATGGGGAATCCATATTACATCCAGACTGCAAACTTTCCCAGCAAAGAAATATATTTTAGATATATTTCAGATTTAAAACAGTAAGCTAAGAAATTGTGACTAAAACCTCAGGTATTGTAGCATTTGTCAGTCAGGAAAATTGTCATTGAAATGTAGCAGTATCTGTAAGGTATTTGCCCTTCACAAAGTCTGGATAGCACTGGATGTTTTCCATAACATCAGCTGTTCTAACCAGAGAATGAATCAAAACTAGTGCTATTTTATCACTTTGACATTTCTCCTGCATTTTGCACAAAATTCTAGCTGATGGGTCAGGAAATGGAAATGCAAAATACTTGCCTCATTTGGAGTAGTGGGGTATTTACTCTCCTTGGATATACAATGCTCTAAAGCTGATTTACAGGTAGGGAAAAAGATTCCATTTGAACAGGAAAAAGCAGTTTCCAAAAGGTAAATTTTTGAGAACTATGTAGTAATACTATCAAATGCACTATTGCAGAAAATCAAACCGTGTCTAAAAGCAAGGGGAGGAACTATTGGGATGTTAGTAAGGATATTCTTTAGGGCTGAGAGGATGAAAGATGTGAAACAGATGCAGTTCCAGCTCCCCAGCTCCTGGCCCCAAGAAAAACTCTACCATTTGTAGAGATGTTTTATATTTTTTGAGAACACAAAGTTATTGATACCGAGGAAAGAAGAAACTCGCAACAATGACAAACAAGTTTTTTTCTCTTTCATGAAAGCTCCACAATGTATCCAGATATAACACAATGTTTTTAGTTTAATTCACTTGTAATTTGGTAAAGCAAATTAGATCCATTTCCAGATTAGGGATCCATACAGAAAATAAATAGTGGTTTGCGCTTCCAGCTGCAAACAAAAGCTGCAAACAAGCAGAAATCAGTGGATGTGATTATGCTGGAAGAAGCAGAAGGGAAAACTGGTAAAGTCATGGAAGATATTTGTGTCCTGCTCAGGATTTCCCTGGGGGAAAATGGGCATGAGGAGAAAGAAAGATGCATTTATAGCCTGAAGCTTATGGGGCTCGGTACCCACGAGCATCCCCACAGCTTCCCTTCTCATCTTGTAGAAGAGCTGCTGAGTGGAAAAAGGACAGTGCACATCTGGACATCCCTCGGTCCCCAAGCCAAGTGTGCAGGAGGGGCTGTGGGGCAGTGAATGGGACTTGCTGCCATGGTGCTTACATTGCACTTGTACCTGCCTGACCCCACAGGGCCTCCAACTGTGCAGAACATTAGAGCATTTTCACTTTAACAGGCACTCTTCAAAATACTTATTTACTGCAGAAGTAACTGTCTTTCCATCATGTCTGATTATGGATTTGAAGAGGCAAAAAGGAACATTTTTATTTTATGTCTTAGTTTCTCAAAAGTGGAGAAAACCGTAGGGTTTTCAGGCCTCTGGTGCTTATCCACCTAGGGGTTGCCAATTGTTTCCTCTAGCAGACATACCAGCTAACAGCTTTATTAATCATGTCTGCTGTGAGCAAAAAAACACTTCAGGATTTATTATGTCAGCATTTAGAAGTGCAAAGACACAGAGATTCTCATGAAACCACAAAGACTGTGACTTGCTCCTGAATTTTACTTGCTTGTCTGGCACCATGAATGCTTATTGCCTGGGTGAGATTTACTGCAGCTTAGGAAAGTTATAGACACCTCTGAGTTAGGAAGTCAAGCTTTCCTATGTACAATGTGGATTTCTCTCTAGCCCAGAGCAACTTGAATCCCTTCCTGAACAGCACAGATATGCAGAATTGTCTTGGACCAAGGTAGCCTTGTGTGCAGCCTTATGGCCTCAGTCCTCTTTAGAGAAGTTTTGTGCTTAGCCCAGTGTGTGCACATGCTCCCTGGCCAGGTTACAGGAGGCTCATCCAGTCACTCCCCACACCAAGCCATCTCTCTATAACCATTAGTGATTCACAACCAGAGTGCAATCAGTATTTAATAACCATTAAGCTCATGGATAGGAGTTTATTAAATAGCAGTAACAGCTTGTTCAAAAATGCAGAATTAGCAAAACTGGGTTTAAAGCACCATCTCCTCCACCTTCCATATTCTTCTGCTGGGAGGAAAGCAGGACCCCAGCTCCTCAGCAAGCCCTGAACACGACAGATGACACTGACTAGCCGTCCAGGTGTCCCCCAGGCTTCCTCTGACCCTTGTTGCAAGAGGAGAGCACAGATCTGAAAGCTCTTGAGCTACAACAAAGCAGACTAGCTCAGACAGAGCAGAGGATGGTCTGCAGCTGTGGTGGTGGTGCAGACTCATGACATTTATGTTTTCTGTGTGAGAGTGATATGTAGCTGCAATGCTTGTTGCACACTAGTGCCAACATTGAAGATTTAAAACTAAGCAGAAAATCTCACAGGACTCCATCCTGTTTCTGCATCCTCTTCACACCCCTTCTGCCACCTCAAACTCTGCTATTGCAGCTAACTCCACAGCAAGGACTAACAACCAGTCCCTAATTGTACTCAAAAACCTTTGCAGAACTGGAACTGAGAAGCCACAATATAAACTCAATTGTTCGTTGTAAAATTCCATTGCTCTGGCTTCTGGATGACTTTATAATGCTATTCCCAGAGCCTTAATTCTGATTATTGTCAGCCTATTGCAGCAATGAGAAACTTAGGCCCAGGTTCTCTTCGCTTGTACTTCTTTTTCTGCTTTCAACAGCCACAGTAATGAAAGTGTTTTTTCTTCCAGAAGCCCCAGATTCCCACATATATCTTAACAACTTATGGTTTATTTTCATAATAATGCACAATAATTTTTTATACCCATACACAGAAAAGAATTCATAGGAGTATTCAACCAAAAAAAGTATTACTTTATAAAGCTGCTTTCAGTGTCCTCAAAAACAAAGTCTTACCATCAGGCTGTTTTACATACCATGCAAACTTTTTACATGAGGTCTGTGATGAGGAACATAAGATAATCTTATCTTAAAATTCTTTGCCTTCCCCCCATCTAATTATACATGCAGCAGAGCTCTGTCTTGGTTCCTAGACAAGATAAACAGCAATCCAGGATGGGCTTGTGGCTCATGAAATTCTAAGTGACTCAGGAAATATTTTTCCATGCAACTGCGTGTTCTCCAGCAGCACAATTTGACACAGTGAGAGCTATGAATTTCTTAGAAATGTCTCACTTACCTGCAGACTCCCAGGCGAAGAGCTGTCCCTCCTCTTCAGGGAGCAGCACTCTCAGGGCTTCAGTTCTCTCCAGAAGGTGACTCACATCCTCCCCATATCAGAAACAGTATACCCTAGGGAAACTCAAATGCAAATCCTAAGAAACTAAAAGCTCCTTAACTATTTCTCACCACAACCAAATAAAATCGAAGGAACAGTTACAGTATCTTATAAAAAAAATTCAACTTAGGGTGTTTGTAAAGACTTCTGAACACAAGCACCAGCATGAGACTTCAATTAATTCAGAATACTAGGACTCATATGTTTTGTAATCTTGCATGTTTTCAATAAAACAAAACAATGAAGGAGTCCTTCCTCTCTTTCTGTGCTCCACTTTAGCTTTGCTTTTTTAAAAAAAGATGAAATCAAATTTTCCTCTATCCAGTTACTGAAAGATCCTGCATTTTCTGCCAATATTGTCCTTATCCTCCAAATTTGATAGTATCACTACCATTTGAAAAATCTTACTTAGAAACCATAAATAAGACACAAATCACACTATTAAAAAAAAAAATCTAATCCAACCAAAACAAACCCACAATCTCCACTGTCTCTGGTAAATCTTGCCTAATTTGGACCATATGAGCCTTATGGTTTCAGTCCCTTAAGAGGAAAAGGTGATCGATGTAATACACTTGGGATTTTCTACAGCAGGAGCAGTCAGTTCCCTCAGGTGAAAAATATCTGAGCTGTTGTCATGTCTGCCACTAATTCAAAAATGAGAAGAATTGGGCCCTGGGTGTGTCAGGTCTGAGCAGCAGTGCCCAAGATTGCAAGGATCAGGATCTCCAAATTATCCTTATCTAAGAAAATTCATTTTCTCTGCCATTAAGCACATTTGTCCTTAAGAAATTTAAACACCAATTAATAGCCTGGATTTTTGGCTGCTTAAAGTATGTTCACCTCTGGGGCATCAGGAGAACCCACTCCTACCTCTCCTGATGGGAATACCTACAAACAAGGGACAGGAGGATCAATAAACCATCCTTGCTTTGCTCCCTTCCACCAGTTCTGTGTTTTTAGATAAGACGCAATAGAAGATTTGTTGGACACAGGAATACAGTCATGAATTGTCTTAATAGCAACCAAATTCAGTGGAGCTTGTGAGCTGCACCTGCAGTCACTAATCTCTGCAAGCAGATACTGGAAAGGGACTTGGAATGGGTCTGATGTGCCCTGGGTACAAAGTTCAGGGTTTATAACAGCTGGTGTCAGAAGGACAAAGCTCATGGCAGCAAAAAAAAAAGTTAGTCACTGCTCTGGTAAAGCTCCAGTTTGACCTTTTCCAGGGCTTGGGATGATAATACGGAGGTGATGAGGTGGCACGTCAGCTCCAGCACAGGGTGACTTGGCATATGCAGCAGATGTCCAGACGTGGGCTGAAACTTGGGGAGGCTGCCCAAGTGCAGCTTCATTGTGGGGAAGCAGTCAGATGTGAGCAGCAAAGATCCCAGGACCTATGGGAAATTGTCCAAAACCTTCGGGGTGTTGGGATGAAATTGCAGGGAAATTAATGCACTGATGAGCTTTGTACCAGGTCACAGATTTCTAGAATAACACACAATTGAACTGTAGAGCAAAAATGTACAAAACCCTGAAGAAAACAAAGCCATCAAAATCCTAACAATTTAAGTTTTGACTCAGAGTTTGGAGAACCATTTAATTTAAACATTTTCCACACCTGTTTCCCCAGCTGAGCCAAAGAAATGCACTGACAAGGACAGACTCGTTGTTCACTTGTCACTTAATGATTTTCTTTCTTGAGAAAAATGGCATTGTCTTCCAAAAAAAAAGACACATTTAGAAAATTTTCAGTCCATTAGTCAATAGTTTAGGGAAAAAGAAACCTAATTTTAAAAGATTGAACCATTCTTTGTGGAAATGTCTTTTTCTACAGTTGTTTTAATACGAAAATGACTTAGATTTTTTTCAGCTCCTGCAGAGAAGTCATATCCCATCGATCAGGCCAATCAACTGGCTGATATCAGTAGGACCCCCTGCATTGTGGGGTCAAATTTCACTTTTAGTGACTGGATGAATGTGTATGTCATCAATACAAGAGCAAATGTATCCTGGGTAACACAGGAGGAGGCACTACCCTGGGCATACTTTGGCCCAACAATGCACACCACAGTAACCATAAGAGAGCCAGATGCCTCCTCAGATTGGTGAACTGTGTCTTGACAATCCCTCTAAAGAGACCATAAAACTCTTCCAAACATGCCTGGGTGAAACACAACCAACCCATAGGATGGGATTTACTTTCAGCAGCTTTTATGTGTCCAAAGGGGCCACAGGAAAACACATCTCCTAAGAGATGCACGGCCCCCCAAGTGCAGCACGGAATGGGCAGGAGAGTGAAAATTTGTCAGACAAGTCTCTGCATAGTGATCTGGGGGCTTTGGTGGAACAGTGTTGTCTTGTTGCCTTGTTCAAACTACTGGCCTGCACTCTCAGGAGCTGGCTCACATGTGCTTCTGTAGGGATTGACCTGGGCTGGTGATTCCTCTGCTCCTTGTTTGTGCAGGGACTTGCACAAAGGAGTTCCAGGAACCTTCTGGTGTAGTATGGTAAAGCAGTAATGAGGAGGAGGGAAATGAGAGACTCATCTTGAGAAGATATGTAATAACTACATCCCACATACACAGGAACTTCTTCAACAGTAACACAAAGCTGTCTTGCATTTTCTGGACTGCGTATGTCATGGAAACACATATACAAAGCCCTTGAAATAAGTTGTGTTACTGAAAGAGGAATTTGTTCAAGAATAAAGCTTATCATAGAAATATGAGAGGTTTCCAGAGTGCTACTGACATTAGATGGGCAGCTCTCATTTGCTCAGCCTTCAGTAAAACATCTCTCACAGATAGAAAATGCCATCCTTGGAGAACTGAGGATTCTCCAAAAAAGGATCATTTGGAGAAGTAACTAAACTGAGGTCACACAGAGGTCAGTGGGAACAGTGCCTAGGAAAACCAGATGATCTCAAAGGCTTGTGTTGTATAAATGGGACAAAGCACAGTGCAAGATCAACTCTATGAGGCTAAGGAAGAGGATTTCTGGCTGCATTTGGTTAACTTAGCATGACTCCATGCTGCCAAAAAGATGCTGACATGGAAAAAGGAGATGCAGTTCTAAGATGCACAAGAAAAGTCAGTCCAGTAGAGAGAAAACAATTTTAGTCTTCTCATATAAAACATCTGGAACAGCCTACAGTGCTCTGCTCAATGAAGTTTATCAAGAAGAAAAGGAATAAAGGCAAGAATGAGAGGAATATGTCTTTTTCTTGGCTAACAAATTGCAAATGGAGAAGCGTCAAAGTAGATATCTCTCTGAGAAACTCGATGCCAGTTAGGCTAAATCACAGCACTAACACCTGAACAAAGGGTATAAGCTGCTTGTGAGGATGCCAAGGGCTGCACCTTTTCTCCAGTACCTTTCAGCACTGGAGCAGAGGCTGTCTCCACCCTTCTATTAGCTAATGGCAGTAGGCAGTAACACCAACAGCCAGGACACACAGCTCTCCAGGCTCCTGCAGCACTGCTGGGCTGGTTTAACTCCGGGCCATAGCTGCGCAGTCATTAATGTTTACAAAAGAAGTTTCCAGGGAAGCAAAATTACACACCGAGGAAATAATAAGCAGCAATGTAATCAGATGTGAGAGGGAGATCATTTCATTACCTGAACCAGGCCTCATTATTCACCATTTCTCTGGCAAGAACTGATAAATGCAGGCTAATGAATCTTCGCACTCGGACGAGCGGGAGGAGTGCCGGCTCGGCGCTGCCGCATGCTAAGCAGGACCCGAGAATCCAACTGTCAGCTGAAAGTCCAGAAAATAAAACACCAACTCATCCACTGCAGCACTGCAGTGAGAGGAGAGAAGGGTTTTAACCACGATTGGCTTGGTCTTACAGAGTCACCTTGGCTGTGGGAACTCTAAACATCCCAAGGATAATAGGGAATCTGTGTCCTCTGGTAGATACATGCAAAGACCAGAGTCAGCTTTTTAGAAAAAGCCTTTCAGGACCAACAGTATCAGCTGCAGTCTTCCTGGTCCTGACAGTTAAATACCATCCTTAGCCTGTTCATGACACAAGGAAGATATCAACAGAGATAGAGGCAATAGCATCTACTTTTAAAATCACAGTAGCAGGACCTTTGCCCACTTCTGTGGCACTATCATTTCATCAACACAGTTCAAAGTTGCCTACTGTAGCTATTCCTTCCTTTAAAAATTAGGGAATCAGGAAATACTCCACTCAATGTAGAAAATTATTAAAAAGAAACCATAACAACAACAACAGAAAAAAAAACACAAACAAAAATAAATGCTAAAGTAATTATCATAAATGAGTTCTCAGAGTTGTGAAGACTACCTCTACTTTTTCTATACTTTCTGCATATGTCACAAGCAATGTGGCTCCCAAATTTTATATGAATTTTATGTAATCAACCAGAACATTTGGTAAGACTGCTCTGGAAGAAGCTTAGACACTAACAGCTAACATGAGAACCTATTCAGAGAAACACACATGTCCTGACATTACAGGGAAATGCTGCCCTCATCTGTCTTCTGGTGACAGGTTCTATTTTCCTGCCTACTATGCCTAAAGCATTCATCACTTCCAGAATACAAAGGTGACTCTAGTTTTGCAAACATCTCAAAAGTCTGTGCCTGAACTGGAGCCATTAAGCTATAGTGCTGTTGGTAACCAGAGTTATACCATGTTTTTGCAACCGAGTTTAAATGTAGACATTTCTCATTCTCAACACTGAAGATAGTGTCTTGGCACAAAAGCAGAAAATCACTTACAGATTCTTTATAAAACTAAAACTGAACAAGGAAAAAAAATTAATTCCTAATGCTAGAAGAGCAGGAACACTGAGTTTCAGAACTGGGATTCAGCAAGAGCAGAACAACCTCGGCTCCTGCAGCGATTTGCACACCAGTGCACTGGGCAGGGATTTGGGGGATCTGATGTCTGCAGCCCAGCCTGCTGCAGAAAACCAGAGAACAAGGCTGGTTTGCCTCTTTCATCCATTTTGGTAAAAATCTATCTTTCTCTCATAAACACACACACACACACACAGGGGGGAGGCACATTTTAAGCACCATCAGTAGCCCTCAGGAAGGTGAAATGAAGGAGAAGATGAACGTGTATTCTACAAGGGCAGCAATAGGAAGGATGGGGGGCCCTGTATGACTCTTTTTTTTTCCTTCTTTGTATCCAGTTTAGGTTGTGGTGGTGAACATGAGCTCTCTGCTTTCTTGAGAACTTCACAATTCATCTTTTAAAGGGAATTATCTTTCTTTACCTTACTTTTATTAACGCTGGTGGAGAGAATTATCCCTCCTGGAGACAGAAGCTGGTGTCATTGGTACTTCCTGCTTATTTCACACTGTGGAGCTCAGTCTTCCTATAGCAAAGCTAGTCATGATACCCATGAGGTTTTTATTATAGTAAGAAACTCTGGCCAGATAAAAGCTCTACTTTCCTGATTGCTTGAAGGAAAATAATGAAAGTCTGGAACTCAGGAGAGAGTGCACTACAGGGGAATGTCCAGATGAAACCGCTTCAGGCTCTGCTGAATGTGAATGTTTGCACCTGGCAGAGCACGCACAAGAAAATTCAATGGGTTTCTCTTGGCAACAACCTGTATTTTCTTGTAAATGAGTTAAAGTTTGCAATTATGAATCGTACAGCTCAAGGTTTGCTCCCCAGAATAGCTGTATGAGATTAAACCACAGATCCAGGCCAGGCCAGCATCCTGTGTCTGACACCAACCTGGCTTAGACACCCAGAGAAGAGCGTAAGACCCATAGAAGCATTACAGACTTGTTTTTCTAGTATTCCCAAAGTCTTCTGAATCAGAAATAGTGTCTTGTTGAGGGCTGGGTTTTTTCGTTAGTTTTTCTGAATGATTTTGAAGCCACGCAACCATTTAGCACCAATACCTTTTGGGAAGAAGCTTCACAGTTGGACTGAGAATTGGACAAAACATTTTTCCTTTCACTTTAAAGTTACCACCTTTAAAGTTAAGTTCCCATCTTTTATGTGGTTCTAAAATTGTTAGAAATAGTGAATAGCCATGCATTAGTCCCCTTCATCACTCCTCTCATGATTTCCATGGGTGACTATTGGGTTCACTCTCCAGCCCTGATTTTTGCAAAGCAAAATTCCTGTTCCTTTTATTTGCTTGCTGAGCAGAGCCTATTTCAACACTCAAGCCATCTTTGGTGCTTTCTCTTCTGCACATCATGCTCAAGATGCACACATACACTTCACCTCCACACTGACTCCATGCTCCACTGAGGTGCAGTTTTACTCTGTCATGAGTTATCACACGCTGATAAATCAGACCAAGAAAGCTAACTCAAGCCTTCTTGAGGCTGTTTTATTGAGGAAGAAAACCTTTTACAGTAGCTGTGACTGCTATCAGTCAAGCCTTGCTGACTGAGCTGCCATTTCCCACTTCGTTTCCTTCAGTGGAAATTTAACCTGCTGCTCCCTCTCTCTTTCACCATGGCTTCTCTGTCCCAGTAAGTGGACCTTTCCAGCCCCACGTCACCATTTTGTGACTACTTTTACACCTCTACTCCTAGTCCCCAGGGTTCAGCTGAGCCTCAGCTCACTTCATGACCTTCCTCTGGCCTCTCTCCATCAGGTCCAGGTCTGGGACAGCTGTCCTGCCAAGGTAACCTTCCAGCCTGCAGAGGCCGGAGTGGCTGTAAGAGGGCAGCTCTATTTGCACCTGAACCCTCGGCTCGGAGCGCCTGCGGAGCCGCAGCCACGGGCACACGCTGCTCTCTGCTGGGCAGCTCCGCACCGCGCAGCCCCGCCTGGAAACCTGCCCACTGCACGGTGCCGATGGGGGAGAGATGAAATTAAATGCTTTTCTTCATTTCACCACCTCTGTGCTCTCATTATTTGACTAACTTCCCCCTCCTTCCCGGTCTGCCCCTTCCCAAGTATGAACTGATGCTCCGAGGCAGCATCAGTGGATGGTGCAGGGATGAGCACTACAGCTTTGCAGCCTCCCTCCTGCTCCCAGCCTCTCCGGGCTAGTGACAGCACTCTTTTCTGGTGGATTGTGGCTAAACTATGATCATAGAGCAGCTACAGTGCAGGAAAAGGGTCCTCTTCACCAGCTTCCATTACAGGCTCTAATCCCACAGGCTTTTTTATAAATTCCCACTCAATTATTTTCATAGCCCACGCCAAAACAGGACTATTGCACTTCTATAAGAAAAGACTTTCAGGAGGTTGAATCTTTCCAGCTGAAAGTCTCAAAGGCTTAGGATCATGGAAGCAGTGGTGGTACTTCCCTTCCTCCCACTGCCTCCCCAACAACTCCATACAAAAACACTAAAACTTTCCAGGTTCAAACTCATTAAAAACAGAAAATCACATTTTATTTGCCAGCTCCAAAATGATTAAAAACAGGAAATCACATTTTATTTGCCATAAAGCATTGATTTATCACAAAAAAAGTACCAGTATAATACATACACCAAGGTATGCAGCTTGGGCAATAAGCCACTATCCACACTCCTTCATATCCAGAAAAAGTGACAAAACCCTGAGAGGAAGTGACAGCTACACACTGCTGCATTGTTCCCAAGGAACCATTATCACAGTAAGAGAGACATTTCTCAGCACAACAAATGTATTCATTCTATGCATATTTTTTTTCCCTTTATCAGGAATTCACTTGTATTACAAGTGAAGTCAGGTTCTCCTAACCCAGCACCCTCCTACCTAGGTAGATGCCCAAGTCTGTGTTCCTAACTGCCTTACAAACTTCATAACTTTTCATTAATCTCATGATTTCAGCAAATTTTGGAGTAACAGCACCACAAGGCAGTTGTAACCTTCACTTCAAGTAAAGTTCTGCTTATTTTGGCCCTACCACAACACTGACAACACTGTTTGAATCTTTAAAAAAACCTTTTGGGTTTCCTTTGGAAGAGAAACTGCAAATCTGAGTGAAAGGTGCAGAAAACTGATCGGTAAAGTCTTGGTGAGAGTAGGAGAGCAGATGGACCAGAATTCAATGGTTACTCTTTCATTCTGTAGATCCCAATGACAGAATATGGAAATGTGGGATTTTTTAAATTACAGACAGATGAATGCTAAGCACAAGATATGACACAAAAGATGGCTCTTTTGGAAATAATGAGAAATAGAAAACAACCTGCTTTTCACCATGCTAAAGTCTTGTTTCCTGTGAGGGCAACTTTTTGCCTCTCAATATTTTTATTTGTTTAGATAATACACACACACACACACACGCATACATAGTACCTCAACATGAAATCCTGAGCAGCCTCACAGCACAAGGCTTAGACAGATAAAAATTGTGTTCCCTGAGCTACAGTGCCAGGCAGCAGCACCCCAGTTCACCTCTGCTGACCACACACCACTGTGGGTGGCAGAGCACAGCAGAAGGCAGTAACTGCACATCAGGACATGCATGCACAGCACCTTTGGGCTTAAATTCCTGTAGCTGAGGAGCACTTGAATATGTCTTTACTCTCTTCCACATCTATAATCTGCAGTCCAGCTGGATACCAGTTGGATGGGGCAAGCATACCCTGTCCAGCAGCCTGGGAAGCCTGCTATATATTATCCTGCCCTCTCAACCTAGATATCTGGTGAGATCTCAGTGCCTAATTTACCTGTTCCTCCCCAAAGACTGAAGCCCTAAAAATAAATAATATGGTTTACTTTCATTTGGCAGATGGATTTTGAAGGGCAGGGAGTTGATTTACTTTTTTTTTCTGGCTTTTTTTTTTTTGCTTTTGCATTGTACCTTTCTGATATTAAAGGACAAACCCCACATATATGTTAAAAAAATTGTCATCCAAACAGCCATCTCATTAATGCGTATATATGAAGGCAGACACAGTAGGAATTTCATGTTCCTTTTCCTTTTTGGGATCTACAATATGACTGTATCGTTCTCCTCGATAACGTTCCAGGTAGGGGCCCCAGTTTGCCGCAGGCCGGCAGCAGCTCACAACGCGCTGGAAAGCAAAACCAAGAAGCATTTGATGTCTTACTTTAGTCCAGGCTACTATTAAAATTCAGTAAAGCTGTAACTCCAGATATGCACTGCAACTCAACAAATGGCAAATCACCAAAGTTGCTTAAAATTATTCCAAATAACTTTGGGGTCAAGGGATGCTGGATACAGAAGTAAAGAACAGAGAAAGCTGTGACCAACAGGACTATTTGGCAAAGCTTGGCAAGCACAGCATACCTCAGTTCTAGCACTTGCTTTTTTCTGTGAGGATGTAAAACTCCAGAAAATTACATGGGGACAGAAAGCGATAAAAATTCTTCAGAGAATTTAAAGCAGTTGAAATAACACAGAATCCATGAAAATCACTCTTGAATGTGTGTGTGTACTCCCAGAGAATCAGACTTTATCTTCTTATCAGAACACAGTAAATTTGCCTCTGTTGCAATTACCAGAGATGTGTTTTGGTTTAAAAATCCAATTAATGAACACACGAAAGTAGTAAATGTGTTGGAGAAAAAAGGCACAGGTAGTTCTGATAATGCCAAAGAAATTAAGATTGGAGGCTATGATAGCTTTTTTTGCACCCTTACCTGAAAAAGGTTTCCTTCAGCTTTAACTATTTTGACAATAGCAATAATGGGAATCCAGATGACGCAGAAGATGATCATGCACCAGCCGACAACAGTTCCCCAGGTTGGATATGGCACTGAGCCATAAGTGGGACGTGAAAACGTGACCAAAGACCATATCAAAATAGCCTATAAAAAAATGGTGAAAAGAATAAGAGAGAAAAGCAGATTTCCAGCAAACCTGAACTTGCACCCTGTTTCCAAGTTGGTTTTGAAAAAAGGACTATCTACAAGTTCTGCACAGTTCAATTTTGCTTTCTGAGGGTGAGAATGGTTGTGCAGGATTTGGTGTTCAGTCAGAGGCACACAGCAAGACCAAAGGGCAGGACTGAAAGATGGCAGTGATGTGCACTGTAAGTACATTTATGTTTAAACACAACTGCATCTCTGGGTGCTCTGAAACCTTATGTTGGATAATACATCTGTTGCTGGATAAGCCCAGTACCTTTCTTTATGTTTTGTGTGTTCTCATGTTCCATTATTTATGGAAATACAGGAAAGAATCTCAGCTTAGAAATAGGCAAATATTGCTGCAGAAATTGCATAATTTTTACACAGCATTTTCTAAACTGTAGTCTGGGCATATTAAAGGTGATGTGCTGGCCAGAGTGACTTGCCATTGTTCCCGGATTTGGGATATTTATAAATTCTCTCATAGTAACATAATCCAACCATCTACATCACAATTAGAAGTACAGGAGTAACAAAAAATTGAGACATCTGACAGGACATAGAAAGGTCTCAGAGGAAGAACAGGATATCCAAAGACCCAAGCCAGGGATCTGTTAAAAAAAATGGGATTTCCCTCAAAAGGGAAAAATCCAAGTTTTCAAAATATTTTCTAGGTCTAAAATTAAGATAATCCATCTACTAAGTCAAATGAACTGGTTGCTTCCTTAGTCTTGGAGTGCTAGTTAGATCACTAGCAACTGATCTAAATCTCCAGCCCCTCCTAAGAGAGAACCCAAGGACAGGGCAATGTATCAGAAACCAAAGACAGTATTTGCTTCCCTGGCACAGCCATACCCCACCTTTATGCACAGAGACTGAGCATTCAGCCTTGAATCTTCATATGGAAAGCTCTTCAATATTAAATTACTAAGTTCTGCCACACTAACACAATTCAGTCATCTGCACTCACTGTTAATAGCACAGGAGTAATGAAAAACCAGCACATTCTCCACCACAGCCAGAATGAACGTGTCTTCTTTCCAAGCATCATTTCAACGTCTTCAATGAACCTGTTTCCTCCTGTTGAAAAACAGCCATAGGGCACATTGTAAAGCAGGTGTCTCCCTTGCAGGCATGGTTACTCCAAACAAGAAAGGCACTGATCAAAGACTGTTTCTTCAGTTCTGTGGTAATCTGTTTTTCTGACCAGTAAGTTATAAATTCTTTATTGCAGTAATTAACATTTAATATTCCCGGCAGCGTTCAAGGCAAGGGTGAATGGGGCCTTGAGCAACCTGGCCTCGTTGAAAGTGTCCCTGCTTCTGGCAGGGGGGTTGGAACAAGATGATGTTCAAGGTCCCTTCCAACCCAAACCATGCTGTGATTCTATGATATATACTGTGCCTGAAATTGCTTAGTCAAATTATGGATTTTAAATGCAAATAATTTACCATAAATGTAGACGATGCCCACTATCTCCAGGACAGCTGAAAAAAGGATTCCCCATCCAGCACAAAAATGATCTATTAGGTTAACCCAGTAAATTCCTGCCTGTAGAGCAAAAATTAGAGGTTAAAATTGAAGTAGTAACACATTTGTGCAAATAAAATAGTCATATTTGTTCAAGGCAGTTTAACTAATCACCACTGTGAGTTTTTTTAATTCCCAGTACTTCAGGTTAAATACACATTTGTGAATATTATTTTGTTTGAATACTTCTATGTAAAGCTGAAAAGCACATCTGACAAAATGCTATAGATCTGTAAACCAAAACCAAGATATACATATATGTAGACTATATGCAAAGAGCTGAAAGGCAGATTTAAACTTGGAGCTTACAGTAATAAAGCTGGTGCTGAAGTTTTAATACTGAGCTACAGCAATAGCTATACCAGTTATCAGTTCCGGGGGGAGCTCCTCCATACACAAGTTCTCCATGTAGATTAAACATAGCTTTAAACATCAGTGTGCAATAACAGGATCACAGAGAAGGAAACAAGTTTTAAGCCATTTCACACTCTTAGGTGCTAAGTCCCTTTCAAGCTTCCCTGCCACCAGGTTTCATGACTTACATACTTTGCTTGACTGTACAAGTGACTATTCCCCACAATTATCTTCACATTCTCAGTCTAATTACACACATAAATCTGCATTTCTAGATGGAATGATTACAGTGAACCTTTGTAGCCCTAAAAGCAATTATCTCAAGAAATTTTGCACAGTATACTTAGAATTCTTTTTCTCTATGTGTTTTTATATATATACACACACGCAGGAGAAGTAATCATACAATCTACAGATGCCTGTGAGCTAATAGGAGTTTATGTCATAAATAGGCCATTTCTCAATTCCTGTCCTGTTTGGTAGTCAGTTCTGAACAAAAAGATCCCATTGGCATTTATTTGTAGTACCCACAGTGCTACGGACACGCTGTGTGCATATACTTGTGATTACACAAACTCCTGAACTAAGGAACGATAAATCAGGCTGATGGTTCACAGGCTCTGTACAGGCCTTCTATTTAAAAGCACGTCCCAGTTCAATAATCACAGAAAACCTTAGTTCCTTCAAGCTTCCATCTGGGAATTTCTTAGTTGCATGTCCAGGCACACTGGAAGAACTTGAGTCTCTAAGATTGATCCACACAGGCAGAAACAGTTGGAAAGGCTATTTTGATTTGAGTTCATCACCTGCAGCATAACTAAACTCACTACCAAATAGTAATTTAATGTCTTACCTGAGTAACACAGATAAGCCCAAGCAAAAAGAACACTATACACACGCCCACGGTTATGAGGATCCTAAATTTTTTCATCATTTTGGGAAACATATCATGAATGGTGGTTGTAAGTGTTTCTGCAAAGGAAGAAGTGAGGAGTTTGAGCAGCACAATTAAAAAAGGCAATGGTCATTTGAAAAGCCATGAGTCACTTAAAACCCCACTCACCTACAGTGGCAAACTGGGAGTCAAGGCCCAAGAGCAGGAGCATGAAGAAAAACAAGAAGGACCACAGAGGAGAAACTGGTAACTTGGAGAGAGCCTCTGGGTAGGCTACAAATGCAAGATTAAATCCTGGAAAGTAGCGGAAAGAAGGATGTTATCGTCATGCCTTGGCCAATGCAAGTCCCAATTCCAACATATGCCAATCAGCCTACCTGAGTCCACAACCTCGGAGACAGGTCTCTCAGATATGAATGCCATGTGTCCCAAGATGGAGAATATGGCAAACCCAGCAAAAATGCTGGTGATGCAGTTGATTACACAAACTAAAATAGCGTCTGAGTAGCAGTTGTTGTGGAACTTATTATACGAGGACAACGCAACAAGCCCACCCCATCCCACAGACAGGGAGTAAAATATCTGTGTGGCTGCATCCTTCCAAACCTACAAAAAATAACAGAAGAATTACTCTATTATGTACAGTACTTACATAAACATTTAAGTCTGCCCTCTATGAAGATCAAGCATTATTTTTCTTCAATTACCCTGAATACCTAATTCTATTTCATATGAATTTTAGTGTAGGTGGGATATAAAACGCTGGTGACCTTGCAGTCTCAAGCACAAACATCTTCTACTGTCTCCAAATGTCACATCCCAAATATGTTGCCAAATACTTAAATCTTAATGGGCTAACCCTGAAAAAGAGATTGAGTTTGTTCACATATGTGGATTCTTGAGATATGAATCTTGTCATAGGGCCAACAAATAAAGAAAACCAGGACTGGCCTGCAGGAGTGAGAACTGCTATGTACTCTCCCACCTGTGTTCCTCAAACCATGATCCAAACAAACCACTTCTGCCCCTGCTGCAGCCCCTTAGTGCCAAGCCACAAATAAAGAAATACCACATCTAGCAGCTGCCAGAACAAAAGAAGTTCAGGCTTTCTTTCCACAAGATGCCCTTCCTGGTACACCTGATTACCCAAGTTAATTTTCTGGGAAAAGCACAGCCTGAATTTCAAACGCAGGGATCCCTTTGACCTTCAGCAAGAACATTCCCAGTAGGCTTTGCTAAGATGAAACTCCAGCATGACCCCCAAGAGCTGATCAGAGACAATAGCACAGTTGTCACTGTCTGGTGCTGCAGGGAAGGGGCAGAGGGTGACTATTCTAGAGGGTAGCTAGAACAGGGGCTTGGACTTCTTAGCCGATACAAAATGCAAGGCAGGACACGAAGAAGAACCTGACTGCACAAAAAAGAAGTTGCTCTGTAAGCAGCAAGCCCATAGAACCATGGCAGTGTGTCACACTTCTGGAGCTGAGGCTACCTCTTACCTCTGCCTCCATCAGCTTGGTGAAATTGGACTGTCTCCCAATGTAATATTGAATGCCCTCCAGAGAACCTTCCAGAGTGGCACCTCGCACCAGCAAAATGAGCAGGATGAGATATGGGAAGAGTGCAGTAAAGTAGACAACCTGCAGAAAGATGGGCAGGGACACACATTAGGAATGAGGGGATCCACAGACCTCTGTGAAGAACGGACAGGCTTTAGGGCAAGGTCTGCTGGTACAAAAGAAAAACAGGGAACCAGGGAAGTGAATATATGCCAACCACCAAACCGTCTGGCTTAGCCAGTTCTGGAGCTGCATTCCAGCAGAAGCAGAAGGCCCAAGCCACATATCCACTTTTCACATAGCACTTGACCAGTTTCAGAAATGTGTTTTTTCTGACATAATTTACTGCTGTAGCAAGGTGTGGACTCAACTATCCCAGAGGTCTCTTGCTAGGTAATGCTTCCAACAAGGACAATCTGAAAGCTACTTAAAATTAGGTGACCAAGTGGAATCCTGATGAGACTGAAACCTACTCTCCTGCCTTTATCCCCGCCCCACCCCCTCCACCTTCTCCCCATCAAAAAAATCACCATTCTGGAAGCTTTCTTAAGTGAGAACAAGGACTTTTAGGTTCTTTCAGACACAGATCTATTCTATTTTTTGTCTAGAGCAATGGGATCCAAGTCAGCAGCAGGGCTATTTTCACACAGGCTACATTCAACAATACTCTTGTTTTTTGAGTCTTAGTTTCAGTGTTACTCAAACAGATAATTGACCCGGTACTGCTGGTTACACCAAGCCATAGCATTGCATCATCATGTGGCAAGTCTGCCACTTCTGAAGACCTCCTTCATGTTTGCCTAGAATAGACAATTTTTTCTTCTTTTCATCTTTGCCTTGTTCCTGCCCAGCTAGATTCTTCAAGTCTTACCTTACTCCCCAAAGAGGCTTACCTTTGTGCCAGAAGAGAAGTGACAAGAGGAATAGCCAACTAGGAACCCAAAGAATGTGAGATTAAGAGGAGCCATGTGGCCAAACAACTGTGGCTGGAAAAGCACAGATACTCCACCCTAAAGTTCTGAGACAGAGGGCAGAAAGTTCCAAATACAAATTAAAACAGGGGGACAG
>JAWWEE010000142.1:8228688-8266567 GCA_035221455.1 Xenops minutus | reverse complement strand
AAAGTTCCAAATACAAATTAAAACAGGGGGAAAGATCAGACTGAGGAGAGGAAGGCAGGCAGCAAGGAACCATGGAAAGGCACAATGACAGAAGGGAATTAAAAAACAAAAAATCACTGCAGAAAAGGTGAAAGAAAGAATGAAGGCAATTGGGAATGAAGAAGTAAACAAGAGAGATGCAACATGCAGGGGAGAAAACACTATGGGAAGGAAGGAATTAAACCCGGAAAAGGGCCTCAGGCAGGGAAGAATGAAATTCAGCCTGCCTAAAGTCAACCTAGCCGAAGGAAAACACCAGGCAACCATGCTCCAGCATGTGGGGGGTGGGAGCTCAGCAGCACAAGAGTTTGAAACCAAACCTCTATGAACCTGGTCCCTAAAAACAGCTTCAACAAACAACGTTTCACAATCTGGCAGGAACATGCACATGCACATCTGTTCGCAGGACCTGACCTGTATTGTCCAAACGTCTCAAGTAGACTGGAGGTGCAAATAATGACCGGGTGTTCCCAGGGCGTGTGCCGTCACATGCACACATCCGTCACACAGCCCAGGTGACTCCCAAAACTCGGCTGGAATCACCGGCATGACAGCAACATCCCAAAATACAGGGCAGCCCTGGTGGAGCTGAGGCTCATCTGTTAAGTAATGGCTGTGTAATCAGCACCTTACTCATATTTTATGTAGCAGTTCAAAAGCCAAGGAGCAGGAGGAAAGCTGAGTCCAGCAGAGGGTGGTGGGTTAGGACTGCATCCTGCCTGCCATGTGTGAACCTTTCCTGAGCCCAACCAACATTGGGAAGGCAGGATCAGGCAAAAAGTCTGCTCCTTGCTCTTCCTAACATACCTTTCCTGAAGATTTTATTCCTTTAAACAATGCAGCTCCAACAATTATCCAGGACAGGAGGAGGCAGAGAGCCAGGTACCACACAATGTTGCCGGTCTCGTCCAGTCCACTCGAGCGCTGAAGGGCCACTTTACTGAAAGCACAGAGAGCTCCCATGAGAAGAGGGTGACAGCAGCACACACCTTTTCAGCTACACTGGTGCTGGTGTTACAAAACTCTGCAGCCTCTTTAAGGAGCATGCAGTTAGAATTGCATGATTGGCATTGAAAAACTGCATATTTAACTGTAGTTTTCCCCTCTTTGTGAAGTCTATCAGCTCTCAGCTCTCCATGCCTCACCCATAAGGCCCAACTCAGTTCTTCTCTGCTAATTGTGAAAATCTGACAGCAAGAGAAGAGCTCATTTGAATCAGTTCCCAGGAACCCAGGGAATGTGAAGCAAATGGAAACCGCAGGGCTAAAGAAATGGCAATTTCACAACAGAGCCAGATTCAGAATAAGGTAACTATATTTTGCACAGTAACTCCTCGGGGTTGGGAAAGTATATGCTATACATAAAGATGCTACATAGTTTCTAATAGGACTCCAGAGAAGAGGATTTCTTTAAACTGGAGTATTTTTCTGTTTGCTACCAGTTCACTCACTTGTTTCTCTTTCTACATGTAATTTATTTTTTTTAATAAGGGCCAGACTTATCAATGAAATTTTAAGTCTCCTCTGTACTGATTTGCATTCCCATGACCCTTGACTAGGTTTTTCTGGACAGCAAGAGAAGACAAAAATAAAAGGTACATCCAAAGCCACAGTGCATAATAAAGGTATTTTTAGCAATTTCTTTAAAATATTTACTTACTTCCAGTATTGCTCACTAGGAAATTGCACTGGTTTGTAGTTTATGGTACCATTTATACACGTGAGATTATTGCTTGTGACAAATGAATAGTTTGCATGAATGATTTCTCCATGTAAAGTTGTGTTGCAGTCATTTACTGAAAACAAGAGAAAGGAATTATTAACACTGTGGTGACTATTATAGCAAATATGTTTTCTAAAGTTACAGCTTTAGTTTGCCTACTAGCAATATCTAGAAGCAAACCTGAACTATCACTTGCAGCTGTGACTTTGTTACTTGACTGTAAATCAAAACACCAAGAATCTGATGTGCTCACCATGTTTCACTTATCCTCAAGAGTACTTGCAGAAATCAGAACTGAGGATAGTTAAGATTGTAGCCTTGGTTACTCTATGAAAACCTTTGTCCCAAAACAAGATTACACACAGAGCATCTGCTTACAACTTCATCTTATTGCCACAGAGGGCTTATTAGAGCTCTTTAAACATTTTCCTTGGAGGGCTGTGGGTGGAATGGGCACTGTTTGGCGTAGGGAATTTTTTGCTAGCATATATAGTAAAGAACATTTTTATCAGCATACATATCAACATTTACTGGAAAAGTCTTGTTGAAGCCTATTTCAGGACAGCTTCTTCAGTTCGGTTTTGTACTCTTCCAGCACTTATAAATCCTGTACTTGAAATATTTTTTTGTTTTGCCCATAAACAAGCATCAACGTTTTGTCATATAAAGCATCTCAATTTCATTTTATGAAACCTATGAATCTTAGACAAGATTTTCAGATATATGGCTGAGTTGCATTTACATTAACACTGTAAACAATGTAATCCATCCTGATCCTGTCCTTGTTATTTTAATAATCTCAGAGGTTACCTGGTAAGACACTTCCAGCTGCTAACTACTAATTATCTCACCAGCTTCACCTTTTCCCTTGAACTGGTCTGATATGGAAACTGGTGAGATAACATATGTTTAGCCCTACAACTGCTGCCAAACATCAAGAACAATAGCGTGGAGATATGTTCTAACGCGTTAATGAAGTGTGAACCCAGTGCCTCACTGGTGCTCAGGATTACCATAGCCACAGGGAAAGGCAAGGGGCAATGAAAGAAAAAAAAAAGAACCCACAGCAACTACAGCAGTAATGCTGTAGTTGTCTCATGGAAGGAAGGTATTTGTTTGCCACGAAGCCTCATGAAATGGAAACACAGTATTTCCAGGGGCAGTATGTACTAAAAAAAAAATCTTGAGGTTTTAAAGGAAAAAGGGATCCAAGAAGGTGGTTGCAGCCCTTTTCTCTGCAGCTTTCCCAAGCACCCAGAACTGGCGGCAGGGAAGTAGATAAACATCACTCCTGTGTGTTCAGAGGCAAAACTCTAGGAAGGACTTTTGAAGCTTTCTTGCTTCTATAATTTCTCCCAGAAATAGCACAGTTCCCCAAAACAGTGATATTAAGCTCTGTTAAGTGTTATACCTATTCGTGTCTTGCTGCACAATTCATCTGCCCAGGAAAAGCATTCTGACCATGGCAGCACTTTTGAAAATGAGGCAAATAAGTAGTAGAGCGCATAAGCAATGATAACGTTGTAGTAGATTGTCACAAATATTGAGATGACGATCATCGTGACGCCCACTCCTAGGAAAGAGGAAGACAATATCTTAACTACCCCAACTCAGGGTAAAAAAAAAAAAACAAAACAAAACAAAAAAAAAAAAACAAAACAAAACAAAACAAAGAAAAAAACACCAAAACCCAAACACAAACTAACTCACAAACCCCCCTTCCCCCCCCCAAAAAAAAAAACAAGGCAAAAAACCCTCAACAAACCCAAAACAAATGGCCTTCACTTGACTTTTAAAGGGCTACCTGGGAAGAATTTGAGGTTAATTTTTTTTGTTTTTTAAATAATTTTAAAGAGCAAAAAAACAGTGAAAGGGTAAAGCCATAAAATAACAGACATGATCCAAACTGACCATCTCAAAAATAGATTTGACACGGAATTTGAAGCTGGCATATAGAAAAATTGGTCTAGTTGCTAAGACTGAGTGTAAAGGAGAAATTCAGTATTTTGTTCTCTCT
Organism: Xenops minutus; assembly: GCA_035221455.1. Classification (NCBI taxonomy): domain Eukaryota; kingdom Metazoa; phylum Chordata; class Aves; order Passeriformes; family Furnariidae; genus Xenops; species Xenops minutus. Next base: position 8,262,789 of record JAWWEE010000142.1, on the reverse strand, counting down.
CAGTTCAGAAGGAAATAAAAGAAACTGTATTGGGACTACCCAAGATGTTTTCAAGATTCCACTGTAACGAAGGCTTTTGACAATAAATGAGCAGCAACAGAGAACAGTAAATCTGTGCCAATACTACCGTTCTCCTCCTTTGCTAAAATGACTTTTGTTCTGTGAGTTTGGGAAACTCACAGACAAACTGTCCCAATCATCTTACAGACTATATTTAAGTTTCTATCTTACAGACATATAAAATATTTGCTGTGTTTAAAAACCTTTGCTTAAAAGTCAAACACTGCTCTCGTGAAAGGTTGCTTGCACTGCAGAACAGAGACTGACAGAATAAACGTTGCGGCAACCAGTTTCTATGGAAGGTGGCAAGCAAAATTCCTACAGCATCAGAAGGAAACTTCCTTGTTCCTACATTAATTCCTCTGGTAGATAAAGAGGGCAAACAAGACCAATTGCATAGTCCTTTACACCCACGGTATAGGACTGGGATGGACAGGAGTGAGTAAAGCACATGGTTAGTTGTTTCCAAACAAATCTCCCTGTGAAATGCAAACCCTCTCAGAGACAGGCAAACTATCACTACAGACTGCAAGGACTTCTCTTATCTCCAGAGGCACCTCACCTTACAAAACCAGAGTCTAGGCTATTTAAGCACACCAGCAGATGACTCCTAAGGCACTTGCTGGATAACTGTGTGCACACTATTGCATACAGAGCAGGCCCACATGCCTGTGCCAGCACTGGTAGCCAAATACAGAATTAGTCCCTCCAACATAGACCTGCCTTGCAAGCTACAATGGACACGAAGTATAAAAAAAACAGTGATAAAGTCAACTTCTAAAAGTTGTTTTCAATCTGTTGCACATAGTACCAGCTGTTTTATCGAGGATTTCCCTCAGACAGATAACAGGGTCATTTTATTCTGGCTGCAGTGGAGAATCATTGATAAAACCTCTCATAAATTACAACCTTTTCAGGGAAATCTTTAATCAACATCTGGTTATTAACTGAATAAGAAAACATGTATCTGGGAACACAGTCCTGACCTTGTAACATTGGAATTGCTACACGAAAATCAGTATCTCAGAATTAGTAACTTTGTGAAGAAATCATTAATTCACATCAGTTTATTACTAGAAGAAAAAATATCTAAGGAAACACAACAAAACCAACCTTGAAACAATGGTAATATTCTCCAGACAGAAATTGGCCCTAGACTGGCAAACTGCCCAAGGGAACATTCCATAAAAAATAGGGGCAAGCCAGCTAATGCCAACATCAGGCTGTAGGGGATCAGAAAAGCACCTGAGGGAGAGAAGAGGGAAAAACCACAATCACATACAGAGAAAAAACAGTTTTTCAGTATTCTCCACAGTTTTATCACATTTTATATTGCCCCTTTTCTCCTCCTCAAATATCCCCCTGTAGGATTTGGGGGTTTTTTTCAGAATAGAGAGATTTGTTTCTAAAACTCATTTTCTTTAAGACTAAGTAGTACCTGCAATGAAGAGACACAAATTATCAGAACTGCTGATTTACCAAGGAAGGTTTCTCTTACAGAAATAAAAGAATTTTACAAAAACTACTGAAGATGTAGTACTCATACAAACAGAAACACTACTCAGTTGTAGGAATCATCACCCTTGTCTACTTTCTCTTTACTCTTCCAGCTTCTAATTTAAAAAGGAACAGAACCATTCCTTTATGTGCTTAGCTGTGATTTGCAACTGCCCTGTTCGAGCAGCTACTGAGAGTTATTTTCTACGGTTGGTTGAGTCCTGTGTCAAACAGCATTTCAGTGTGCCTCTTGTTCAAGTCCATTTTAAAGTGTAGGTTAACCCGGTATCAATGAGCACCCTGTTCTTTGAAAGGGACTGGCACTTCTTTGTGCATTCACTGAAGACAGGAAAAGTGAGAAACAAGTTTCACAAACACAGCCCTGTATCCCTGCAAAAATCTGTCCTCATCACTCTCAGTGAATTTAAAGCAGCCAAGGACCTGCGAACACCTGATGTAATTTCAGGAAGTAAACTGTCCCACAGAATTAACTGGATTACTCCTGTGTTTCAAAACAGGGATGTAATAGTTGTCTTTATCAATCATGGGCAAGGAGTACAGAGAAGGATGCAAGTAGCAGCACCAATATGCTTTAAATGCAAAGTTTCTGCTGCAGCAGACAAGAAAAGAGATCTAGTACAAGGCCTGAAGTCACAATTTATTTTGTTTTCACAATTTTCTTCAACAGAACAACACCTGGCCAAGCTCACTCCAGTAAACTTCTGTACTGAGAATGCCCCATTATGTTCCATAAGCCCAGCTCTATGGGCTGTGCTGCATTTACAGTCCAGAATTTGACTTCAATGACTGTTAGACAGAGCAAATACATACATACAGGTAAGTTCTCTGCAGTTACTTGGCATTTACATGCTCTTTAATTACCAGTGGTAGCCTGGCAAGTGGATAAAGCTCTCGAATATCAGCCAGGGAAGCCAGTGCCTCCACTCGGCTTTGCCACTAGTACATTGTGTAAGCAGGCAGAGGCTCTCTCTGCCTCACTCTTCCCAAGTATCTGATTCAGATAGTTATTGAGCTTGGATACTTACTCTAGCTTGCCTTGTTTGCATGCCAAAAGAAAGGTACAGAGAGGATTCAGTTGTTCTCTATAACATATCAGGGAGGTAAGCAGTGGGGAGGAAGACTAGCCATTTAGGTAAGTAGAGGATATTGGTACGCACAATATATTGATATGCACAAAAAGGTGCATATTGGTTATGAGTAAATCTGAAGAGTTCTGGAACTCTCAGGTGAAAATAAGCAATTAAAACTAAATACTATTTCCCTCCTCAGCTAGTACCCAAAATGCACATAGGTGCCTCTTGCTCCTTTTCCCTTTCCCATGAGCAGGCGCTATCCCAGTTCCCAGGGTGATGCTCACATCCAGCTTTGACAAAACGTGCCCAGCCTCAGGGCTGGCCCTTGGAGCTTGCCCTCCTCTCTCTTGGGGATAGCAAGGCGTGCCCACCCGACATTGCCATTCAGTACAGGTACCTCCGCCATTCTGGTAGGTGAGGTAGGGAAAGCGCCAGACGTTGCCCAGGCCCACGGCATAGCCCACCATGGAGAGCAGGTAGTCGCCTTTGTTTGACCAGTTGCCACGCTCCTTGTTCTCATCGCTCTCGGTGGAGTGGGCATCTTTTTCATCTGACAAACTGAAACCCTTGGAAGAGAAGAGAGAAGGCTTGTGATAACTCCACAGGCAAGCAGAGCAGTCATATCCTCATTTCTCTGTCCAGAGCAGCACCTTAGCATCACTGGGCAAGGGCAGCTAGACAGGATGGGCAGAGCCAGGTAGGCTACCAGTCCAGCTGATTCTCTGGCACAGACCTGTGACAGAGGGTCCCACCAGAGAGCCCAAACACCTCCATGGCCAGTTCTGTCCTCCTGCTCCTACCTTAATGCTCTCTGCTGTCAGGTCGTGGGGCCAGTACCTCCAGGGAACTTCGATACTCTGTGTCGGCACAAGGCTAGATGCCCCCATACCTGTTCAGATGTTCACACCAGCACATACTTGTATGCCCACTTTAAAAAAACACCTGCCCTAGTGCATTTCACACACGCCCAGGTGCCTAGCTCATCCCACCTTACCTACCACTGTGCCCCTATATTCCCACACCTGTCCTGATCTCACCTGCCTAGACAACCTCGTACCTGCCCAGGCACCTGCATCCTCCATACGCCACCTGCTCAGATTCCCCCACACCTGCCCGGGTGCCCCCGAACAGCCAGCCCACCTTCTTCTTGCCGCAGGACAGAAAGCCGGGCAGGTTGAGCATCCCCATCTCTGCCGCCGCCGCTCCGCTGCGCTCTGCCCGCGCCCGCCGCCGCCCGGCCCTTTATCGGGGCCAGCTCCCGCCCGCCCCCCGCCGCCCTGCCGGGAACCGCGGCCCCTGGGCTGCCCCACGGCCCGGGCGGGGCCACCTCCCGCCCCCGGGGCAGCCCCTCACGCCCAGCCCCGTGCCCGCTTCCCCGCCGCACCCCGCCCGCTGACCCTTCCCCGGCCCCGCGCCCACGTCCTCGGAACACTCACCTGCCTAACCCTGTCCGGCCACCTGCCCACTTCCCCTCCTAAACAGCCCCTGCCTTCCACACACCCTCTGCTCCTCGCCTTACCCCGACCCACTTCCCCTGCCCAAGAACCCGGCTGGGCTCGCTCCCCCAGTCCGGGCTCTTCAGCCCTCTTTGCACCCCTTCCTTCCCCTTGCCCTCCTTGCATCCCTTCCCTTCTAGCATGCCTCCCCCCACTCCTTGCCCTTCTCCCTCCTCTACCAGTACCCACCTGCACACCCACCCCCTTGTCTTCTCCCCACAGGCTGCCAGCTCCCGGTCACACTCCTGAGCACCACGCACCCATGTGAGCAGCTGGCACCCCTACCTCCCTGCGCCTCCCCACAGAGCCACTGCCTGTCTGCCTCACCTACGGCCACTCACCCAGAGCCCCTGCTCCACCCCGACCTGTTTCTCATTCCTTCTTAACCTGCTCCATGCTGGAGTCCAGGCTTGGGAGATGCAGGAAAGCAAAGGGCACAAGGGGGTTAAATAGAAATGTCAGCTTCTGAACACACCTTTCAGGTACACGACAGGCACAGAAAGGGCTGGTCATAAAAGCAAAGCCGTTTTCAGAGTAGGAATTTGAGCAGAAACTACTTAAGGACCTTTTCTAAAAAGCACTCTCCTGCTTCACCCACCAAAGTGACTCTGATGTCTCACCCATAAGGGGAAGGGATGTCACAGTGACCTTCCGCAGGCATTCCATAAAGTCACACAGGAGAATACTGATCAAAGCACACTCCACATACAGATACAAGGATACATGGATTGACTGGTCACTTAACTACTCTCCCTCACTTCTAAATGTTTTTTTCTGTGGCTCTTTCAGATTCACACTGTGACAAACATACTGTCTGTCCTCAATTTTTGGGACTTATTGTTGAGCAAAACGTTACCTAACCTCTCTCAATCTAGCCACCACTAAGAGGTATACCAGGAGTGAGAAGTGTGTGGGACAGCATCTGAAGGTGGGAAGGTAAAATCAGATTATATTTTATCACCCTGTGCAGCAGGTTCTCTAGGAGACTTCTATTTTGGATACTGGAAAGATGCCATAATACTCTTATCTTTGGAACAAAAAGCAAGTGCATGAGTAGTGTCCTGACAGAACACAGTCTTTGGGAGAAAATGTTAAATAAAAATTAAAGTAAACACTCCTTTACAGGCTGCTTGCAAATTCAGGATTCAAGTGGCCAAGGCACAACACCAAACATAAACCTTCAGGCTAGTTCTGAATGGAACAATACAAAACTCACCCAAACTAAGGATACACTGAGAAATCAGTCTATGCTCTTCCAAAGCCTGTCTGAACTGTACATAAACCAAGGGAACCTTTTTGACAGCCCTAGTCAGAGTTAAGTATTTGAAATAAAATGAGACAACATGATCTTAGTTTGGGTTCTGGGTAACTTCGGTATCTCCCCAGGGGGAAACAAGAACTTTCCTGTAAACAATGCTGGGCCTAACAAAGAGCTCCAGATTTTCTTCCAAACTCATGATTCAGAACTGGTTATAATCTTGTATAGAAATGAAATGAGATTAAAAACAACCTGTTAGCCAGAGCCTGTGCTTCCATACTAAGATTAAGTGAATGTGATAATGGTGCAGAGTCACTGGCTGTGTCATTCTCTCTGTGTAACTGAAGATGACTACAAGTAAAACTATTCTGGAGGTACCACTTCTCTTATATGTTCTGTTTCTGACAATATGAAATTTTCATTTGTAATCCATTTTCTCTATTTAAAGGAGAAAAGTAAAAATCACAGCAGGGTGATAAATTCTGGGGTTGAGCAGTGGAGAGATGAGTATCATCACAGAGAGGATTGTGTTTCACCCATGTTAGCTATGTGGCTGATCAGCACAGCAGTTTCATTTGCATTCACTCGAGGCTGAGTTCATCAGGTTGATTCCTGAAGGCTGGTTCCTCACAGCTGACATAGCCACCAACTGACCAAGCACCCTACCAGCCAGTTACCCCTGGAACATCTCAGAAATACAGATGTATGACCCAGCAAACCAGAGCAAGTTTGGCTTTGCCATAGACGAGATATCCCATGTCATGACCAGCAGCCTAACTGAGGTCATATTTTTAATTTGGAAAGCACCTCTGCATTACTATCAATTCTACTTACTGAACATTCTGTTAATCTAATAGGAAGAAAAAAAAGTTACCACTAATGATAACCTTAACATGCTGACAACACAGCAAACAATTCTGACATTTCCTAGGAGCAGCAAGATACCTGTGTTTTCCATTTGGTTGCACCAGTGCTATTATCAGATGCTGGGTATTGCCCTTAGCTAACAAACAGCTCTGGTGATGCAGTAGATATGTTTGATGTGCTTATTCAAGAATATGATGAGTAAATTCTGTTCTTAACCTATATCTTCTGTGATAGCAGTGCTTACTAATGCTGGCACCTGGCCCACACATCCAAAACTGATTCAGTAGACATTTACCTCTCCTATTCCCAGCTGTCAGGAGCTAAAGACCAAAAAACCCATTTCGCCAACAGTAGCAATGGCTTTAAAATGCACTAATACTGGCATCAAAGCAGTAAAAGGAAATTGGTCGTGTGTCTACAAGAAAAGCAGTTATAAAGTGATCCAGAAGAAAAGCAACAAAGAATGCAAGAGATTCCTGAAGCCTTGCCATCTCCGATGTGCACAGCTCCTGGAAAACAGAAATGAATCTCCTAACAAATCAGGTTTTCTTTCAGCCAGAGAAGATCAAGCCACACTGGCAACTGCATGTAGAAGTGTCCACCTACCAGATGTGAACCATATAGTTGAAAATAACACCTGCCCTAGCTGAGATCCCAAGTGTAAGAGCCCAAGTCCAGGACTAATTGCTGGTGTTCTGGAAGGCTAACAGACCCACCAGCAGCACACAAGGATGCTACATTAAAAGTTGATGGAGCTGGGTCTGCAGATTACTAAATTTAATCTGTGTAGATCCCTGCCACAGGAATGAAACCACACACGTCTCCCATTCTGGAATCCCTGTGCAGGCAGCTCTATGACATCTGCACCATGGTACCCAGTGTGGTGTTACAAACCTGCTCCACACCTTGGAATGACAAGGTATGTGCCAATGTGCATTCGATGGTCATGACAAGGACATTGGTACCTTCCCACAGAGCCAAAGATGGCAGTGAGGGCCTACACTGTATTTGCTGGCTGAGAAAAACAACGTCCTTGCATTTTATCTCAGCATCCGCACAACAGCTTCCCTACAGCTACAGGCAAACATCAGGTAACCAAATGGCAGTAAAAACAGCAAATAGGAGATAAAAAAAAAAAAGAAACAAAACCTAAACAACCTGAACACACACAAGAAAACCCCAACAAACAACAACCCAAGTGGACAAATAAACAAGCAACCCCATAAAACTAAAAACCAACAAACCAAACAAAAAAACCCAACAAACAAACAAAAAAACAAACCACCATACCACGTCAGTCTTCAGGATCTTAGGAAGATGACTTAAACCACCTAACCATCTGTCAACAGCATGTAATTATTCTCATCCACAACTCCACAGCAATACTGCACACCTTAGAAGAGAGGATCAGAAAGCCAGAAGGGACTGCTACAAACTGACAGATGAAGCAAGGCAGAAAACTTAAGCTGTTGGCTCCTGAAGCTGCAGGAATTATCCTCTCCTCTACAGGTGAACAAAATCAAGCCCTACAGTTCACATTTAAATTAACACTTTCTGCTTAAGAAAACCTCAACCTTGATTTAAAGACAAAGTTAGAATGAATGAGATAATTTCTTTGGTGATGCTCTGAACTACAGGTAATTTAGGCCAAATATTTACCACTAACATAAAAAAAAATTCAGTCGCTGGTCTAGTAAACCCTGAAAGCAAGGCAGCATTCTCCATCTGGTGAGAAATGTCTTATTTCACTGTGAGCCAGCTGTAAGCGAGGTGCAAGTGTACCTGGAAGGAAGGCTTAGCAAGAAGCGGCCCTCTTTTTCAGAAGACAGGATAGAGAGGCAGTGATGGTATTGTCAAGGACACAGGCAAATTACAGAGACAAAGGCAATGGTTTCTGCAGTGGCCATTTGTGGCTTCAGAGAGGCACTCATGGAAGCAGACTGTCAGGGTTTACAGCAAAACACAAAGAGCATGGTAATTACTTACTGAAGAGGCCCCGTGCCATTATTGCCCTGCCCAGTTCTAATGGCCCCCATCCAACAGTTTGTGCAACCCGGACAACCTAGCTGTGAAGTAGATTTTGCTTCCAACTCTACTGATCCCTTCAGGGTAAGGGGTGAGATTTTGCTCATGGGAAAAGGAGATGATATATTATATATCATTCCTTGATCTTTTTTAGTTCTGTATCAGTTTTGTGCTCTTCTGCATAACTGAGGTGTTCATTGCTGCTATTCACCAGGCCATCAGGACTCACATATCTACTCAATTTGGATCTCAACCCACAAGTTCATTTTCATTAAAAGGAAATTCTAAAAAAATTGGTTCAGAAACTTAGAAAGGGGACACTGAAAGTTTTCAGTAGCATGTGAGAGGTTTGGTTCACTAACATAATACTAAATAACACACTATTTTTCATTGTGTAATCATACTAAAGACCTATATTGGCCTAATCTCAGTGATTGGTGCTTGATCAGATTTTCCCCCAAATTCAGGACTTTTGGATTCATCTCTATGGCCATCTCAGAGGTGAGAAGTGCAGCAAGGTCAGTCTTGCTTGCCTCTGTGGACAGTTTGCTATCATAACCCAAAAGAGGTAGCTGAAAGCTCACTCACTTGTCTCCTCAAAACAGAACAGTTTCAAAAGTGCTATAAATGCAAAATGCTTAAGCCTTCAAAGTCATGCTCCTAGGATGGGTGGAGACTTGAAACTATATGGAAAGCAAATTTGCCTTCAGGCGTTTTTAGCAGGTTGCAACCTGAAAATTGCTAATATAATACGCACTAATCAAGTTAGTGATGGGAAAGTTTTACATATGTATGTTGGAAAAAATTATTAGGCAGAAATAAACTCACTCAAATATACCAGTTAATCTGTAAGTTCTGCAGCACTGATTTTCTACTACACTGAACCTGGAAGAAAATTTTGCTGTCCCAGCCACTGAAAAGGAAGCCACAAGTCTCCATCCACAAAACTAATCATGGTGTTTTCAAGACTCTTGGCAAGACTGACAGTTTTGTATCTGTGGTACATTGATCTCTGTTTTAGTTGAATTTATTATTTTTTAAATTTTAATTGAAGAGAACCTGAGAGGAGCCTTGAGCCTCTTCAAGAACTGTCGAATGGAGTGTGGTCCTCAAACATTTCAGTCTCTCAGACCAAAACTCTTTCCAGGATAACATGGCCTTTCTTGTAATACTGTCCCTCTTCAGACCCTGAGAACTCATCAATCAGTCAGAGATTACTAAAGTTTCCATACAGAAATACATGATAGTTCTTAAACACAGAACTCCCTCTAGAAAAAGGAGCAAAGGGACCAAAAAAGAACTAAGATGTTCAGAGTAGGATTACACAGAGGTTAGGTGTTTGTATCAACTGCAGAACCCTCCAAAAATCTCTGAAGTACTTACTTGAATTAGAGTTACCCAAGTGCAATGACTGACTGCCTTTGTGGCCCAGGGCTCCTAATTCCCCCAATACTGTTTCTGCTTATGGTACAGAGCATCTCAGTTTCCCCTGAATCACGCAGCCTTGTGCCAAACAAACATCCAAGTCTCACTCGACCTGCCCGTTCCCTGACTGTCCTAAAGGCATTCTCTTAACACGTTCAACCTGTCTTTGAGCAACTGAAACACTGTAAATGCAAACCCTCCTGTGTTGTATCATGGAAGATGTAACAACAGATGCAACAAACAAACGGGAAGAGACAAAGTATGGGAAAACTAAAAACTGGGAGATGCAATTATCAAAACTTAATGATCGGGGAGCGCACAGGTGTCAGAATGTAATGACTTGCCTATTGGGAAATACTTCAGAGGTGGGGCCAGTAGAAACTAAGGAGTCATTTTTAATTGAACAAAATAAAGCCTAGGAGTGAGTACAATACTAATTTTCAGATATCCTGTACTGAGTTCATCAATCTCATTAACAGTTTAATTTTTTAAATTCTTCCCCAGTACAAGTGCCAATATTACTGGAGAACAGCAAAGCCAGGAGATGCTGGTAGATGGTTTTGGTTTTCTTCCCCATCCCCCCAGTTCTATACCTTCTTGATAGTTACACAAAAAAACAGCTTTTCACAGACGATAAAGTAAATGCATATTCTTGAGAAACTTTTAACTAAGTCTTTGAAATACAGGCATTGACTACCACACAGCAAAAAGAAGACCTTTCAGCTCAGTCCACTTTTCCTTGAGGTAATTTTACATATTAACATGCAGTCTTGACACATGATCTCCAAGAGTCTTTGTGATTGTCCTCCTTTACAAAAGGACAAAAGCCAGGCTGTTAGCCATGCCTGCTATCTTTGAAATGGAAATACCTCCATCAGCACTTTCCTTTGTGTGATACCTGTTTCGGCAGGTTAGCAATTACTCTCACAAACAGCTCATCCAAGCCAGTGGGGCTTCTCACATAAGAAAAAGCAACTTCATATCAAGAAGTAACACCATGAAATCAGCCGTTGTAATAACACAATTCTGAGTCTAACACGAAAAAGCGGAATTTACAGGGACACTAGAACAATTACCTAGGCAAACATCTTCAACAGAAAACACATGAACTGTAACGGACAAGAGCACTGGAGTCCATGGACCACAGGACCCAAAATTTCCTTTATCCTCACCATAGGAATTCCTTCCCTCTAAAATCAGGGAGTGCATCTGTAGTCCCCTTAAGTATGGAAGAAAGCTGACCACTGCCAGATAATCCATAACTGACTGGAAAAAAACTTTAACTGCCAGATAATCCATAACTGACTGGAAAAAAACTTTAACTAGAAACACCGTAAGTTATTTTAATATCCACAATACTCACCCTGGTTGCCACAAACCTGGTCACTCCCCTGACATTCCCTTCCAAGCCCCCAGGCTCTCTCTCTCTAGCTCAGGCTCTTCTGAGCAGCCCATCCTCACAGCCCAGCTCCTCTTCTTCTCCTGCAGTGTAAGGAACAGCCATATCTGACCCCAAAAGGTGAGTGAAAGAGCCAGAACCTTGGCTGAGTGGAAGGATGTGAAGGCAACTCCCTGCTTTTCAGGGCCCTGCCATTAGCAAGACAACAGTGGCAACACCTGCTAGGATATGCATCCTCTTGGCACACTTTCAGAGCACCTGGTCCCACAGCCAAATAGATACCATTTTCTAAGGAAACACTGAATTTAATCAAGCCACTTAGAACTGCCAACACTGAGGAACCTCAGGGTCTTCCAGGCTGCTTGACTTGCTGTGCCTAAACTCAGGGCATACAGTTTTTGAACCTGTTAGGGTACAGAAAGGGAAGGGACTGAGTACAGTCCTGATGTGAGGTCTCAGTGCAGATGCACATCTGAAAGGAATTTCTCAGAGCATACTTTGCTATTAATTATGTGGAGCAAAAAATTTGTCTTTCCTGGCAGCTCAATTAATTTACATCTCATTTCAGCATTTTAGTGTCCATGATTTATGTGGGATCAGGGCTCCAGATGGAGGAGTTTTATCTCTTCTCCCTCCATGGCGAATGTCATGCACAATGAACAGAAAAGACTCAGGTTTTTTTGTCTTTTACTGCAGCTATAACAAGAGATTTAAAGACAGTTCTGCCACATTAGCAGGAAAAATGTACATCTACTATTCCTAAATTTTGGGAAAAGCTTACAAGGATGCAGTCAAATTTCTTCTCTGCTGAATTGCTAAAAGTATTAGTGTGCCCCATGGCAATGACCTAATTCCACCAGATTACAGCTGCTCAGCAGTGCAAAGAATGCCCACTTCTACAGATGTCTTACTCCACAGGATAAAATAAAAATACATCTCCTTTTCCCAAAGCTGAAGAATACTGTGTTGAGCATTCCACTGTTATTTTTTTACTCTCAAAGAACCTGCATTTTCTGTAGCTGGTTTTAATGTTCAAGTGAAAAAAGTATTATGAAGATATAATTTTTTTCCTTCAAGCTGGGGCAATTACCAGCATCCTCTGGCATACCAATCTCTGGCATTCATCTGGACACCTATGGATTGTGAAGCTTTGCAAACTTTTCAGTCATGAGTTTCTTTCCGTAATCTTGGTCTGGCAATCTTGTAATCTCCTGCACTCCTCATTACAAACTTCTCCTTGACTGGCAAACAAGGGAGTGAAGTTTGAACAGGAGTGCAGGAAGGCAAAGTAAGGAACTGCACTGACATCCTTTCCAAGGGATGAGGCAAAACACAAGAGCCTGTGTTTATGCACCTGGCAGGGAACACCAGCACAGTGACTACTAAAAAAAGTGGAATGAGCAGTCCTTGGAAAGTTACTGTATAAATTGTGATGTACAGCAAATACTGATCCATAGAGGATTAGCTGTGAGAAATACTCCAGTCTGGTTTTGATGGCTCTACAATGTTCACCTTCCTATCCCCAAAGGCTCATCTTCTTTCTGTTTTGTTTTTTTTTGTTGGTTTGTTTTTGTTTTGTTTTGTTTTTCACAAACAGTTGTAAAAATGGAAGGAGAGAACCAAGTTTTCTACCTGTGATGCAAAAGTCTCCAGGACTGTTCCAGAAAGCACGGACTGTATACAACTGGTTTTAGGGCCATGTAAAGAGGCTCTACAGATTTATTTCTGAGTCATGGTGGCCAGTAAGAAGTTAAAATAGTAACAAGCTCCAGAGTTTACACAGAACAGCTACTTCAAACCCAGGAAATGTGCACAGAGATTGTATTTGTTTGCCTATCTGGATACAGGCTTTGCAGCCATACCTCCCACATCAACATATGTAGGAATATTTGTCCTATTATAGCAGCCTGAGGCACGTAGTTAAAACACATTATATTTTCAGTATATTGAATGGAGAGGACCCATCTTGATTAAAGAATCTAATCAAGTAATATGATTTTATGATTTAATCAGAGCAGATCCTGTCTTACTGACATCACGTAATATGATAATTTTCCCAATTGCACAATGCAGTACCAGGAGATCTGGAAAAAATCCCAGGAAACTTCCCTCTGTTATTCCACCCAATCCCCTGCACATTGGAGATGATATTCCAAGGCTCAGTACAAACACTCCAGAGCTGCTGCAGTATGGAGAAATCAAATTCATTTGAAAAAATAATTTTTGAGTGTTGATTTCCATTTAAAAAATTGATGATTCATGTCCAAGCTGCAAGGTTCTATGTTTATTGATCATTGCTTTGCAGAATTCCATTAACTAAGCAGATGTGGTGCCAGCAAGTATCCAGTTTTGAGAAGATATGCCAGTCTTGCTTATACGAGACTCTGTGGTTAGGAAACACTCCTGTGAGGTAGCACTTTGTTAGTTACAAAAAAACTGCTTTTGCTTTGGAATAAGGGGTTCTTTTGCTGTTGTTATTTTTTTTTTTTATTTGCTCCCTGGAAAATGAACTTTTAGGTTGGAATGCTGCTTCCATTTTGAAGGTATTGTTCAGCATGTAACTTGTTCACGTCTATTCTGATACATGTGCATGGAAATAGAACAAGGTGTTACCTCAGTCTTCCCAGGGTATAAGTCAAGGTTGCCTTCTTTCCTGAGGCATTGAGGAAGGGTTCCAGGTTTGCCTGCAGCTTTAAGACAACACTGACATAACTGAGGCACTGGTAGGAGAAGGAATCTATGGACATGGGTCCTTCCAGCAAGGGATTAGTACTGGCTGGCTTTCTCTTTCAGATGTTTCAGTGCTTCCCATTTCTAGGCTTTTGCCCATATATAGAGTGGTTTTACAAGCTAAATTATGGTTTCATGTCCAAACATCTATAACTAGTGTCCTTCCCAGCTAAGTGAATGTTTACGTGGAGGAGGAAACATCGTGGTAGGAAGTAAAGCCAAACAAAGAGGGCTGCATTTACTCACCTGTTTAACTGGTGAAAAGACAATCATGTTTTTTCCTTTGTATTCAAATGACATTCACTTGTGGCTTTTTCTGTGTGTGTGTGAAGTAACTGGCTGAGACAGTAGGTGAATACAGGTTCTTGTTTGTTAACCTCAACAAGGTTACAAGGAGGTTGATTTTCCCGTCAAAGACTAAAAGAGTATTGGTGATATCAATTCAAACAGAAATCCTGGTACATATTGATTGTTTCCTAAGACTCTCTGGGGTTCACTGGCTCACTTGACAATGAATATGCTTTTCTCATGGGCATGCATTGGCTCATGAAGTGGGGGTGGATGTTGGAGAGGAAACTGAACCCTAGAGAAGAGTTCCATCTGCCACGCTGGCAAATAGAGTTACTGCTATGCTGCTGGCTGTTTATATAAAGATTGAGGGCAGGCCCTTCCTTATTTGCCTAAATCAAGGCCAGATAACATGTCCACTGCTTTGAATATTTCAAGCACAATATTTGATGACATGGGCACCTGTCTTAGGCCTTTCACTTAGAAAGATAAAGATTGCAAACATAAGAATACGATCACCACGTGGCACTGGAACAAGGTCAGAGTATTCACAGGCACACTAAGGTCACAAATGATAAAACAGACTCCAAATAGGTAACTTGCTAGCTTTGCTCTAAAATAGTATAGATATTTGCTAACTTGGCACCTGGATCTTCTTCTTTACCAAAAGAAAATACCAAGCATTCCTATTACAGGGTCAGGGGAAAAAAAAGTAAATATTTTTGTAAAGATTTGTTAGAATGGGTGATCTGCAAGGGTTTATCCTACTTAGCTTCTTTAGTAGGAGGGGTCACTGTGGTGTCAGAAGGCACAAAGCAGGAGCTGCAGGAAGTGCAGGTCTAGGTTGTGCAATCCAATATGTTATGGACAGTAACATCATTCCATTTCCCTCTCAAGATGATCAAACCTCGATTTAACCAGTTAAGGTTTTCCACCTGCAGCTTCAGATAGAGCATTTCCACAATCTGGCACCTCTGAAGATCAAATGTACCTTTTTTAAAAACTGTACTTGTGCTTAATTAGCTTTCTTTTTCACCTTTGCTATTCCCTTGCTTTCCCCCCTTTCCTCACATCTTTCAGTTTTGCCCTTTTCTATTGAAATTTATCATATCTCCTCTCACTCTTTGGTATCTCCAAGGTAAATCAAATTTCTCTAGTCACATTTTGATTCCTCTTGTCATTCTGGCATCCCTTCTCTGCACCTCTTCCAGAATTAAGCTTCTTTGAACATGGGTAACCACAGACAGGGACAAAGAGCAGGGAGAACAAAGACTCAACCTTTGAAGATGATTTAAGCATCATGTTTACATGAGAACCCAAACAGAAGAGGCACATTCTCCAGCGATTTGAAAAGGTGTTGATCCTAGTAGGGTGATAAAGTAGACCCAGTTGTTCAAAAGTTTTTATCAGTTTCATACATTTATATATGAAGATGTTTCTTTGGTTTATGTTTGAAGGTAGTTTCCCACTGGAACAAAAAAAAGCTTAACTATATTTGCAGAAGATTACATCATATTCATCTGTTCTCTCTCTGCTACTATCTCTCTCTGAGTCAATCGGCTGTATCTGTCCCCATTGGATTTACATATATTTCAAAATATCTTTTATGAGTCACAATATCTAATTTCTCACCATTACTGATATCTGCTAGCCTTTAAGGGGTTTTGGCCACATTTATTTTGTGTCATGAATGGAGAAGAATTTGCATATGAAGTAGATAAGGTGTGTTCTGTGTATGTTGGCTATTTAATTTTCTCCTCATGCAATTCCTTTGTATCTTCTCTTGTTTTTTTCCAGTTCAGACCAACTGATTATAACCCAGACACACTTTAACCAACATACACAAAACCTAAGCCACATGCAATCACAACCGAAATTCCAGTTTCACAGCAGGATGGTGAGAAAGAGACAAAGTTCAAGCTTTATTGTGGAAGGAGGATAACAAGCACAACTTGTTTGTTTACTAACACTATCTCCATTCCCCACCTCTCTGATGGGATGCCAAGCTTAGCCTGTGTACATGCAAAGCTGAGATGAGCCTTGGAGCCTGTGCTGGTCACATTGGTCAAAGACACTCAGATGACCTCCAAGCTGTTTCTAAAAATACCTACTTCTTCCTCTTCCCGAAGCTCCGTGACAATTATTTTCAATAGAAGGCTCACTCATGTTTACAGTTGTTGAAGAAACCAAGATGTGTTAACAGGACTGAAACCCACAGGGCTGGTTTAACTTATGAAAGGACCAGTCTCTTCCTCCTTGGTCAAGTTTTCAAACCTCAGTAATTATCTGGGACCTTCTTGAACAGGCAACTTGAAACACCTACACAAGGGCAGCCCTTCAGTGTTGAGACTGATGGCTCTTTGCTCCAGTGAGGGGCTTTTTCAGAGTCAGTTGAACATAAAGCTGTTTCTTCAATAGCAACATTCCAGTATTGGAGCAAAGTCCCATGTACACCATTTTGGTTGTATCTATGAACAAAGTTAGCATCTGGATAAAATGCCGGTACAGCCTAAAAATCACGTGGAGCAATCCACAGCAAAACACCTCTTTCCATATATTTTATTCTTCCTGTCCCCCTTCAGCTGTTTTTATGACAAAACACTTGGATACAATCAGAGGTAGAGTCTCACTCAGTGAAGAAAACCTTCTTCTTAAATAAACTTTTTGGTCTTTTTTTTTTAGAGGTAAGAGAGAAGTTGGATAGCAATGGACTCGTAGTTTGCCCACGTAGTAGTCAAAAGGCATATATAACTTTTTGCAAGAGAATGTGATGATTTTATTCTTGTATGTATTTATTCAGAATGAGAAATTATCATCAATTTCCTTCTATTATTGTTTTATTTTCTCCTATTAAAATCTTTCCCTTAGTTTCTGTTTTAAAAAAAAACCCTAAATTTATGATTTCTGTGCCTACTGTGCTTTCTATGGGTTAGACTATTTAGAACAGGAAGGAAATATCAGACTTCGTTAAACTGCACCAACATCTGTCAGATGGACGCAAAACTGATGTAATAGCCATTCTCTTATTTATTTGTAGCTATATTCAGATCAAAGGACTTCTGTATGAATGAAGAGAGTAAGCAGTAGACCAGGTGGAGAACTGGATTCCAAAAGGCTACATAAAATTCCTTTTATTTCCCAAACAGGACACAGTAGTTCCCATGAAGTTTGCAAGTGATTAGTTTAGGTTACATTTAATTATATATATTTTTACAGAATCTACTAAATCGATTCTATGAACATATGCTAATTTAAATATTGCAGCCATCTCCAGCCAAGCTAAGCCAATTTTTTTTAGGTTGCCATGTCTTTTCATGGTTTTTCCAAATAGTTGTATTCCTGAATCTGTGAGCAAGTTCTGAATACAAGAAAACTTAAAAGCCTCCTGCCTTGCGAGTCTGTGCTGAGCTAAATGAATCACAGAACTGTAGAATCTCTCCAGTTGGAAGGAACACATAAGAGTGAAGTCTAACTCCCTGCTTTTCACAGGACTACCTAAAGCTAACCCATATGACTAAGAGTGTCATCCAGACACTCCTTGAACTATGAGAGGCTTGGTGTCCCGACCACTTCCCTGGGAAGCCTGTTCCAGTGACTGACCACTCTTTTAGAGAGGAACCTTTTCCTAATGCCCAATCTAAACTTCCCTGTCACAGCTTCATCCCATTTCCTCATATTTTCCTGGGCACCAGAGAGAGGAAATCATCAGCTTCGCCTCCACTGCCCTCCCTGAGGACTGTAGACTGTGATGAGCTCCCCCTCAGCCTTCTCTTCTCCAGGGTGAACAAACTGAGTGACCTCAGATGCTCCTCCAAGTCTTGCCCTCGAGATCTTTCACTATCTTGCTTGCCCTCCTCTGGACACATTCTAATAGTTTAATGGTGTTCTTACAAAGAAGTGTTAAAACTACACACAGTACTCAAAGTGTGACTGCACCAGCACAGGGTAGAATGGGACAATCACCTCCCTTGCTTGATGCACCTCAGGACATGGCTGACTCAAATTCAACCTGACATCCACCCAACTGCCCAGATCTCTTTCCATAGGAATGCTCTCCAGCCTCTCTTTCCCAAGTTTGTACATACACCCAGGATTCCTCCATCCCAGCTGAAGAATCCAGCTCTTGCTGTTGTTAAATTTCATGCCACTGGTGACTTCCCAATCCCCTAGTCTATCCAGAGCTCCCTCTAAGGCCTCTCTGCCCACAACGGAGTACACACCTTCTCCAAGCTTAGTATCATCACCAAATTTACATTCCATTCCTGCATGCAGATCACTCATAAAAACATTGAAGAGCGCTGGCCTGAAACTGAGCCCTGGGGAACTCCACTGGCCACTAGCCTTATTAACCCCGTTTACTATAAGGCTTGGAGCCTGAACCATCAGCCAATTGCTCCATAACCATATTATGGACTTGTCTGCTGCACACTTTATGCAGAAGGGTAATGTAGGCCATATCAATGACTGTGATCTTCCACAGTTGCAGCTTTTTGGGGGCATATCAGGCCTTAACATTGCTTCCAACTTCTTGCTGCCAGGTGGGAGGAAATGGCAGGAGAACGGTGGCATCCAGCTTCTCAAAGGCACTCCCTGTCTTCTCTGCATTGCCTCTCCTCTGAAACTCCAAAGAGCCTCCTGGCTTCTCTCCAGCTATGGCTATTGCCTCCACACACACTGTTGTTCTCGTAAGTTAAAATACTTAAAAAATTAAAGGGCTGAGGAACAGGGATGCCTGGTTAGAAATGCTCTTTTCAAGATACCACAAGCTCTATTATTCCATGCTCACCAACCTATGTAACAAGAGGGACCCCCCGTAGGCAGGTGTTAAATACAGACACTGTCTGCTGGGTCCCCACTTTGCTCACAGAGTTCCAGAACCACACACCATGCTGTGAACCATGGCAGGTGTAAATCTGAAGGCTTTAATACCTTTCATGGAGCTGTGTAAAGCGGCAACTTCCAGATACTATCAATTGTTTGGGTTTGGTTCTGTTTCTGTTTTCTGGCCGGTTTGTTTCAAAGGTGTGAGGTTTATTTTTTTAAACCTTCCTTGAAGTTACTTGGTCTGGCATTGAGGAAGACAATTTATTTACATAGGAGGGGCTACAGTTTAGATACAAAGATGACCCAAGATAAACTTCCCTTCTCTGTTTTACCCAAAAGGAATTTACTGAAAGCCTTTATTGAACCCTTCTCTCCCACAGACTTGAGAGCAGGAAGACGCATAAATGGATTAGTGTATTTTCCACCTGCAGCACTCACAGATTAAAGGCCAACCAGTGAAAAGTTCAAGAAAGTAGGTAACAATGTCACCTTGAAAAGGTCTGGGGAACAGGTCAGTTGTGAAACACACAAGCACAGCATGGGGCTGGCCCAGCCTTTGAAGCAAAAATCTGAAACAAGATTGAGTCTGACACCCAAGGAGCAGAAGTACTCGAGCTCAGTAAGGAGGAATGTGCTGTGTTGCCAACCACAGGGTTTTGTTGTACATCTTGCTTCCAGTGAAATCACAAGTGGGGCTTAGGAGGGCTGGCTCTGTCCCCTTCCTTGGCACAAGAGGCAGCTCTTGGCCCTTCAGTTCCTCTCCTTAAACCTCTCCTGTAGCTCTGGGTGTGTCGTGGTTTAACCTCAGCCTCAGCCACCCAGCCACTCGCTACTCTCCCTCTGGCAGGATCTGGGACAGAATCAGAAGAGTAAAAGGAGAAAACCCATGGGTTGAGATAAATACAGTTTAATAGGGAAAGCAAAAGCTGTGTACACAAGCAAAACAAACTTAATTCCCTGTTTCCCATGGGCAGGCAGGTGTTCAACCATCTCCAGGAGAACAGGGCCCCATCATGCGTAAAAATTACTTGGGAAGACAAATTCCATCACTCCAAATGTTCCCTTCTCTTCCTTCTTCTTCCTCCCACTTCATGTACTGAGCATGATGTCATATGGTCTGGAATATCCCTTTGGTCAGTTTGGGTCACCTGTCCCACTTGTGTCTCCTCCTGTGCACCCCCAACTTTCTTGCCAATGTGGCAGTACAAAAAGCAGCTTGTGGTCCCACCATGAGCCTGCTCTTCCCACCCAGCACTGCCTTAGAGACATGCAATGCTCTTCTGTAAGTGTCAGCAGCAGGATTAAATCAGTTTTGACTTCTGTTTTGGTCTCTCTTTCTGCCCTTGCCATGACCTGATCTGTCCATAGGATTTACCACAATTAAAATGTATTTCTTTTTATAAGTAACTGGCCTACAATATTAACTAGTCATGCTAGAGAAAGGTAGTGTATTAAAAAATACCATGCCTAAAATCATACCAAGCACAAAGGAGCTTGGAAGTCACATGGTTTGGAATACACACACCACTGGAGCTATAATTTCTCATTTACAGGTGCCTGGATTTGGATACTTTGGCAGTGAGTGCCCAGAACACTGGCTGGAGTGGACAGCAGCTGCTGCCTGAGAGTGCTGAGGAGTTGGCACCTGGTAGAGGAAATAATTTAGTATTAAACACTCTGTTATCTTGCCCATGAGGCATTCACGCTTTTCCCTGCAGATCTGTTTATTTGCATAGATAAAAATTTCCGTGTGTGTGCTTCTGCATTGTCCTAAACACTGACCTATAAACCTCAACCATATCTTGGTGGTAAACAGAGCATGTGAGCGAGTAGCAAAATGCTGCTCACACCAGACAGAGCACCCGGCCATGGCAGGGATCCCTAGAAGGAAAAGGAACCACAGGGTCATGACTAACAGAGAAGCAAGAACCTTTGAAGTGTGAATCATCATCTTCCAAAGTATCAAAATCAGAACATGAGGTAACAAACACACTAACATGAGATATCCAAGCCACACTTCCCACACTGGAGCAATGCAAGGCTCACTTATTACTCTTTCATAAATAGCAAACATACAATTCCTGAGGAAATGTACACACAGGACCTTCTCCTGCAGTAGCTCCCGCCCTGTGACATCGCTCTCCATTCTATTCTTCACATATGCTATTCCCTGCCCATCTATTTGCACTAATTTATGCAGGTTATTAGAAGACGTATTTAGGCTAATATTTAGATAACTCCAGCTTTCAAAAAGTATGGGTAGGATTTTACCATTTTATTTATTGCTATTTGATTAGTATGATAACGGTGGTTAGAGAGACTCAGCCCATGAACCTCAGTCCCCCAGAGCTTGCTGGGCACACTGATTAAAGACAGACACATGCTGAGAAACAGACCCACACAGGAAAACTGAGGAAGAGCAGATATTGAGTTAGAGTGATGGTTCAGTTGGGAGGAGAATAAAATACAGAGGAAGGAGATACTTAGTATTAAAACACTTTAGAAAAGGAAATATCTTTGTGTTTGGGGTCCTAAAGAAATATGGAGAACAAGAGCAGATTCACCACAGAAATACAGAAGCTATAGGACCATCTGGCAGTGTTCAGAGTCAGCTCGTGTGGGAGCGGCACCCATTCTTGTAATATTTGCTTTTAATCGAAAAAGTGATCTCTAACTTTTTTTATATTAGTCAGAAGAAGCAAGGGATAGGAATATGTTCTGTGCATCACCATTTTCTGCATCTGTGTACAGCTGTACTTCTGCTGAATTTAATACAGTTGCCTGTTCAGGGTCAGAGATCAGCAGCTGCAATATGCAAAGAGGCAATAAGTAGAAATGATACACATTTCCCTGCCATTCACTTTACAGACCCTGTCGTTCATTTGCAGTCAGGTACAAACTGCCTGATCAGAAAGGAAAGCTGATTTGTTGGTGTATCGCTTTTCTGAAGACCCCCATTTATGTAGTTAGATTAAAATTTAACTCCTTAAAATTATGACTGATGTTTCAGCTCTATATCCATAACATATTCACTTGTCCCATTATATCCCTATGTTTTATAAGGCAGAGTTTGCTAAATCAGCAGATTTGCTCTGTTTATTGTAAAATTTCACTTTATTATAGCTGTATGCATTCTATATAATTCTATAGTTTATTATTAACTTGGTTCAAATTTCTTTGGTTGTTGATTTTTCTCTGTTTTTAATCCAAAGAATATTTTGCTAGATTTGCACATTTCTCCATTATAAATTTAAATAAACATTAAAAAAAAATCGTTTTACAAATTAACAGGTTGAAATAAAGTAAAAAAAATAAGTCATTTGTAGGACTCCATCCTCCTTGATGCTATCTGGGTTTATTTCACTTTTGAGCAAGTTTTAGACTTAATAACTGCATTTTCTACATTTTTATGTTTAATTTTTAAGAAGGACATTGTCAACTACATTTTTTTAATAGTTTTAAATGCTTTGAGTTTTAGTCTCTATTGTTTGTAGCACTCTCCTAGATTCTTGGAAATAAATTTTCTTTCCCTGCTGGTTTTGTCCTTTTTCATTTGATTATTTTTCCCCCTTCCCAGTGAACATGCAATTATCACAGTGTTATATTAAGTTAGGCTTGCTAATCTGAGCCAACACCAGCTTTGAAATGCTGGGAATTGCCCTCCTTGCGTGCACTCAAACGAACAGCGTGTTCTGGCACAACAACAGGACGTTTATTTGTGTTAAATTTCACCGCGGTGCTCAGGGACTCTCACGTTTATAATCTGAGTGTAAAAGCCAGCCCAGCTCAGCCCAGCCCAGCCCAGCAGCACCAGGTCAGTCCCAGCACATCCAAGAGGGCTGAGGGCTGTGCTTGTAGTTTGTCGCACATTCCCAAGGATATGAGTGACCCGGGAAGGATTTCACATCAGTTGCTTTAGAGCAGACTCTGTCTTCCCAGCTTAGCTCAGGGAAGAACTGAGCCTCACATCTGTGGAAAGCAACTGAAAGATTAATTAAAAGGAGGATCAGCACGGCTGAGCCAGGTAAGGCAAGGGACAGCAGTGCA
This sequence comes from Xenops minutus, assembly GCA_035221455.1. NCBI lineage: Eukaryota > Metazoa > Chordata > Aves > Passeriformes > Furnariidae > Xenops > Xenops minutus. Next base: position 8,239,779 of record JAWWEE010000142.1, on the reverse strand, counting down.
TGCAGGTGGTGGTTTGGCCATTTTTCCCTCTTGGAAGTGCTGCCTGAGACACTTTTGAGGGGATACAACAAAATGCCTCCAAATACCGTCAGTGTGATGTTACCAGGAGTGATTCTTTGTGAGGTGAGTGCATGTATGAGCAGAAATACACAACTCTGTGTCTGGCTGGTTGTCACCAGAACTGGCACCCAGGCAAGGTTGACGTTCCGCTCCCTCCTGAGTGCCCGCAGTGCATCTGAACACCCCTGCTCATGTGAACACCCCTGCTCATGTGAACACCCCTGCTCATGTGAACACCACTGCCCATCTGAACACCCCTGCTCATGTGAACACCACTGCCCATCTGAACACCACTGCCCATCTGAACACCACTGCCCATCTGAACACCACTGCTCATGTGAACACCACTGCCCATCTGAACACCCCTGCTCATGTGAACACCACTGCCCATCTGAACACCACTGCTCATGTGAACACCACTGCCCATCTGAACACCACTGCCCATCTGAACACCACTGCTCATGTGAACACCCCTGCTCATGTGAACACCACTGTCCATCTGAACACCACTGCTCATGTGAACACCACTGTCCATCTGAACACCACTGCTCATGTGAACACCCCTGCTGATGTGAACACCCCTGCTCATGTGAACACCACTGCCCATGTGAACACCACTGCTCATGTGAACACCACTGCTGATGTGAACACCCCTGCTCATGTGAACACCAGTGCTCATGTGAACACCCCTGCTCATGTGAACACCCCTGCTCATGTGAACACCAGTGCTCATGTGAACACCACTGCTCATGTGAACACCACTGTCCATCTGAACACCCCTGCTCATGTGAACACCACTGCTCATGTGAACACCACTGCTCATGTGAACACCACTGCTCATCTGAACACCATTCCTCCTCTGGTCACCATTCTTCATCTCTGGCGAGAAGCAATTAGGTATGCAAGTGCAGGGCTGGTTGCTAAGGGAACTATCAAATTTTACACTGATGGGGAAGGGGAAGGTTTGCTTGGGAATTTTTAATGGTCTCTGTGATGTTCTTGACATGATGTCAAGCCTTTGTCTTTGATATCATGTCAAGGGGTACAAGCCTGCCAAGCTCACTGCCAGCATTGATGTGATCTTGTGTGGGCTCCTACCTCAGAGCCTGCTCCATCACAGTTGAGAAAGCTTCTAAAGAGCTTGCATGTTTTCTTGGCTCTTTATTGTTGACTGACTGACAAAATAAAATGCTGAATTTTACCACGTTGCTGCTGATAAGTTCACAGAAAAAGTGAAGGATAGGAATTTAAATACAGCTTACGAAGAGGCAACCTTAGCTTTCTGGGACCCAAAAGCTTGCAATTCTTTTATGTCATCCCCATCCAGCAGCATTCTCAGAATGACATGTTTTTACTGAGAGGATCAGTAAACAAAAGTCTAGGTAGGCCCTGTGCAGGTTTCCCTTTTGGCCACTGATCTGAGTGCTGGGCTACCATAAAGAAAGCTGAACAATTGGCACCAGAATCACATTCTATATTTAAAAATTAAAAAGACAAAAAAAAAAAAAAAAGAAGTGAGAGAGAGAGAAAAAGGAATTGCTTGGGAAAGGGAGTGAGTGAACTTGTCAGAGTGAATTAGATTCAGGTCTCCGGAATTCTGCTATTGTTTTCATTCATTTGTGCTGAGACTGGGGCTCAACCAGTTTGACCCAGTTCCATGCCCAACATGTTGGTGAACAAGTTTTCAATTATTTAATATCACTGATCTCTGCATTTGATAATTTCAAATTCTCATCTTTCAAATCTGACCGAGCTGGGCTGGCTACAATTACCCAAGTCGTAAGAGCAATTTTAGCTAACTCCAACTTATGGATCCATAGTCATTTGAAAAACTGTTTTGTGTACTTCTGCACAAAGTCCTGGACCTTGCCTGCTCACCAGTTGGAGCTCTGTGGATTTTCACTCCTTTCCTGAATTAATTGCAAGTCCCACTTCCAAAATTAGGTCTCCTGCACGAGCTGCACCTTCAGCCCCAGGCAGAGCTTTGCCATGCATGACACAGTAACATCCTGCATGTGTACCCACAGTGGACTTTGCTGATGACCCAGACCTCCAATCTCCCATGGAGGTGGTGGGTGGTGCATGCCAGGGGCAAGTGCTTCCCCATGGGGGGGTTTCTGCAGAGTGCATGGAGTGTTTCGTGTTTCTCTGTGAAAAGAAAACACAAAACACAAAGAGGAAGAGACTTGCTTGGACTGTGTGTGACTCTCAGACTTCTTTCCAGGTCAGAGAAAGGTCCTTCTCAAGAGTCTTTCAGAGTTTCAGGGGAAGCAAATTTGTGTTCTCTAAATAATTTAATATTAACTGGGGCAGAGAATTGAACCTGAGGATTTCAAAGTCCTTGTGAGATCTCTGCCAGACTCAAAACCTGATAGATGTTTTTTACTTTTCTTTTTCGTGCTTGTTTAGTCCATTTGCAGTAGCTCATAACTGCACAGAGAACACCAACAGCTGAAATACCAAATAGGTTTGTGGGCAAAGCACCTCATGGTGGGGGGAGAATCTGCTTTGGAGTGGCAAATCTATAGCTGGTGGTGATGAGGATAATTGTCTTCTATCCCATACTGCAGGAGGTGAGAAGGAATGGACTTATCTCTTGTCCTCTGCATTTTCTTTTCTTTTTCAAGTTGTAAAATCATTTGTCTAAATCTAGGAGAAGACTTTATACTGTGTCCTCTTGGCTAGGGCTGTTTGTCAGATTCTTGATTACAGAGGTGCTCCTTTAAAGTAAATTAAAATAAAAACTTAGAAGTTTGAACTTCATCATCTTTAAAAACTAGAAAGAGGAAAAAGCCCTACTCTAGTTTTTTTCAAGCTATCCCCTGAATTCTAAGACATGCCTAGCATTTTTGGTGGTTAGTGAAAGAGGCTTAGATTTTGTGACTGCTTTGGACTGAGGTTACTGATTACTTTCCCTTTTTTTCCATTCAAACAAGTGAAAAACATGTTTATTTTAATTGAACAAATCCATATGCTATTCTCCAGGCCTTTCTGCAAGTGGAGGGTTTGTTTTCCTGTTGTTGTCTTCTTTTCCAACCTAAATCATTCCATGAGTCTGTTACTCACTGCATTGGCTGCCAAGGCAAATCTCCTCCAGCTCCATCACCAGCAGGACTTGCAGACACACCATTCCTCTCCCTGGTTAAATATGAAATGTGTCTGTATTGTTCCTTCTGATAAATGGAGGCTTGAGAGAGTCAGGGGTGGATTTTTTGGTTGTTCTTTGTGATATTTAAGGGGACCCGGGGCAGATTTTTCTGTTGGTGTTTGGGAGTTACGATGCTTTCACTTCCACAACTACAAAACTGGCTTTCCATGCCCACATGCTGTGCTCAGTGCCCTCTCTCTGGGTGGTGAGGAGCAATTTTTCAGGGAGTAATAAACTCCCTTGGACTTGGCAGGGCGTCTCTAGAAAGCCCCATTGTTCCCCTGCTGCCAATGCTGCCCTTCCTCCCAGGAGCCCTTTCTCCCTGCTGCAGCCTCAGCTCATATTTTCCTTCTTCTTAATAGAGCAGTGAAGAAAGTCATCATTAATCAAATGCAAGCACATTTAGCAAAGTTCAATGTGTATGAAAAATTTATGTCAACCTTTAGGCTCTATGACAGTCCCAAGGCTTCACTTAATAAGTTCTATAATGACTTACTGTTAATGGCCAATTCACATTATCTCTTTGAGGTCTATTGGGCCTTTCAGTAACATTTTCTATTATTGATTATGGAGCTGCTGTATGTTATCCAGACATGGCAGAAAAACTGTTGTTTACATTCTTTGCTTTCTAAAATGTAAAGTTGGACATGGTAAACTATGAAAACTCACATAACAGGATTTTCTGTCATGTTATGTGGCTCCAGCATAGTACAACAGTGAATGAAAGAACAGCTATTTGTGGGAGCTGGCAGAAGCTCCTGGAAATGAGTAGAAATTTGATGTATCTTGTCCATTGATTTAGCAGAAATCTACACTTCAAAAGCTGCCATTGTGCAGCCATCTATCACTCTCATCACAGCTTCAGAGCAGGTCAGGTTGGATGGCTGACTGCCCTGGGTTCTGCAGGTTTGTTCGCTAATGAATCATATTTAATCTCAGAGATTTAATTTCTTTGGGAATGTTACCTGGGAAAAAAAAGATTCAGAAAGGTGTCTGACAACACCAAGAAGCTTTACACAACACTCCAGCAAACTCTTTTTACTAAACACAATCTCTCAGCATTGCTCAGTTCTCATAATTTCATTGTTTTCTAAAGCCTAGGTCCTGCATACACTATTTAGCACAATGTTTACTCCTGTGCATAAATGGCAGCACTCATAATAGTGAGTATAATGAGGTAACACTGCTGGAATCCAAGTGCTCCCACACTCCTGGAAGCTGGTCCGTCGCACTGTGTTTAAACATCGTTAAATGAAAGAATATGAACACTCTGTGTGCCCACACACACTGCACTGCAGACTGCTCTGAAGTCATGGTGTCATGTATGGTTCCTCTCCTAGAGAAAAATTCCCCTAATAACACCTCAGTGCCTCACTAAGAACTGCTAAAAACGTGTATTTTTTGTCATGGTCATGTAAAGAGAACTGACTATTCCATTTGTGTAAGTAACAACATGCAAATTGAGTAAGGGAGAAAAAACCAGCAATAAATAAAGACATAGGAGTTGGTTTACAATATTTTCAGAAAACAACAAGAAAACAGAAGAAATTCATTGTATTGAGAGACACTCTAAATCAGCAGCAAGGTCATGCCCTATTATCAAGCCACTCTGTTTTAGAGTTATAAAAAGGTTTGGGTTGGAAGGGACATTTAAAGACTATGCAGTTCCAACTCCTTGGCCACAGGCAGGGGCACCTTCCACTAGTCCAGGTTGCTCAGAGATACATCCAACCTGACCTTAAACATTTACAGCATGTAGATCAAAGCAGAAGTTGTTTTTCTTTCTTGCTGCCCCCTTCTCCATTTCCCCACCCTGCCTGAGAGACTGAAGTTGCAGAGCAGCAAGGTCAGCAGCCACCCTACAGAATGCACAGCACTGAGAACATGGATAAGGGCACAGTCTGTGCTGTGCCCAGGGATGCTTTATAAAGCCCTCTCATACTGACTGGATCAGTGTTAAATCTGCAAATATGTGACATGACTTTTGCATCACCAGCTTCACACTCCTGATGCTGGACCAGCACCTTGGTGGTGGAAGAAGTGGACAAGCACATTCAGAAATCTGTTGGCTGCTTTTCAAGTGAGATCATAGTATACGCAAGCTATTTAATGCCAAACACTTTAAACAATTAAAAGCTGTGCATAACCCTGAATATTCCAAGGAGACTCTTGCTGATTAAGTACTCTCAGCCATAGCAGAGAATCAGAAACTTTAGCAAAAAAATCTTTGCTATTAACTCTGCTTCAAAATAAAAAGGGCATCTGTACTTGACTGTAATAAAAAACTAGTGCAAAGTGTCTGCATGATAATAACAGAGACCACAGTTTTAATGAGAGTTGGGGAAAAAGAAAGACTAGACTTTCTGACTGTTTATTTGCCCTTGGTGGATTATGAGATGAAATGAAAGTCCCTGCTTTTTTTAGTACGGAGGTCAGTATGGAGTCGTGCTAATAAAAGAGCATTAGACTCCCACTGCACCCGTAAAACTGAGAACGCAAGCTAACCCTTCCAGTGCAGAGCATGAAGCCATATGCCAGCGATTTGTTGCAGACACACGTACCAGAGGTGAGCCAACTTTCAGAACACTCAGCTGTTCTGTTTATTTGCTGCTCAGAGGTTACTGTAATAACTCGTCTCCATGAGCCTGAGCTGTGTCCTTTCTTGTGACCTCCCTCGTAAGCCACAGGCTTTATCATTCTTTGCTCCCAGTCTGTGTTGGCTGCAGAGTCTAAGGGCAAAATTTATGAGATATTCATGAGAGTCACAAGCTGGAATAGCCACTGATGGACGAGAGAGTCAGGGCTCTCTGCCCATGGATGGGATACCTAGGCTGAGCTGGAAGCAGTGTAGGTGACAATTGCAGAGCTGCATGTGCCAAGAGAACAATGTGGTGTAACCACAACACAAGATCCCACCAGCCTTCCAGCCAGAAAAGCATTTTTTAGTTTGGAGAGTCAGGAAATGGAAGGACAGAAGCATTTTCAGGAAGGATGCTTGTGGATAAAGGCCAGGCAACAGGGGAAGGAGGAGGAGCTCACCTTAAACATCTTGGTCTCCCTGCGCTTACTTTACTGTTTGTCTTGCAAATTGTCTCAGGGAAGAGTGGGAGGAGAAAACATTCAGGAAAACTGCTTTTTGTCTGAGTGCTAAAATGTCCTTTAGGGAGAGAAATCAAAACCTACTCTGAGTGTGCATGAGGGTGTAAGAGGGACTCAGTCCCAAGTGATCACCCAGCCACCCACTCTTGCATTGCCATGGGGGAGACCTAACACCAAAGCACAGGCAGGGGAGGCAGATCCATATGGGGAGAAGGTTGTTTTCTATGGCAGAAGGAAGGGCTGCTCTGCGTCCTGGCAGATGGGAACAGCTCCATTCGCAGGCCCTGCAGGTCTGTTGAGGTGTAACATTTGAAAGCATCTAGACCCCCACTGACTTCAAATGTAACTTTGCAGCTCATAAATCCCCTTTCTCTCTTAAGTCTATTGATATTTAAGAAGAGTGACAGACTCCTAGAAAACCTCTGCTGGGCTCCTTTCCAACCCTGCTGCACTCCAGGGCTCCCCTGTAGGTTCAGTACATTGGTGGTGTTTGAGAAGTGAGTCAGTCAGGTCAGAGTATTGCTATAAAACATGACATATCCTCCAAGTCCTTCACTCAGGAAAGCTTCCCTGCTCACAGTGGAACGGCAGGGAAGTGGAGTGTGCAACAGGTAAAAGACTCTTTCCCTTAATGGGCCAAATTCAGTGTCATTTATCTGGAAAAGAGTTTCCATCTCTCTCCCACTCTCAGAAACTTCAGAATTCATCTGTCATGTTGAATCCCATCACCATTTAAAATCAGAAGGCTGCAATGTTTGAAGTCTTCATTAGCCCTGATTTCTGACATATGAACTCCTCCTCTCCTTGAGGTTCTCCAAGTAGAATTCAATGTGCTCTTTTTACTCTACCTGTACTACCCACAGCAAAGGTTACAGGCTTGATATATCTCTGGGGTTTTTCCTGTTGTTGTTTTCCCTGAAAGATGATTCTTTCTTGATCTCTTTTAGATTCCATTCAAAACATGTTCTGCTTGCCACCCTGAGTACTCCATTAATACCTTTGTCACAAGCATCCAGAAGCCAGCGTATTATTCTCCATTAGGAAAATTTATTGTATGGATTTGGTTTGGTTACAGATCAGTGTTGTCACGGAGGAGAATAATATCACTCTCACCAGTTTAATGAATAAATAGGGTAAATACTAAAACATTTCTCACTTCTGCATGCCCTTCTGGTTTACTTGCAGAAGCTGTAAGAAGCATGGAGATGGCTGTGAAGGCAAAGTTCCTAAAGATTAGGGCCCATATTCCCCAAAAATATGGTCAGACGAATCGCCAGAGTTACTCTAGGGAGAAGGGTGGCCATATGCAAATTTAATGCAGAATGGTCTCACTCTGCCAAGGAAAAGAAAAAGAAAACCACAGAGGGTTTTAGGGGCTGCCAGTGCATATTATTCAACTTTCATTAACTCTCCTAAGAACAAGCCAGAGAACTGAATTTGGATTCTTGCTGCAAAACTAAACTGCAGCCCATCTGTTTTCCATCCCCAAACAATGAATAGGCCAAAATTTATGCAAAAAATTTTTGCTCTAGGATTTGAAGGTTTAAGTAGCAGTTACCTCAAAATCTGGTGCATCTTCCCTCTTTCAGAGATGTCTTTAGAGTAGCTTTTTGTGTTCAGGCTTCTTACGGCTGTGTTTGAACACTGCTTGAAATGATTCAGGAGTTTTGCTTGACAAACACTTGCTGTGATCCAAGGCCCATATGGCTTGTTTTGGAGTGTGTAAAGGTCATTGCTTCTGTTAATACAACTAGTACAAATACTTCCCTGCCATCTGACGATGTTCCTCCTTACTCAGATTGGCAGCCATTTCCCCCCCACAATCTGGAATTTCCTTTCAATGTGGGCTGTTGAAGTGGAGATGATAACAGTTTTAAAATCAAAGGTTGAATGCTTCTGTTGAGTTATACTTGGAACCAACCATGTTCTGTACAGTGAGAACATCCCATATGGAAAGGACATATGTGTTGGATACAATAATACATAAATAGTGGATACAATTTTATATAACCCTTATATTCTTATAACTGTTACATATAATCTTCTAATGAGACAGGTGAAATAGATGACTTCAGATGACTGATATTTAAGTCCATATGTTGAAAGCTTACACAATAAAGAGGGAGTTTTAAAGACAGATTTAGCTGTACATGATTTTTCAAACATTTACATTGCCTTAAGATACTCTTGAAACCCTGGCTGAACTGTTCTTACACAATAAAACTGGAGACAGCACTGGAATTTCACATTGAAAATCCACTCTGGATGGACACATGCACACAAACATTCATAAATTGTCCAGTATAAACTATTTAGACTATTTTTTCCCCCAGGTTTAGTTCAAAAAGCCACTAAGTTTTTGGAGGAATTAAGTAAGAGAAAAGTTTCAGTGCAAATTTTAGTGCTAAAATTAAAAAAATCCTGACAATTGGTTTTGCTATGAAATTTCAGCATTGCCAAGACATAGAGCTGGGCTGTGGGAACTGGCAGGAGGCTAAATAACCATGTCATCACTGAGCTCTCCCTAAGAATAACCCACACAATGTAGAAGATGTCTAAGATTCAGGGAGGAGGGGAATAAATCTCAGTTTGCAGATGGCCAGCGAAGACCTGTTAGTACTTGGCAGCCAAATTCCCTAAAGAGTCTGGGCAGAGTATCTTCCCATCCTGTCCTTGTCGTCCCCAGGCTCAGCATCAGCCCCCCAGAGGAGCCTGAGCATTGTAAGCCTGTAAGGATGGCTAAAATGTGGGATGGTCAACATAATGACATTTTTGTTGATTTTAAAGGTGATGAAATAATTTTTCTATTCTTAAGAAGCTATAGTAACTTTGTGAACCTGCATTCCTCATTTCAGAAGTCAGGGAACAGTGATGATGCATTTTATGCTCACATTAAGTTAGTCACAATATTTTTTTCCGCATAACCACTATATTACTTTACAGAACTTTCCAGAAATTAGGAAAATATTTGGTTTTTTCCCTCTGTTGACTGAAACACTGGAACGAGTTTTGCCAGAAAGAATTTTTAAATGTTATTCTTCTGATTTTTCATCTGTTTTCTCATTTTTCTGTCTATAAATATGAACCATTGACAGTGCTTTGTGAGAATCTTTCGGGGAGGAGGTCTGGGGAAATACTTTATTCTCTTAACATATGTTCCCTGGAAATTAATCACCTATCAGATGCAGAACCTAATAGCTTGTGGTCATGCAGTTATTGAGGCACATTAAGTACTGAAATGGAGCTTTTTTAGCAGTACTCTGACAGCCAACAAGCCTTGGAAAAGAAATGCACATGTTTATTCTATGCTTTTTCATATACCTGATAAAGAATTAGCTGAGTGCTTTAACTGAGCTGTGTGCTAATGGTATAGAAAAGGAACATTCAAAAGACTTCAAAGCTCTGTTGGTACCTAGTGCAGGCTTCAAAAGAACCCTAAATCTGGTGTCCTTTATTCCCAAAGCATTTCCTGAGATCCTCCTCGCAAATGGATCTGTGCCCTGTGAACCTTTTGGAAGGTTTCCATCTTCTTATGAAATTAAACAATTTTTTGTTTGCTAGTTTGTTTGGTTTCTATTTAAATAATTGAAATACTGTGAAGTAAACTGGGTTGAAAAAAAATCCTACAGTGAATTTAAATGGTCAGAGGCAGGATATTAAAGAGTAGATTAGCTAAGAATAGGAATATTTTTATCAGCATGACCACTACAAACTCAACTTCACTCAGGAATGTAAGTTTTGCTTCTCACCCAACACATTATTCCTTATTCATCAATTTTGCGTCTTTGCAGCCCTAAGAAACAAAAAACCTGACTTCTTCAAGCTGAGTTACCTAGAAAACCCTTCTTCTTTTTTTGTTTTTAATTATTAATAGCAACTTCATTATAACCATTATTGATACTGTCAGGCCCTTACACTAATTTAGTGAGATTTTCCCGTCCTCCAAAAATTCAAGACCAAATTTCCGTAAGTTCTGCCTCCAAACCATTAGGAATGTTATGGGAGGAGCTGCAAAGAGCCTTTTCTCACCCTCCTCCAAACTCTCAGTGTACCACCTCTGGTGCTCATCCAGCCTTCTGCAACACTGAACGATAGGAATACTTATTTAAATATAAATTGAATTAAATTCTGGCTGGTTCAATAAGCTGAAATGATAAAGCAATAGGAAAATGAGCTAAATAACAAGATTTCCTGGCAGCCACCCAAATTGGATGCAACATTCTACTCACTGTGACGGGGACCCTTCCTTCTTACCATGCCTTCTGATCTCTGTGGGGAGGTGCTGTCACTCACTGATGCAAAAAACCCTGTAGCCCTTAGAGCAGTGCATGGCTGGTGCTGCAAGTCATCTTGTGTGTTATCTTTTCCGTCTTTCCCTTTAAAAATATTCAGAGATGTTGTGAAGCTTGTTCCGCAAGTTATGTCCAAGTAAAAATGGGCTCTTTTTTTTTTTTCTTTTTTTTAAGTACATTGACTCACTCTGACACATGTGCATGTAACTTCAGATTTCCTACAGATTTCTGTATCTTTTGGTAGCCTTCAGTTATATACTATGAAATTACATGTGTTTTTATAGGACAAACTAATGGTAATGATAGCCCTTAAACATTGCTCCTATAGCAACTGCTAGATTTTGGGATGCTTCAAGTAATCAGAAATTTAAACAGCAACACTGAGAATTAACTCAATATTGAAAAAGTTTGAATTTCTGTGTAAAGAAAGAAAGAAAGAGGGAGGCAGGCAGGCAGGCAGGCAGGCAGGCAGGAAGGAAGGAACGGAGGGAG
>JAWWEE010000142.1:8043582-8223231 GCA_035221455.1 Xenops minutus | reverse complement strand
TGGGGTCCTAAAGAAATATGGAGAACAAGAGCAGATTCACCACAGAAATACAGAAGCTATAGGACCATCCGGCAGTGTTCAGAGTCAGCTCGTGTGGGAGCGGCACCCATTCTTGTACCATTTCATCACCATCACTCTGGCATTCAGGTCAAGGCTGGCATGCGCCTCAGTCTTGTCTTACTAAATGTAGCAACATCAGTTACAGGAGTTTGTTTGATCTTTAAGTTTCATTTCTGCTTCTGACATTGATTTTGTTGGTACCGTATGTACATATAGAAGGGCTGTCATTACATGGACTCAACTGGTGATGTCAATACAAAGATAATTTGTTTTAAGTACCATGAAAACCCTCTGAGATCACAGACCCACACACACTGTTAAGAGCAGAACGTGTAAACAAAAAGAAATGTCTTGTATAAGCTGCTACAGTGTTCTTAATCAGAAAGCTTTCATTGCCATCAAGCTTAATCATTAAGTACATTGTTAATTATAACCCTCCCAAATTTTATTCCATATGATTCTCAAGATCTAGGCTTTCTGACTGAGGCACTCTTTGAGAACAACACCATAAGACAGAAGCCTCTCAGGCACAAGTCCCTGGCCATACCATGAGGTACATGGAGGTCAGCCCAGTTAGCCAGGTAAAACTGACTATGCAGCCTGATGAGCTTAATGGGTAAAGGCTCCAACTGCTCCTAATAACTTCAATTTTAATATCTTGTTCTAAGGCAAAGGTATTGCTTCATATTATTCGTAAAACTTGTGGAATGGAAGGCAGATGAAAATTCTTAAGTAAAACTTTAAAATTATATTTCACTTTGACTGAAGGTCAGGGAACTAAAGTAGAAAATGGGAGTGAACATTCACATTACACAATGAACAATTTGTTCCAGCAACAATTTACAATCTGTGAAAAATTTTATATATTGTGCAAAACACTGATGAAAATCCTTTCATCCTGTGATGCAATGTCCACACTTCTGCCTAGGTCTTACATGCATTTAGACCTCTTGGTTGCTGATTACAGTGACCTCTGCCCAGCTCTCACACTGAAGTGTACTTTGCCACTGATTCCTTGCTCTTCACATAAAGATGGTGTGATGACTTTTCTGTTATGAAGACATTTTGTACTCAAAAAAAAAATCCATCAGTGTTCTAAAGTTTGTTGAGTACAGAATTTGGAATTGCTTATGAATGACGCTCTCTTTTCAACTTGAGAGCACTCCAGCAAGTGTCCAGATTCATTAGGATGGCTGTCGGGGCTTCAAAAACATTATAAGCTCCCTTATTCTCTGAAGAGCTGACATGCTATAGGAAGACTAGTTTATTTGAAAAATAGCTAGGGAATGAGGCCAAGCCCAGAACTGGAGACACCAGACAAATTCAGAACCAGAGCACTGAACTGCAACCCAGAGCTTAGGACTGTGTTTCAGTCTTGTCTTAGGTAAAATGCTCTGTCCTTCCAGAGAATAGGTCAGTTACATTAGAGATCTGGTAGAGAATCATCCTTGATGAAGAATTTTGTATGAAGCCATGTATGCAGTCATAAGCAGAAAGCAGCTCAAATAAAACTGATAATCACTACTGACTGTTTACAGTGCTGCATTGACTGAAACAACTGGTGGGGGAAATTTGGTTTGGCTTTTGAAAAGGAAATACTTCCAGAGGTGATTGCACATTATCACATTATCTGAATGTAAAGTTGGGGAGAAAGCAAAGTGAGGGATTTTAGGAAAGGATCAAGTAAAAGACCAGAAAAAACTGTCAGGTCAGAACCATTTATTCTCTTGAGAACTGGAATTCCACAGTGCAGTAATCATCTGACCTGATTCATTGGAAATTATTTAAAGGCCAGGGAAAGGCAAACAAAAGCACACACCAGAAAGCTGTAAACAGAACTGGCACTGCAGGATCAGGATTTCATCACCTCCAGGAAAAGACAGCCTGAGCATTCCCGTGGGGAATACCAGAACAGTGTCTCTTGCCCTACAGGCACATGACTCCAAGGCAATTGCAGAGGACAGTGCTGTAGAGAAACCAATTAATTGCCCTTCCAGTAAGGGGCACACACAGCTCTCAGTAATGCCATGCCCAGGTGGTTTCAAGGGTGAACTTGGAAACTACCCTAAAAATAATTGGCAGTTGCCAAACTAAATTCTCTGAGCTGAATGTTCTACTTGTTTCAGAATTTTTTTGTTTGTGTCCATCACATTACTATAAAAAGCTCTGGCAATTCTCATTAATAGATGTCCCTAATTCTAAGATCATATAAAAATTATTTGCCATGTAGTCTTAGGAACAATGGAAAAAGCTTATCAGCCTCATTCTTTCAATTGCTGTTAGTACTCACTGGAAATTCACCCACAGAACAACTCTCCAAAAGAACAGTAACTTGGTAGAGTTGTGTAACAGGTCTTTGTCAGCATTAATTTTGTATCTGTTCTCTACAGAAATATTTTGTTTTGACTTAAAAGAATTAAATTTTAATATTTCTTTCAGTTCAATAGGACTAAAATCTTGGTTTGAACAGCTGCTGCAGTGATAAAGTAATGAAATACCTTGATCTGGAAAAAAATTATTTTAATCATGTTGTTTTGTTCTTTTAGAAGTAAAATGTATCAGAAAAAATTAATTACAGTAAACTAAAAAAAAGTCAGTTCTTCACAATAATTCCAAAGAAAATAATTCTCAGAGCTTCTAGTCAGACAAATTTTCCCTTTTTTATTACATTGTAAAACCAGGTGAGATCAATGGAATTACTGGCATCATTTCACTTTCTCGTGGCTCGTAGTACATTCTTATAAATTTTAGATCAGCTTGCCAAACAGAACAGGGAACAGGAAACTACCAACATCCACCCTGAGTCTGACACAGACTCACTGCTGACCAATTTCCATCTTCTTTCTCACCCAGAGCTGTCAGGGAACCTGTGGGAGGCTGGGGTGTGCCTGGAATGCAGACACAAGGCTTGAGAGGCAATTTCATCTTTCTGTTTCCTCTTCTATGGAACTGGGAGAACTACTAAGCTACATATCTAATCTAAAATTATCCTTGCATAGCATTTTGTAGTGCAGAGCAACTCAAGACCTTGTACCTGTTTGATTCATTAATAGGACTGGTACAGGATTAAAGATTATGCGTGATTATTCCAAAAAGCTGTGTGCAGATGTGTGTGTTCCTCAGTCCTGAGAGCTGAAGTGCCTCAACACAGGCAGAGCCCACAGCCCTTGCTCCATCCCTTCCAGAAGCGCAATGCAGTGAGGAAAAAGGCAGGGTGGATGATCAAAAGCTAGATCTCCTTAACCTGCTTGCTCCCCTCACCCACCAGCCAATCTGCCCTGGAATCTGGAATTTGGGAGCAGGTACCCAACCAGCTGTGGGACGCTGGCACGTGTTTGCAGAACATTGTCTGAAAGCAAAGCTTGACCAGCTGCCAGCTTGCTTCCTAATGCCTGCTCGAGGATCACACTGGTGGGAAAAATATCAAGACTACATACTAGGGGAATGACAATGCACTCCAAAGCCCTTGAAGACAACAAAGCTGAACTTCTGGCAACTTCTCAGAAGCTGACAGACAGCAGACCCAGACAGGGAGAATACCAGCAACAGAAGATACTGTTTAATCTTTCATCAAATTATCATGATACCAGCAGGTGCAATTAAGTCTTAGGGCAATGTGGGCTCTAACGACTACATTTGGGTGTGGGAGAGGGGTGTTTTTCTCTCTCCCAAAACTCATGTACACATTCCTCAGCTGCACCAACCTGACTGAAAGGGTGGGGGAACGTGAGGAGTACTTCACCAAAAGATAGACATGTTTCTGCAGTAGCAGAAAGAGCAAGACTGAAACTTCCTCCTCCTTCCCAAGCCCCTATCCCACCATATTCATACTTTCTCAGGATTTCCCTAAGGCCCTGCATGTCAGGAAAATTAAACCCCCACATTCTGACTCCACTATACTGGAGCCCACCTACCCAGGCTGCATCCAATGTCATGTTGTGTGACTGGTGGTTTGACACAGCGTCTTCTGAGAGTTCCAAGGCATAGCCACCTCCCCACTGTAATGCCAGGGTGAGAGGAACAGGGACAACTTTATTCCTGTGTAGGAAAGTCCTTCCCTTAAAGGCTTCTCCCCTCAGACTGAACAACTGATAAGCATCCCAGAGAGCTTCTTTGATTTGCACAAAGCTGTAGTTGGGAAGAAGTGTTCCCATTCACCCAGGGCTGGTCTAGGAATCACACACAACCTGACCAGAAGAGGCCCTGATTTCCAAGCACCAGAGCTGGTGAGCACAGTTCCCAGCTGGTGCTGGAGACCTCCCAGCTGAGCACAGTGCAGCAACCAGCATGGACTGCAGAGGGTCATCCCCTCCAAACTCTCTGGGCAGATCTTGGCACTGAACAGCCCGAGGCAGATGTTGGATTTGCAGTTCCTTACCTTGTGGTTACTCTGTGCTCCAGCTGCATCTTCCCAAGGTAGTCATGCTCCAGAGAAGGAACAAAACTGTTGCTCAATAGGGGAGAGCTTTGTGATTGTATGAGACCAAGCTTCCAAGAAATTGGAAGTAAGCCAGGAACGCGAGTGCTGCCACATTAAAAACAAACACTGAGGAGTCTCTCTCCCTCCTGCCACCCAAAGGTAAACACAACAACAGCCTTTTTTTTTTTTTTCTGCACAGATGCTTCCAGAAAGTTTCTGTCCCATTGGAAAAGCAAGGAACAGCAAAACCTCTGACCTGCTGCCTGGTGGGAGAAAGAAGAAGCAGCACTGTCACTGCCTGTGTTGGATGGCATCCCAAGACACATTACTGAGAATTAGAGAAATACCTGTTTGGAGGATTAAGCCCTGCAGCAAAAAGGTTAGAGGATTACACTGAAGAAATACTTGACCAGTTGTTCAGGAAGTACTTCACAGATTTTTCATGGCATAATTTTTGAGGGTAGTTTTTCTGTGCAGTCTGTGCAGAGACCCGGAAGAATGTTCATAGAGTTACACCTACAAATAATTGCTTTTTATGACTCACAGAAGTTTAGGAGCCTATGAAAGAGCTGATCCATAGAAAACTATCAGATCAAATATCTTGGACAAACACCACTAGGTTTCCTACATAAGACAACAATAAAAAAAAATAACACAGAAAGACAATTAGGAAGAACTAAACAAATATACTCTGGAGAAGTGTCTTCTTCAGTACAGAGCCTGGGACAAATTTAGAAGCAGTAATTACTGGATGGCTGATTTAGCATTTTCCTTGGATTTTTCTCAGTGCAGTAAAGTATTTGCTAAAAAGTAAGAAAATTCCTATTGCAAGTATTTTGGAATGGATCCTCTTCCTGGAGTAAGCTCTATTATAAGCCCTTTCTCTGCATACTGGAAGGTGGAGAAAGAGAGTTTGATGCTGGAGGTCAAAGGTGCCTTGACAGCCCACCACACCCTTTCTTCTCAAAGAAGACTAACGGGCTTTACTGGTATCATCGAGCATTCCAAGTGCAAGGAACTTCAGTTTCTGAAGCTGAAATGGAGCTCAAGGAAAGAAAGAAACCATAGCTTTCCACTTTGTAAATCAAGCAGCAAACTCCAACAGCTGAAGGAAGTGATGTGCTTGTTTATTTAATGGACTACAGGCAGGAATTCTGTATTAAATTATGTAACAGTTACATATGCCAGGATCATCCTAGCACTACTCTGGTCATTTGTGTGGTGTGGTTTGAGGGAAGCAAGAGGACAAGTTTAACAAATTTGGAAGAAATTCACTGTAGAACATAACTCTTTGTTCTGACCATATGCAACTTGCTGTGTTGAAAGTTAAAATTACTCAACAAAACATGCTTTGTATCAGAAGGAAAATGAAAATAAAGCTTAACCGGTTCTACTGAAATCAAGAAAGGCCAGGACAAGGAAAGTCAACATGGCACAGGAGACAAAAGACAAATAAATTCAGACTCAAAATCTAACTTCAGCTCTGAGAAACACAATAGTAAAGCTCTGTAATTGCTGTGAACCAAACAGGAAGATGCATGAGTAGAGGTGACCAGAGATTTGCAAAACAGAAAAGGTACGCTTAAAAAAGAGAGGTAGAACTAATGAGATCGTTACTAATGAGGGTGATTGACTCCAACCTTACTCAAGGCAAGGACGGTCAGATTCAGATCTGAAACATTGACCTGACAGCTTTTGAAAGACAGTTTTGGTAGGCTGCACAAAAACAAAGGGGAGAAAAGGGAATACAAAAAAGCTTTGGGTGCTTCTCTCTTTCATGAGGAGTTGTTGCAGTGTATGAGACTAATGGGCAGCATCAGATTTCTCAATATTAGCTTTACTTTTTGTTGGAAATGGCAAAAAATCTGATAGTATGGTGTTAAACAGAATCTCAGAGAAGAATGTTCCCTCTTGGCTGAAACATGCCATTTTTGTCTGTGTGTGTTCCTCCTGCGTGCAATTTTTATCTGTACTATTTCTTCAGGTTTTGAAAGTTAAGACATTAGCACTACCAGGAAATTCTGAGGCTTATCAGAAAAGCTCTAGAGCATTCCTTCAGTTCTTATATCTTAAGGGTTTATGAATATTTCCTCAATTGCACAAGACAGAAAACACTGGAGGATTCTGCAGGCTGGAGTTAGAGCTGCTGATAAATCTACCAGGTGGTATTTATTTACTCAAGTAATCACTTTGCTGCAGATAGGAGAGCGAACAGCTTTTGTGAAGGTACCACAGAAAGACATCACAAATTTTCTTCTTGTGACCATACATATCAAAAAGAGGACCGTTTAGTTGCAGCCCAGAAGGTCCCCAGAGGAGGGACTGCTCATTGCAGTGAACACACTGTCAAATACACCATTTGTAGACTTTAATAATAGTGCACTAATCCTCGAGTGTGTTTTGGAAGGGGACATGAAGATATGCTTTGCTGCTGCCTTCAAAGTTGATGAACCAACAACAAGATTTCCTACTAGATAAAGGTCATCACCATCAAATGATGATGTATTCACCTGAAATATTTTCTGAGACATTTTGATGACCTCCATGCTTGTTTTTCTTTTCCATGATCAACCCAACTGATTTGTAAATAATACTGGTATCAGTGGCTCCTGGGTGGAGGCACTGCTCTGTAGACGTAAGAGGATCAGTGTTAGTGCCTATGACACCTTTTGACTAAGAGCGTGTGAGTTTGCCTGTGGACACTTTGTCACATTTACATTTGTTTTCAGCATGTTCAAATCATGTTCCACCATATGTATCATGGTTTTCCAGTCTGGTGGAAAACACAGACCCATGGTTTGCAGTCTCTGCTCCATGATCCCTGCAGACCAGTGGACTGCTTTGAATGGTCTACAAAGAAAACAGCCTGGTAGCACTCACTTGGCCTTGCACTTTCATAAGACTTTTTTTAGGAATCATGTATCCAAACAGTTAGAAAAACACAACCTGACTGAAGCAGAGCTGCGCAGGAGATAAGAGTAGGCAATTATAAATATTATGAATATCTCTCTTGTCTTAAAATCTTGGAATTTTAGATACTAGGCAGACAGTGAAATGCTTAAGCTCCCACTAGCCTATGTGAACTGTCCTATTCAGGGGCAGAGCACGTATCCAAGAGAGCATCTGAGATAGACCTGATATAGGCCAAATAACTGGGAGGCATTAAAACCGGGCTCTGAGGACTTCTGTTCCTTCTAAGTTTTTACTAACTTCATTTTTTATTTGCCGCAATCTGACTGTTTTGCTCTGAAATTTATTTATCACCCACATAGATGCCAGACTGAGTTAGAGCTTCTGCTGAAATATGTAAAAGGGCTGAAATTGCTACATGAAACTGCCACAAACGTTTTCCAAACATAATAAATAATTCATGTAGGTATAAAGGAATATTTATATCTATGGAGTTTGTCACCTTGAGTTCTCTAAACATAGTTTTTTCTCAGAAGTTACACAACTTTCAAAAAATTATTATTAGTTTTGCTATTATTTTGCTATTCCTATCTAATCTGGTAAACAACCATTTATGCCTGCAGCAAAATGCCTCAAATACAGAACAAAGCTGATTTCATCAATATGTAATCTTACATGGAATCTTACCTTATCTTCTCTTTTACCCTTTACTTCTATGCAGATTTTTTTTAAAAGTCTTGTACATGAGAACTCCATTCTTACTATAGCTACATAACAAATTAAACTGACCTTGTTGGAATTCCATGCCACCAGGGCATGCACTGACAGCCCCATGCTAGCATTCCCTCTGCTTGCAAAAATTACTAGAGCACTGATGTGCATAGTGAATATTTGTAGGAAAGAAGTATTTTCATGATACTGCTTAACTGAAATGAAATGGGTACAGGTGCAGAGAGACACTGATTTTGGGTATCTCCATTTCTGGATGTTGCAAAGAAGATACTAGGGTCTAATGCTTCAAAGATGGTACTTAGGGTCTAATTTGGAAAGTACTAAACTTCCAACTGTCAGTGACTAACAAGAGAAACTAAGCACCAAAATATGACAAATCTAGAATTCAATAACTTTGTTCCAGCCATCTTTTTGGACAACACTGTGGCTCAGAAGGGGGCACAGAAAAGTAGTTTTTCTTCTCCCAAGGAAATTGTTTCATGTTATGTAGACAGACTCATTCCAGATGAGTACAGGCATTTCCCTACAGTTGCATGTATTCAAATTGTCCTGCACTCTATACAGTAGATTCCTTTTGAAAGCAAGGGTGTCACTGGAAGCCTCATTGAACAGTAGAACATGCAAGACCGGTATTTAACTGAGGTGCTTGATATATGCCCCGGGGAATTATTCATGCTATCTACCTTAGTCATCCAGGTGAAATTAAGCACTCAGGAGCCCCACTTCCTTCTGCAGACAATGCATGAAAAGCCAAGTATCTGCAGAAGACAACAAAGAGACCTTAGGTCAAAAAGCCATCAATTTAGACCCTCCTGCAAACATACCTGTAGCCCCAAGCTCTCTTAAAAGTCAATGCAGAAAGAGGAGCAATACCAGCAGGCAATTCAGACTTATAAGACATGAAACAAATTGCTGGGGCAACTTTTTCACCACTGAATATAAAGAAAGACAAGGATCCTGAGGTGCAAGTGGTATCTCTGCAGGCCACAGGGTTTTTCAGAAGTGTCCTGGCAGCTGGTCTGGCACTACAAGTTACCCTTCCTGAGCATCTGTTCCATTACCCTTCACTCCTCACTCAACTGTGCCTTCTGTGGGCCAGTGGGGTTTTCACAAATAAGTCAGTGTAGTTACCAGAGTGGAACTGTCTTCTGAGTGCTACACTGAACTGTCAGTAACTTAAAGACTGCCAAATCTCACTCATTTTTTATAACGAGTAGTGAATCCACCTGTAAAATAGACACTCTCAACTTTTTAATGTATGGCTAATTGAGAACTGATTTTTAATGTCTAACACTCTTTGGGGTTTTTGGTTTTTTTTTTTTTTTTTTTTTTTTTTAAAAACCCTCCCACAAATAGTATCACTATTGCACCAAAGTTATGTTTTCATATCTTCCAAGCAGAGTTTCCTGGAGCAGCTCATAATTGGACACTAGGTGGCCTCTTTCTTCTTTCAGAGAAGGTCTGACATGTCATTATATCACCTAAGGATTTAACCTAAAAAAAATCGTTAAGTAAATCTAAAGAACTTTGTTCAGTAGGGTTTTAAGATGAATATTGCTAAGCAGCTCGTTGTTTCCTAACTGGAATGCATTCACCAGAGCTCAGAATACAGAACTCAGTATCCGTAATTTGGCTTGCAGCTTGAGCCCTGAGCAATGTTTTGTCTACACAACAACCTCCAAGGAAGTCCCCATAGTATTTTATTCCTGAAAAAAACCCCCAAGAAATCACAATGTCCCTTCATCCAACTCATAGACTCAAGAGCCTACAGAAGAGAAGAGCATCTGAAGATAAAATAGTTACTCTTCTCTACTCGGCTTAGGTTTTCCCGGGTGACATCCAAAACAGTAATCGGTTTCACATCCCCCTCTTTGAAAGAAGCTCATGCACTCTGACAGTGTGTCCTCTTTCTGCCAAGTGGCCTGCAAAGGCAGAAAACTGTGATGAATCACGGAGCACTTAAGACACTTTCATGGATGGTAAAAAATCTAATGGGATTGAGGTTTCTAATGTGGAGACCAGCACATAATAGTTTAATTGGAACATTTAGCTTTCTTGCAGAGGCTAACAAGGAAATGAGCATTGCCTACAGCAAGAGAGCACTCTGGCAAAATGGCCTGAGGAAAGGGGTTCTTAATTTGCCTTTCAGAATTTCCCAACCACCAAAGCACAATCACTGTATTGCAAAATCACTGGACTTCTGCAGGATAAGCTTTCCTGCTAAACAAATGCCTGAGAGCACGTTGTGATTAGGTGAGATCATAGGAGGAAATAAAGCATGTTTTACCATGGTGTGGCTGAACAGCAACTTCTTCCATCAGTAGAAATGAGATGAATTTGTTTACAGAGCAGGTAAACGCTTCATGCCTGGTAGAGAATGAAGGCTAGGACATGCAGAAGCAGTAAATGAAGAGTCAGCATCTACAAAAGGCTGCTCCTTTGGTGAGTCCTGTGGAAAAGGAAAGTGGTTAGTAACTACTTTTGGTCATGTATGAAGGAGAACACATGACTGTCTGTCCCTTAACCCTGTTGTGTTGCTGTAACTGATTTAGCTCCTCCGCTCCTTTGGAGTACTTTTCTTCTTGAGCCAGTGACAAGAGGGTTTAAGACCTCAGTAAAGCTGAAGACAGACTTCCTTTATTTAGCCTCATTAATTATTAGGTCTGTAAGAGCTTGGAGACAGAAAGGGAGCAAGGCCAAAGGAAATGCTCTGTATTACAGCCGTAGGTGTCAACTGCCAGCACTGCTCTACTTTATTGTGAATTCAGCTGCTCTGAACATTACTGCATACCTGTGGTAATGGTATGACAAAGATTATAGGACAGGCACAGGTGGCATCACCAACACAACGAAGATTTATGACAGGATCCACAGCAGGAGGGAGCTCTGGCATCAACCTCTCAATTCTTCATGTGTCTCCAACCATATCCAGCTCAGGTCACTGAGTGTGGTGGGTGTTGCAATGCAGCAGAAAAAGTCCTCGGCACTGTCACCTGCCCTGCCATCCAAGGAAAACCTGTGAACATTCCTCAGTAATTATTCAGAGGCT
Source organism: Xenops minutus (assembly GCA_035221455.1). Classification (NCBI taxonomy): domain Eukaryota; kingdom Metazoa; phylum Chordata; class Aves; order Passeriformes; family Furnariidae; genus Xenops; species Xenops minutus. Next base: position 8,212,060 of record JAWWEE010000142.1, on the reverse strand, counting down.
TTCAACAGACCCTCATGCTGAATCCACCCTGTTTGTTCCACATGAACCTCTGACATTTTTTAAATGGTGGATTTTTTTTTTTATGGTATGTCTTGCTTAACCCAAGCGCTATTTTAGCAATTGACAAGTACATAATTTCCCACGCAGTTAGATGTGGATAAAATCTGCTTCTGCCTTCAGCATGAAGACTGTTCTGGGTACTCTTGCAGCTGAATTAGCTACAGGATAGCTTAACATTTACAACTTTCTGCTTCCATTACCTGTTGTGTTCCCCATTAATCCTAGAGAGACTTACCTGCAAAGTATCAAATCTCATCATAAAAGTACCTAGAACAGCTGCTAGTTGTGTCATATTTTGATTCATGTTGGCCTCAGAGCTGGAGGAATAAACATTCCTGACTGATAGGTAATTTCTTTTTCAGGTGTTTCAGTGAATGAAAGAAAAATCTCTTTGCATTCCTGCAGGGGATGTAGATCAAAATAAAATCAGACTAAAGACTTCCAGATCCCAGGATGAGAGCCAGTGATGTCCACAGGGCTCTCCCCAGTTAATACAGAACATTTAGTGTCATACCGTGAAGTATTTTTAACTAGGCTTGTCCTTGAAAACATCTCCCTTGGGTTATTTCCCTAATAAAAACCCAAATATACTGAACTACAGCAGTCTATTAGCATGGATTTGGAAAAAAAAAATCTTTTCACTACTAAACATGTTGATTACATCACAAAGTGTATGTGGCTCTAAAAGTACATTCTTAAGTAGACCTTTGCCAAGCATTTTTACTGCATATTGAATTGCACATGGAGGAATCCTCTTGCAAATAAGCATAAGCACTTTGAAAAAGAAATTCTGCACACCATATTTATTTAAAAGGAGACAGTTAATACAGAAAAACAAGGACATTCACCACTTTATGATAAAAAGGGATTCATAATGGTGTATCACCCTGGAGTCCACAAGAGTAGAGATTTGTATAGAGAGACAGATTGTACTGTCTTTCCCTTGAAAGAAACCTTGCTGCAACTAGTGAAGGTGCTTGCAGGGTAAAATAACAGTACTCAAGCATCGTGAGATCTATTTCATTACTTGCAAAACTCCTTAAAGCACTCACCAGGGCAAGTTAAACACACACAGTAATGCCACTCAGCATCTATGGAGAAAACTTACTATGCTCCCCTGCAAGTGAAGGCCCTAAACAGCTGTATGTCACATAAAGAGTATCTCTTGGAGTGCTTCATTTTCTCCAGAGATAGGGGTAGCCGCTACATATTTCCTACCCTGTCATGACACAGCTGCGTGTTTAGCACATGCTGTATTCATAATTCTCACTTTCCTGTCATTGCGAAAGAGCTCATGTTGGATGCTGTCCTAACTGTTAGTGCAGATGTTCCGCTGTGCTTTCGGAGGAGGCTGTGTGCTGGGTGGCACTGCACCCTGGCTGGCGGGCACCCTGCAGCGCCCGGGGCTGGGATGGTGGCAGCTGACAGCTCCCCACTGCCTGGCCTCAGGGCTCACATGCCAGCTGCCCACGGTGCCAGCTGGCAGCAAAGCACAAAGGGGCAAGGTTAGGGCATAGACAAGTTATTTCAGAGTTCACCCCATGCTTACAGCACAGCCAGCACCCCTACCAGCAGGCACTTTCTCCATGATGAATGAACTGCAATATGTGTGAGCAGATAACTTCAGAGCACAACCTCTGAGGTGTCCCTAGGGAAAGCAAAAGACACAGTTAAAATCAAGTTTAAATAGTAATAATAATATGTTGCTTCTGCTTCCTTGTGGATATATCAATGTGACATCTTTCCATTTCCTTGCATTAAGTCTCTGCAAGTTCTCCCACACATCATTCAAGAGTAACTGTATCTCATATATCCACTATATCTCTGTCTAAATGCATTTAATGATTATACCATTTCCCTTTCCATTAGAAATGCTTCTTACATTTGTTACAAGGTGAATGTGATTTCTGGAGACAGCCTTGTTCTGTATTTCATTTCAGCTGTCTATCAAGTAGACTTGGCAGCTGTGTTGGACAAGTTGCATTTGCACTGATGTCGATTTTCTTTTTTGCTGTAAAAACAATAAAATATTTACATTTACAATTCTTAAAGCCAAAATATACACTGGATCTTGGCTTCCCATAACTGCTTGTCTTACAGGAATGGAGTGGAGCTTTGTGATTTTATGGTTGTTTAGATTGAAGAGCTACTGAGTGTCAGCAGGGGAAGGGGGGTAAATTCAGATGTGCCTCATGGCATCTACTTCCAGATCATTCTGCTCTGTCCCTGTGAAGTGCTTTGGGGACTAACAGAGTTCTATCCAGAGCTTACAGTGTCAAATCCAGGCTCTGTCTCAGGTGAAGAGGAAGTGAAAAGTAAACTTTTGAAAGAGGTAATGAGAGAGGCTGGCTTTGTCCCTGTTCCAGGACTCTTCAACTCCAGGACCAAGGTCCAGAAACATTTTAGACAGGCCCTGTCGCCTGCTGGATTCTTGCCCAACATCACTCCCAGTGACAGATAGACAGCAAAATAAAAAAAGCTGTCTTTGGGAGCTGAAGGAGTCACACCACCATCCATGGTCTTTGACAGATGTAGGAGTTGATGTCTGAAACAGGCAGGATTATGGCTTGGGCACAGAGAGGGAGGGAGGCATGGGCGTATGGATGGACGGATGGATGGATGTCCTCTGGGTTATCAAGAACAGGAGTGCTGTGAGGAAATGCTTCTGGGCCATACGCCCTCCTCATTCCCATCCTTACTGTCCCACAGCAGCAGATGTGTCCCCACCCAGGCCCAGCACCACAGAGCCCTGCTTCCCAGTGCTGGCAAAGCTGAGGGCACCACAAGGCTGCAAAGTGATGATTACAGATATGGAAATGCCAGTGTGGGAGGTCTGCAAACACCTCATTAGACAGGGTGAATGCACAGAGGCTTGGTGCTGGCAGCTGGGTATCCCACAGGGTTAGCCATTACTTCCCTTTGAACACACCTCCCCATTGTTTTCAATAAACAAATCTCAATTTTTAACCTTTTTTGATTTTTCTTTTTTCTTTCCCACTTTGGTTCTAATGAAACCTGGCAAACAGAAGGTAGCATTGGCTCTCAGCCAGGTACCTCCCTGGATGCTCTGCCACAAGCATGACGATGGGCTGACCACAGTACCCAAACCAGAGTATATGTAATATTGGAGACAGCAGCCCTAGACTCCTTCTGTAGACAGGTATCTGGCAAGACAAAGCCATAGGAGACTCACAAACCCTTCCTAGCAGAGACCATGGGCCAGAGGAGCAAGCCCACAGCTGGATCCCACAGCAGGCAGACATGAGGAAGGCACATCCCAGGACCTGCTGAATGGAGCAGTCCTTCCCAACAACAGCAGTCATTTTCCTCCATTGGAAGGAGATTTGAGATGAGAGCAGTAAGTCTGCCAGCATGGAGGAAAGGCTGCCAGACCACCTCAATCCCCACACTTCAGGTTTCCTGCATTCCTGCCAGAACCATTCAGTGTATCCAAAAGGCTTAACTTTCATAGGGAAATGTGAGCAGTTCACTTGCTCCATGGCACCTCCTGGCCCTTCAGCCAGGACAAGGGGACATGTTGTGAAGGGAAGCCAAGCTGTGGCAGCTGGCTGCAGAGTGGCAAGATGATACTCCTGCTCAGAATCTGGCAGGAACAGGACAAGTGTGCTGAGTGGGTGCCAACACAAAATTCAAGCTGTGTTGACTTCTCAGGGAGAACATGCTGTACCAAATATTTCTTATAGTATATCTTACATAAACAAAGCATTTAGCTCACCACCTAGCACTAGTTCATGATAATTAATGCCTTTCTCTTCTGCATATATTGAAGTCACGTAGTCAAGTCAACTCAGGGACACACAGAGGATGCTCAGTTTGGACAGACTCTTTCTGCAATCATTTTAAGCTGAGGGTAAACAACTACAGCTAAAAAAAGAAGACACAGGCAGATTTTGCTGTTTAAATACATCAGATGCAGAGTGACTCTTGTAGGAGACCATCCCTTCCATGCCTCTTTGAGGAAGGACCTCCTGACAGGCCTAGAAGTGCTCCAGGACAGTCCCCACTCAGAAGAAACACTGCTGCCACTCTCAGCTTCAACTCCAAACCCATCAGCATTTCCACAGGGTAGATCACAATGCACCCCTTCCACAGCAGGATTTCCACTCTGCTGACATTGCTGCACTATGGCAGGGCAGAGCCAAAACCCAGCTGTTGCTCATAACTTCATCTCTTGGTGCTTGTAGAATGAGCAACACTAAGTAACCACACACACACACTTCCAAAATCCCTGCCAAAACTGTGTGAATTGCTCTAGTGCCCCAAAGTCAGGGTGTGTGCTGGGGGCTGGCCTGAGGAGGGTTCCCAGGCTTGCTCACCCCATGAATGGGCTGCAGGGCTCCTGCCTTGGACAGGGGTCTGCATTTTCTAGGGGTGCCTCAGGGGATACAAGGCTTGCAAAGGACTGGGGTGGGAGGTGGAATTGGGGTCTGACAGAGAGAGGCTGCAGAACTGCACAACAGCTAGAATAATTTGCAAATTTCAGGAAAATGTTCTCCTGAAAGGAAAAATGTATCTTCTAAATTTGCAAGGAAAAGAAACCTACCTAAATTTTTGTCCAAGTTCTTTTGCCAAAATTCTTGAAAAAAAAAAACCAACACAACATGTGGAAACTGTGAATCCCTCCCACACATACATTTTCTGTTAAAAGTCCTCAAAAATCTCATGAGAAACTTGAGCATGATAGCAGAAATTCTTAGAGCTCAATATTAATCAGTTTGCTCTAAAAATAAAGAAAAAATCCTTGATACAGCACTTCCTCTGCTTTCATATCAGATTCCTCTTGAGACAAAGTGTTTGGAATATTTGTGTAACCACACTACTCAAATTCATGACCTATTACAGGTACAAGGCATATCTGGTAAACAAAAATGTCACACTGGGGCCACTCGGTTTGTCACTCTTGCAGAATATGACCTTCAGGGTAGACTTCTTTTGAAAGAAGGAATTTTCCTCCCCTTGCAGTTTTTGCCACACATTTAATACTGGTGTTTTGTTTCCCTGTTTCTCGGAAAGTAACATTGTGTGCAGCTGCCTCAGCCCCTGCAAGTGGTTATCAATCCCTGCCCTCCAGCAGACAAACTTGAGTTTGTGCCACGACGGAGGGAGAGGCTGCACCGCTGCTCTCTCCTCGGGAAGGTTTTATCCTTGTTTTCTCCAGCCTCTCACAGGTGTAAATGCAACTGGATTTCAGATCATTGTAGTATTTCCTGTCAACATAAGTCTGCACACCAGGCAAAAGGCATGATCCTTGTTAAATATTGTTCTTTTTTAGCAGGTCCGACCTGATGTGTAGAGACTGTGCAGTCTGTGCTTACTCTCAGGAGAGGTACAGCTGAAGCACAGGTACCACAGGGGTCAGATGGTGCAGATTGGCTTTTGTATTGAGACTCCAGAGATGTCAATTAATGTCCCACTTGTGTTCATTGCTGACCTGTATTGCAGCAAAGGTAAAAAGCCTACACAACCTCTTATTACTCATCTGAGCCTGCCGTTTTGAATACCTGGTAATTTTCTTGGTGTGCTGGTTTGTTTTGTACTAGTAGACTGTGTTGCTGTCCTCATTGCTAAGCAATTAACAGTTTGTCCTTCCAGAAATATCCAACGCCCCAGCCACTATTAGCTCCTCGGAACATTTTCAACAAAAACATTCCAGGGGAGCTGCATTAGTAGTTCTTCCACTATCAGGGATAAGCATCTCTCCATGCACATACCCCATACAGAACACCAGACCAGGACAGGGGGAAGGGGTTATTTGTGGTCAGGTCCTGTTTTGGCAATCTGCATCACTCTGAGACTGCCACCTGTCTTGTATAATCCAGTGAAGAAACTTAGCCCTGCCCTACCAGTGAAGGAAGGTTCCTGCACTGGGTTCCCATGGCTTCCAGGAAGCGGCCAGCATTGAGACTTCCAGGCAGGCCAGATTCCTGGTTACCCCAAGCAGAAGGTATAATTTCTGACCCATGGACCCAAAAGGGATAATGGAAGCCTCAAGAGTAACTCATCAAAAACAATTCCCTGAAGATAACCACCTTTTGGTCACCCAGCCTGGGGAAAACCTTCAGGCAACACAGCAAGGTGCTAACAGGTCCCTCTTTCAGATGGAGCTTATCAAAGTTTATCCTTTCTGAAGGGTCCAAGAGGACCGGTATCTCTCCAGCAAAAAAAAAAATTTCAAATAAATATCAAAAGCAATCTCAGAATAGAATTACACTTTTTTTCCTCCACTTTCTTTTAGTTACAAATGAGTAAATTCCCATACTGAGACACAAGTAAGGCTTAGGAGTCACACCATGGTTTTACTTCTGGGTGTCAAGACAGTCACTCAGCCTTTTAGTACACAGCACCCCAAAATTACAATAGCAATTGACATTTTAAATGCAAAATGTTCAGACAATCAGTAAGTCCTTTCCCCAAAAACTGCTGGACAGTGCCTGGGGCTCAGTGTGCCCATGTAGCAGTGGGACATTGTACACTCAGTTCCTGCAGCATTACTGTCACAAGGGACCACACCAAATCAAAGCAAAGGACTGTCTGGCCTACGAGCATGTTACCTGCCATGAGAAAGATATAAAAACATGCATGTGGTTGTATTTTACCTCAGGAATACTCTCCTGCTTCCAGAAGTTGACAGTCACGTCTCCACATGTTCTCAGGATCCCAGGAGAAGCAAATAGGAGGTGTATTTGATGCATTTTACATAAACATCTCTAGTCATTTTAGAAAAATAAAATTATATAAAATATGTCAAAATATTTTCTTACTCATAGGTACAGAAGTATCTGCACTTCTTTATTTACACATTCTCTAGTGAGAATCTCTTAGAAAATCAGCTTAAGGTATAATACTCAGCACCTATGTAATTGTAGCTGTTCTGCAATGGTCCTTTGGTGTATTTAGTCTTTTTGTGTCACGCTTAACACTTGCCGTTTCCCAGACATGCAAAAAGCTGATATTTAAAATGCCATCAATACATTTATTTGTCTGAACTTTCTCTCTATGTAAAAGTTGAGTGCTCATTGCAGAAAGAAAGGAGGAATAAATCCTCATGTATGACAAAGCCAGATTCTCCTTCAAACAGCTCATGTATGAATGGGCACAAAACAAAGGGAAGAGGAGGGAGGACTGTCATCACCAGAGGGACAGCCAACTGCACTGACATTGTCCCACATCATGCTCCAGTGCCTACAGGAATGACTCGGGTGCCATTTCCCTGCCCATGGGGGTCTCAGCATCTCTGAAGCAGCTGCCCTTCCTCAAAGATGAGCTTTCCCCATGGCTGTTGAACAGATAAACTTGTCTCTTAAACAAGCAATGGAGCTTCTCCTGGAACTGGTTCCCAATGAAGCAGTACAGCAAAGGGTTGATGCAGCTGTTGGCAAATGCCATGCAGATGCCAAATGGCAGCGCCGTGTCAATGATCCCTATCACATCACAGCTGTTAATGATGTTCATATGAGCCAAGGCGTTCAAAAAAGTTAAAAGGTGGAACGGGAGCCAGGAAATTAAGAAGGCCACAACAACAGCAGCCACTAGCTTTAGGACTTTGTCCCTCTTCTGCTTGCTTTTCCCAAACTCTTGTGCTTTAAGCAAGTGCCTCCTGATCCAGATGTAGCAGGTGGTGATCACTGTCAAGGGGATGAAGAAGCCAAGGGTATTTTTCAGGAAGGCTGTTGCCACAGACCACTTTGCATAATTTTCATAAGGAAAGGCCATAATGCAAGCCTTGACCCCCAAGCTTTCAATGTAGTAAGTGTCTCGAAAATAAAAAGTTGGGAGGGAGGACAAACAGGCAAGACCCCACACAACCAATGCTACAAAATAAGCTTGTTGTAGAGTTCTTCTTTGGGAGTGAATAGGATGAACGATGGCATGGTACCGGTCCACACTCATGCATGTAATGAAAAAAATGCTTGCAAACATGTTCAAGCACAGGACAGAACTGGAGATCTTGCACATGAAAGACCCAAAGAGCCAGTTGTATCCCTGTGCATAGTAGGTGGCCCAGAAAGGAAGGGTGGCAAGGCACAGCAGATCTGCCATGGCCAGGTTGAAAATGTAGATATTAGCAACTGTTTTGGGGCCCGTGTGCCGACAAAGCACCCCAACAACCACGCTGTTGCCAGCCAATCCCAGAACAAAAACCACAGAGAAGAGTGCTGGAATTAGTGAAAACTGATAATCTGACGAGGTAAGAGGGCAGGGAGGGGGTGAGTGCAACACAGATGATGAGTTTGTCAACGCTGTAGAGAGGACTTGAAAAGTTTCTCTGGTGGTGACAGCCAGGGAGTAGTTGCTCTGCATGCTGGTGCTGGTGGAAAGGAAGGTTCTGCAGGAAATTCATGTGCTAGCACCACTTTTCTGTCATATCTCTCACCTGCAGATCAGAAACCATGTGTTAGACACGCACTCTGCAGCTGTCTTAGCTCTAAAATCACACAGTCACAATAAAATAAAAACCATGTGAAGTTATGTCAGGAAGCTGAGTACTGAAATAACAGGCAACCCTGCTGAACTCCTTACCTCCATCCTCCTGACAGGACACAATTAGCCCGAGGGAGGTCACAGCACTTCTTAATTAGCCTGGCAGAGAAGCGAGCAGCCGGGTTTTATCTGTGATTACAGATGGTGCTTTCTGTGGCCAACAGAGCAAAAAGATTATGGACTCAGGAGCTGGAGACACTGGGAACTTCTGTGACTTCTGATTGAAGCTCCTCGTGATCCTTTGCTCAGCTTTATCATGTTATTTCCAGCACTACGAGCAGTTAAAATAATGTAGAAAGGAAACAGTCATCAGTGGAGATCAGATACTTCACACCTTCACACCTGAGGGTCTCCTGGGACTTCACAGGCACGAAAGGAGCCTTTTAACAAGGCTATTAGGAAAGCAAGAGGTGATTTTTTTTTATTTTTTTTATTCACAGGGCTGGATACAAAGACACTGAAGAGTCTTTGCAAAATGTCATTCACTGTCAAAGTCTTCTCAAAGCAAATCTGCATCTCCTGCCCCCATGACAGTTCTAATCAGAACAGCAAAAGAAATGTAGACACAAGCAATAAACTCAGGTCTTGCAGGCATTGGATTTAACAGTAGTATGTACCATTCATTTGGAAAGATCAGGACTGGGTTTCAGCAGGGAAAAATGTAGCTACAAAACAGCTAAAATAGGAGAGTTAATTGATAGGTCTGCCTTTGTTGCAGTCCAACAGCTTGTGTCTGCACTCTGGGCGAGGCATTTTTCAAACTTCAAGTCTCTATAAGCAAATGAAGAAGATATCATACCCAAATATTTAATTTTACATCATAGAAAGAGAAAATTCCTTTTTAATTAAGTCCTTGTGTAACCAGCCAGGCATTTAAGAATTCTTGAGCAGCCATAAAAATAACAGAAATTTTAACCAAGACAATAGAGTTGTGGAATGATCTCCCATTTAACAGAAGGTAACTTATAATTTCAAACATATTTTTCTGTATTAACAGTTTGGTGTATGGAAGCTTATCATCTGCACAACACAAAATATGCAATATACTACTTTGGACATACTGACAAAAATTTAATTTTAAATATATTGTCTCAACAATGAAAATTCAGTAGGGGAATTTCTGCAGAGTGCAGGTATTTAAAGTCACAAATCATGGTTCACCAGCCCATGTTTTGTAATCAAGCAGGTCTTAAATCCTATGAAGGCTTTTTGTTTGGGAACATAAATATTCAAGAGCGGGTCTGGAGTCCCATTTCACCCTTAACTCTTATGTCCCAAAAGCCTCCCTTTAACCTACAGAAGCTGAAATCTCAGAACTAGTCTCAGGAAATTACATCTCTCACTTACTCCTGGTAGAGGGACCACAGTATAATCAGTTGTAGTTACACTACTGAGAACAAGGTCTCATTGATGAACACGCTCCCCCCTCTGCACATGAGCAACTAGTGCCTTAGAATCTGCTCCTAAGCTGCTCCTTCCTACTACTACTTCACACACACATTCTATCACAAATTGAATCAAATCAATAGAAATTACGTTCTAACAGCAGACAGAAAACATACCTCTCAGACCTCACATTCATCTGGACGTAGCTCTAGAATTCTGTGCTCCTTTTTTCCGTTTTCCTTCCAGCGAGTATCGCTGGAGTGATCTGCACTCTCATATCTTCCGTTTTCCCACTGGGAGACTTTAACCTACATAACTCGAGGACTGAAATATGAATGCCTGCCAGCTTCTTTTCCTTTTGGAAGCAAAACTGTTTGAGAACCCCCCTTTCCAAGGCCACGTGAGCATGTGCAGTAAATCAGGAGAGAGAAACAAGACAGCCAAAAAAAAAAAAAAAAGGAAAGAGAGAAGAGAGAAGAAAAGAAAAATCAAGCTAAAAAGGAAATTGAAATAAATATCCCTGTGGTTTTCTACTGCAGCTCTCGGGCCAGGGGGATACACCCACATGCAAGCCCTTTCTGCCCTCCACATGCACACGCAACACGTGGGAGCCTCTGTGCAAGGATTCGTGCATCTCTGAGGGAAGGGGGATTCCCATGCACTCCATGGACATCCAGCACTTGCTAACACATTTGAGAACAAAATAGGCTGTTAGTCCTGGCAGAGCTGACCATGATATGAATACACAGAGACAGAAAGCAGAGAAACACCACAGTATTTACACCAGCACTGCCTGTGTAAGGGGGCTGATCCCATCTCCCAGTTAGCGGGATGGGAAAGTCACTGCCCAATTCCTTGCAAAGATATGCACACTGGTGGAACTGAGGAGGGCAGCAGGACAAATCCACGTGGCAGAGAGCAGGGCTGGCTCTGAGGCTGCACTGGAGTAGAACACAACCAAAGCGAGTGGATCAGCAAGGCTATGTGCCCATGCAAAATCCCACTCAGGCAAAACAGTTTTTACACCTGCTCCTTCCTTCTAACACATGTTCTGCCTGGCCCCAGCCTGCGCTCCCTGGAAGGAGCTCCAAGGAGGCTCCTGGAGGATCAGCACAGAGTCTAAGGAACCATCCATGGGCTTAAACATCTTGCCATGGCACCCCGCGTGTGATCTCTGCAGCAGCAGCCCATCTACTGGGATGTGTGTTGTGCTCCCCAGGCAAGGCTTCACATGCCAGATGGAATGAAACTGCCTAAGTCCCCACCAGTGAAATGCCCCTTTGCCCCAGCCAGGTAATGCTGGCTGCCTCTCCATCACCAGACAGGGCTGGACCCAAGCTCATCCCATCCTTTGAACACCAGCAGAGCCTTTCAGCAAGGTGTATCCAACTGTGGTGGCTTGGGGAAACCCTGGTGCCTGCCCTTACTCTGGGACCGTGGAGGACACCAGAGACAACAGGCATTACAGGCTCCATCACCAGCTTTGTTTACACTAGGGTGACAACAGAGGAGAGATGAATCAGGGAAAACAGCCTTTTACCGGTACCTGCAGAGGAGCCAAGGGCTGAGCAGGCTGTAGAGAACAAACTCATCTTTCTGCTCAGCTACGTCTTTGACCAGAAAAAGCTTCAGATTGCTGAAAAATCCCGCACCAAACACCCAGCATGCTTTGCAAGTGGGGGGGGAAATGTCAAATGCACTAAAATGTTTAGTTTGCAAAAATAACAAACACAAATTGTTTAGATTTTAGTATAAAGTTTTCCTTTCCAGAGGCACTTTTGATCCCTACACATACTGTTTGTGTCTACTCTGTTCTACCTACAAAACTGTTTGAGACTTTGCATTGGATTCATACATCTTAGTACACAAGAATTAGCCTTGACACACTCCATGCAATGGGGGTTGTACCTTGGGCTGCCCTTTGACAAATCCTGCTCCCGTTCTTACCTCTGCCAGTGATCAGTGCATCCAATTCCTCATCTGGTTCCAAGTTCTCACTTCAAAGTTCCATTTCACCAATGCACAAACTCCTCTGTCTTCTATTTCCCACACCATTTCTTTCTTCCTCTCACTATTTCTCAGCATCTCCTGAACGCAAATGGCTGTGAAACAGATGGGACACCCGATATGGATGCCCAAGTTGTCCATGCACAAGCCAACCTCATGCCATGTAGTGCTGCAGCTGAGCTAATGGGATGTGTCTGTCCAGCTTCCACAGCCAGCCTGGTAAATCCAACACATGGATCTGCTGCAGCAGAGCCCAGCACACATCTGAGCACTGGGCAGAGCCTGTTTACTGCTCACCTGGCTGCAAAGTTACAAAAGCTGGGAATTTGCACCACAAGAAGACTTGTTCAAATGGGGGGAAGTTTGTGCTTTCTGGGGGATGGATTTGGCAGAGGATTTTAAACGTGCCTTTTATACCATGAAAAAAAAAGTCAGAGTTCAAGAGGAACAAGAAATTTGCTGCATGTTCATATGCAGCACTCAAATTTTTCTTTATCCTCAAGCCTGAGCACCTAAAGAGATCAAGAAGCCACTAGAAGTGTTTAAAAACCCCAAATCAAACCCAAAAAACCCAAAATCACAATCTTTACAAGCCACTGCCACACATAATTCAAATAGCAACTTCTGATCAACTGTGCAAATAAGTAATGGTTATAAAAAAAGATCCATGCACTCTAAGTCCTACGTCTTGGCTTTTGCAGAAGTGCTGCTGTCAGGGATGGAATATTCCAAACAGGCAGCATATCTGACTGTGCCAGCAGTCTGTCAGAGCCACCTCTTTATGTTAAACCTTGCCAGCCTGCCAAATCCTCAAGGCAATGTGGGATCCAGATGCAGACTGTATTCATGGGCTTGATTTGTTCCTTTTGGAGAAAGCAAGAGGGAGGGGAAAAAATCTCACCTAAATGTGCTACCCAGGATGTCTAACACAGCCTAGGTCACCCTGGCTCTGTCCTCTTTAGTGCTGTTTTCCAGCAGGATGCCCTGACTGCTGGTCCCAGGGCTGGCAGCAGGAGTTGGGGATCAGCATGCACACACTGCCAGGGCAGCAATGACTTCCTTCACTCCAGATGGTACATTTGCATCATGTCAAATGACAGGCCTTTTGGACACACTCACTGAAACCATCCCACCTGCAGCTGTGTTCCCCCAGCACTCCATAAACTTTTATATGCATTCCTCCTTTCCGCATTTGTTTGTTTAAGGGTTTCTTTCAGGATTAATTTCTGAGTCCAGCAAGTAAGACTGGAGTACCTACCTCATCCTTCTGCAGCCCCTGAGCACTCCTGCAGAGAAGGCTCCTGTCTCACATCCTATCTGGGAACTCAGAGAGCAGTTGAAGACTGAGGGCTCAGGTAGTGAGTTCTGCTCCCATCCAGCATCTATGGCTCTTGCCTTGGCATGCTGGGTCTTAGCACTGTCTCATGTGCCTCTGAAGCATAATCAGTTCTGGCAGTGGGTGTCTGCAAACCCAGTGTTTTGACCAAGAAGGAGAACTATGAGCATTTTCTAAGGGAAAACCTTGGTCAGTGTTTCATTTTCCCCTCCATGATTTCATGTGGAAGCACCGAGCAGATCTGGGGAAAGCCCTACTTTTTCACTTCACAGAAGCACAGCAGTGAAGACAAGGGTCACCTTGGCAGGACCCATCAGAGTATGGGGTCAGAGAGCTCTGGTTCCATTGAATGAACCTTTTATGCTGAAAGAAGTCAGTTTTTGAAGCAGTTCAGGGTCTAGAGTGTGACAGAGGCAGTTTGGAGTGATGAGGGATGCCCTTTCCACCTCCAGCATGCAGAAAACTATTCCAAATAATTTATTTTATGAGATGTTTGTGTCTGACCCATAGTACTGCCAAGACTGAGATTATCTTCCATGACACTGTTTGTTCAAATAACTGGCTGTAAGCATTTTACAAGTTACTAAAAGTAGTAAAGAAAACAAGCACATAAGTGATTTTGAAAACAAGCTGCACCCATTGCTATTAAAGGCAGTGAGTGCACATGTACCCTGGCACCACTGCCCACTCTCAGGAGAGTGCTGCAGCATGCCTGGTCCTGCTGGAGACAGGAGGACTGGGTGAAAACTTCATCCCCAGATGCTGCACAGCTATGAACCATGGCCCCAGACACAGATAAACCACCAGACACCAGTGCTTGCCCACAACAGGCACAGACCCTAAATGCCATTGATGCATTCTATCAATTAAGACCTGCTCACATGGATTGCAATAGGAACCCACAGTCAGCTTTCATAAAAGACAATTTTTCATCACAATAATTTTCCCCAACTCATTTCTCCCAGACCAGCTGCTGTAATGGGCAGCAGAAGACAAGACACTAATGCCCACAGCTTGTGGGAGAGAGCTCCATCCTGTCTAACTTCTGCTTTATCAGGATTAATATATCTGTATATAGCCTGGCATTTAAAGGATATGGAAGCATGGTTCACATTTCTTTTTAGGGTCTCACAGTGATATTTAGGAGGAGTTACAACTCTGTGGCCACTTTTATAGAGTTACAGAGTACCCAGGGGGTCTCTTTCCAGAGGTATTTTATAAATGAAAATCTTCCTTCCTTTGCCATTTTGAACTATACTCACTGCAAGGAGCTTTCCCACTTTTTAAGTGTTTTTATCAGAAATTTCTCTTATGTTCTAAAAATGCTGAGATACATATGAAAGAGAGTTCACCAGAGAGATAAAGCCTTGGCAGAGTCAGAATATTCCTGACACTTGGGTATTCCACCTTATTTAATTAATCTTTTAACCAACAAAGCTATAAAATGATTCTGCTCACTCAATCTTTGCCCAACAGAAAGTTTAAAGACAGCAAACCTTGCTCCTTTAACTCATTAGACCAGCAAGATCATCTCAAAGTAGATGTTTGGTCTGCTTGTATCAAACCTCAATCTTCTAAAGAGAATACAGCTCCTCAAAATCTACAGCATTAGGCAAGGCTCTTGACATCAGCTACAAACAATTTCTGAAGTGGGTGTGCTGGGCTATAAATCCCAGATGTCAGATAAATCAGTGACTGAAAAAAAGACAAAAACACAACCATGGTAATGCAGTGGGTGGAATGCATCTTAACAGAAACCTGCAGTGGTTCAGCTTTTCCATTAAAGCTGGAATAATGAGCCACCTCAGCCAAAACACATGATACACTCCAGAAAACCTTCCAAGCAGATGGAGTGAGACAACCAAAATCTCTGCACATGGAGTACAGAGAGCTGAGCCTGGACAAGACAACCCTATAGCAGGAAGCTCAAAACTGAATGGACCATATTTGTTAAAAAGGTAGCTAGAGAAAAGAATCCTGTGTCTGGTCTCTCAAGGACCAGGTCCTTACCTTGTCTCTGCAGCATCTTGACATGGCAATGACTGCAGTGGAGATGCTCAGGGGCTGCAGCTGAACAGGCAATGCTGAGGCTTCTTGCAAAGGAGTACTGGGCACTGCAGCACACACAGGGTTTCTGTGGCCACTATCTTGGATCAACTCAGCCCCCAGCAAAGATTCAGTTCTCCACAGGGTTGAGTGATGGCACACCACTGCCTTGCTTCCACCCCAAGGGCAGCTGCAACCAGCTGTGGTAAGTGTGGTCCAAGCATCAGACACAGGCAAAATCCTGGCAAGGCAGCTGCCACCACCCCGTGCACTGTGGAATCTTTACAGGGAGCAAATGGAATTGCTGAACCTGTGACAAGGTGTAAAAATCTGGTCATTCTAATGCTTATGGGCTTTCTTGGTCCTACAGGCTCTGAAGCAAGGAAGTGTTGTGGAGCTGTGTGGTCCTGTTCCACCACAATGTTTTAGTCTAGTTAAGAAACATCTGGCAACAATGAGCTCCAAGTGCTGCATGCTTTTGGTCTCTGAAAATTTCCATTATGAAATCAAGAAGAGTTGGAGAGCTCTAGGCTTAAAAAAGGGCTAGAACACAGCAACACTGCTGGAATTATAACCAGAATAAAGTCTGTGTAGAATAAAAATGACAACAGAACAAGAGCTTTATCCTCTTCAGCCTGAGCTACCAAACTTCAGCTAGAGGAAAGAGAATTTCTAGCAGGCAGAGAGCACAGAAATCAGCAGAAACCTGTCCCCTTTGCACAGTTGCACTGGCAAAGTCATGGAGCAATGGATATTCACAGCTGTGCTGCAGCAGGAGGTAAGAGAAGCCATGGAGATCCCAACAGCAGGACACCCCTCCAAAGTTATGTCCTTGAAGGAGCAGTCCCAGCTGAGCTAGGAATACAGAAAACAAAGATTCACCCACCAAAACTCTTGGCATGACCCCAGGTGTGAGCAGCTGGATGGGGTGAGCAGCAACCATTTCCACCTTCCTCTGGGACTCCCAGGACAAGCCCCTTAGCATGGTGCTATCACTGCTGCTCTTGGTGAAAACCAGCTTTTGGCCCCCAATAACACTGCATCAAAGTCTGTCTAACTAAATGAATGATGATGTTTACAGCTGGAAGATGGTCTCCATTACACAACATGACCATCCTAGCCAAGCTTCCAGGGAGAAGCTATTCTTCAGAGGATTGTTTTTTGAAAAAAATTGAAGAAGAAAACAGAACTAGCTGAAGCCAACACAGCTGATTTAACAGCACAGGAAACCTAATCTGCTTCTGCTGAGAAAACAACAGAGCTGCAAATTTGTCCAGTTTAGGCTTACTGTTGGGCATACCATATATTTGGGTTTCTAGCCACTGTCTGGACAGAGCTGGCAGAGCAGAGGAGGTAAAGGAAACCCAAATTTACAAAACATGAAAAAAAAAGAAAAAAGCTGAGCGAAGAAATTAAGAGCAGGGAAACATACTGGAAGGCAGGGACTGACAGAAGGAGCTTCAAGCATATGAAAACCAAGAGAACTTCAGCAGAGACAAGTTGGAAAACAAAAATTAAAAGAGTGACAAAAAACAAGAGCAGCAACTATGCCACTGGCTGCCCTGCTAACACAGCTGCAAGCCCTTGGTCTAGTCCTCCTGGTATCGTAAGCAAAATGATCAGCCTGCAGATTGCTGATTCCTGCTTCTGGGTGCATCAATCAGCCCCTCGACTGCACTTCTTTGCACTGTGGATATACGATAAAAAGCAGGGTGGGGTCAAGGGCACAGGTTTTTAGGGACCCAAGCCCAGCTCCAGCTGCTCAGTGACATCTTCATATCTGCTGGAGACAGGCAGAATCCTGGAAAGAGCAGCATGCCCTGGGGAGCTCTGTGTTTCAACCAAGGGTATCATCTTCTACCACTCATAAATGGCTCAGGGCTTAACACAAGAAGAGGCTCTGCCAGGACCCAGCACACCCCTGCACATTCCCAGCTGGCAGGGAGTTGTGAGGCTTGCACAGCTCCTGACAGTCTCCCATTTTACTGCAGAGGAGTCACAGCCATCACCAAGGCTGTGCTCAGGGCTCAGTGACAACTCCACTTCCCTGGGCCTGAGCCCAAGACATCTGGCAGTGTGTGCAGCCATGGCAGAGTGAGAGCCCTTATCTCACACCCGGATGGCAGAGCCACCCTCAGCTGACTTTGCTGAAGCTCTAACTGGAGAAAAGTATAAAAATTGCCCCCTAAACCAGTTTTTTTGCACGTACTGCCAAGCAGACTCTGAGAACAGTGATGACCTATGAGCAGGAGCCTTTCCCAGAGAGATCCTAAGGGAAGTCTGTTACCTGCTGCTGTTCACAGAGGGTTGGATGTGGGAAAAAACCCACTGTCAGAGCACGATGCTGGGCTGAGAAATCTCCCTACCTCTCAGAAATGCTCTTCACAGCAGGGCAGCACTTAATCAGCTTTTATGTGCCTAAACACTTAATCCCCAGCAGTCTGCAGCAGGAAGAACCAGCTAATTTATTTCACTGTGCACAGTCCAACCGACCCTGCAATGCCCGCGGTTCACCTGCCCAAAAGGTACACGCTCTTTTTCTTGCCCCTTCTCTACTATCCATCAGGTATTAGATGCAGTGGCTGATGTGTGGCTGGTCATGTTCTTTCTTGTTATATTTATATTTACTTGTGCAGCAAAGGCTGGGCTGGGTCTGAACATCTCCAATTCATGCCCAAGTATGTGCAAGTGTACACCTGAAGACACTATCCTCTGTAACAGAGCCGGACTGAAAGCCCTCCCTGGAGAAATAGCAGCATCCACCATCTCTCTAAACCTCTCCAATAATTATTTGCGGATTCTCACCACCAACACCTTCAGAAACTTGACTTTCCTTCACAGCCTCTGGTTAGATGGGAACAATCTGACTTTCCTGACCCCGGGAACCTTCCATGATCTCAACAACCTGCGAGAGCTGCACCTCAGCAGGAACTCACGCCTCACCTATCTGCATGCAAACACTTTCAGAGGACTATTAAACCTCATCAGTCTGGATTTGTCCCACTGCAATATCTTTGAAATCCATCCGCTTCTATTTTCACACCTGCCCTCTTTGGAAAGGCTGGATTTAGCCTCCAATAACATGCGGTATGTCCCACAAGCCTTTAGAAACCTCACCAGCCTCACAAGACTGTCCCTGGAGGGCAATCACATAGAAGCCATCGGCAGAGATTCCCTGAAGGACCTGGAAGCCCTGTCTGATCTGAATCTCAGAAAGAATCGGATATGGATCATTCAAAATGGCGCTTTCACAAAGCTCCTCAGGTTGGGCACGTTAAATTTAGGACACAACTTCATCACTGATTTGCCTAATCAGCTTTTTGAAGGCTTGATCCAGCTCAAGACCATGCACCTTGAAGCCAACAAAATCACTGCTGTCGACTGCACCTTCAGACATCTACTCAACTTGAGAAACTTGTACCTGAACAACAACCAGATCTCCTCAATCTCAGACTCTGCTTTTTCATACTTAAACAAGCTGCACTTTGTTCACCTAAGCAAAAACAACCTCAGCTCCCTCCCCATCCGCTTGTTTGCTGAAGTGACAAAGCTGAAGTATGTGTTTTTATCCCACAACCCCTGGAAGTGCGACTGCGGGATGCTCTGGTTCTGGCGATGGACGGCGATGCGCCGGGCTGTGATCGAAGGGCTGGACTGTGCCTTCTTGGGCCCTCATAACACAACAGCACTCAATGACCCCCACCCAGGGGACCTGATGGACTGCACGGTGCCCCTTAGCCTGGGAACTGAAGACAAGTGCAGCCTGGCTGGTACCAGTGTGGCTCCCAGGCCCTCCACTCTCCCCAGCAAGGTCATCCTGCTGGCACTCGTCTGCCACACATGGTACAGTGCAAGGGGATGGGACACCTTGGTAGCCACATTTTAATGATGTTTACATTCTGAACTGGAGGCTACGTATTTATTTTCCTGCTATTTGTTTGTGAAGAATGGTTTTCATTACAGGTGGATTTTCTATGTAAATAAAGGGGTTTTATTATATAGGAGTAAATGCTTTCACTCATGGGCAATGCTCAAATCTGAAATGCTAACACCAAAATTCAACATAAATGCTTGCATTGGCATGTTCAGGGCTGGGGCTTGTGCTGGCGATATGGGGCTGGGAAGCGTGTCCCCCTCTGACCTCCCTGTTTCCCAACTGACCACAGCCATGTGTGATCTCTTTGGGAGGGGCTGCTTTCCTGCACTCAGCCCATACTGGGGATATTGTGAATACTGCTGAACTAGGACTAGATTGCACATGTTCCAGCACATCTGGAGTCCCTAGAAAAAGCCCAGTCTGCCAGCATATCTGTGAACATGTGGTACCTTCCCACAGTGGGCACACAAGGAGCTTTGCTGTTAGAGTGTAAGACAGCATTGGAGGAGTGGGCAAATATGCCATCAAATAAAACATTTTATCACTCAGCTGCTCATTGTAGCATTGAGACTCAGCTAACATGGCTCTGCATTTACCCCTGCAAAGAGATTGTTTGTCTCAGGATGGCCTACAGGAGTTGTGTCTCCAAGATCTTGTCAATGAGCTCTACCACAGCATCACACTAGTGCCATACCCCAGTCTGCCTCCCTCCAGCTGCTGCTAGAAACTAACAGGACATTATGATGCCTTCACCACAGGGGGATTCACCTTTCTTTCCTCCCTGACATAGATCAGCCTGCTCTATCCTCCCAAAGGGAATTTTCCATTTCTGCAGGTATATTAAAAACACTTGCCCACTGATGCAGTCACATCCAGAAATGCTAAGTATTTTTGGATACTTTTTCCCTTGCTAGATTGTGGTTTGCAATTTGTTCCTGGCCAGATAGAATGCCTTGCTGGGCTAAAGCCCTGCCTGGCACAGAGCCCCAGGCAGGGGGGAACCCCTCTGCTCTGCAGGAAGCACTTCTCATTGCCAGGTCACAGAAACAGCCCCACAACCTCCAGAACCAGCAGCAGCATTTGTCAGTGCTCAACTGAGGAGTACTAATAGCAATGGTGATGCCAAATCCCATCCTTCAGGTGCCAGGCACAGTCAACAGCAGACCTGGATTTTCTGCAGAGATTAAATTGGAGACATGCCCTGCAGAACTTTCATGGTCTTCCCTAGGCTTTGGCTGTCAGCAGGCAGCAAACTTGACCTGCACAAGCAGCATTTGTTCTTCACAGTGTCTCTTTGGCTTCCACCCTCAGGAGGCTTCAGGAATTGAGTAACTCCTAAAGCTGGAGTGGGCAGAGCACCTGCCAACCACAGCTGCCTCCCCTGCTCTGACCTTGCCATCAGCCACAGGTCTGAGGAACTTTGCTCTTTACAGCTCTTTGGCTTTTTCTCTGAGAAATTTCTTGCCTATGATTATTTCTCACCTGACTTTTAGAAACAAGAACACCTAGACAACGTTTTCAGCAATTACCACTGTATAAACACTTGCCATAAAACATGCCCAATGTCTACTGAGTGGTTACAGAAGGAAGCAACAGAATGTGTGGCAAACACACCACATTTCTGCTGTCCTTAGAGGAATCATTCCAAACTGATTAGAGGTAAGAGAGAAACAAACCTTTGTTTAGGTCTGAAAACACACAACGGCACATTCTGATATGGGAAACATGCTGTGGAATGTAGACTAAAGCCAGTCTTTGCTGTTACACTATTGAATGGACAAACTGGGGCTGTACAACAAAACCACACACACTGTACCCTCCACATTATCAGATTTGTGACTAGGCTTGTGCAAAGTATTGAATGGTCAATAAATTTTTCCTTACTTTTTTTTTTGTGCTGTTTCACCATCCTCACTTTCCTCAGCTTCACATACTTTGGAAAGCAGTGGAAAAAACCTCCAGTTTGTTTCTTGCTTTTGCAGTCTTCCCTGCTATCATTCTGCAATAGAAAAAGGCAGAAGCAAAAAACAAGCAAGCAAAGTCCACCTCAACAATTTTTTAAGTCCCTAAAAGATTAGATTTTTTCAATTGAATATAAATTAGCAAAAAAACTTATAAGAAGAAGAGCCTTGTCTTCTCTGAATGCTTATAGAAAAAATTCCGTCCCCTTTTACACAACCACCTCATTAAACACTGAACAGGAGCACAACTAAATTGCTGCTTTTGTGCTACAATGAAACAGCAATAGAAATATTTAACAAGTTGTACACAGTATGCTTGGGAGGAACATGCAGCTATATTTTTAATTCACAAAAAACGAAACTTGCAAGGCATAGAAGAAAAATTCCAGCAAAAACCACAGACCCTGATGGTGCAATTTTGGCTTGGAAAGACATTTGAAGGAGAACCTTGAGATTAAGGACAACACGTACCCACAAAGGCAGCAGCAAACTTGACTGCTTAAAAAAAAATTTAATGAACAAAGATGACACTGCTAAAAAACCTCAGAAACAAGAGCAGACTTGAATAAACAAAACCAAGTAACTGAATAAATACAAAGAAATAATTTATTATATAAGAGCAAAAATAGTTTCAGGAAGAAAAAAAAACATGCTAAAACTTACATCTCTGCTTTCTGTTGGAAATTTTTAGGTGTATTTGACAAAACAAACTGTTTGAAAGCCTGCTTGTCAGAGGCTTTACTAGTGAAAAAGCACTGGGGTTTGTCCTGTCTGCTCTGCATTGGACCTTCACTTTGCTTTGACCCAATACTTTTCTTTGGGTGAGTTCATTTCTTAAACACATCCAGCACAAGGAGATGATTTCCCATTCTGTAATTCTCAAAGTACCCATTTCTCCCCTCTGTAACCTGGTACCAGGAGGCAAAAAAGGCAAGACAGAACAGATGCACGTGGCCACTTCCAAAGCCTAAGAATTTTGACCTTGATTATACCATACCCCCACACAGTGCCACAAATCACCAGACTACTGTTTCTGCAGGATTGATGTGACTTGACTTACAGTATATCGCTCCATCTTCAGTGAAAACATGCAACTTCCTGTGGAAGCTTTGTTAACATATTTTCTTATGAAAAAACTGTAGCAGTGGAAAGTTCCCAACTGCCTGAGCATAAGGCTTTGTACAATAAATCACTGTGGTGGTTTGCTGACATTCCCAACTCCCTGTCAGATTCTTCTCTCGCACCTGTGCTTTTTTCATCTCCTACACACAGAAAAATTAAATCCCTTTCACTCAACTAGCTCTCAATCTCTGAAGCACATAAGGCATTATGGTACAGAAGAACAAATTTCCTTTGCTTTTAAGGGCAGCACCAACCTCTCAACATGCTTTGAAGGACCAGCACCTCATAGCAGATTTGCATCTGGCCACTAAAGACGGGGAAAGTTGGTGTGTGATACGGCAGCCCAGAAGCATCAGCTGCAACTGAGAGCAGGCTGCCACACTGGGTCAGTGTAAATAAGGAGAGAAGCATGTATTTAAATGTTTTTATTTCAACTAATGGTTTGCCACCATATTACATCACTTTGAATAGCTTGGAATAGCAATATGATCTCAAAATATAGCAAACAGCTTGCCAAAGCAAGATAATATTAAATCCTATGGATACAGCATCTTCCTTCTTTGGCGAAAACGCTTCCATTTATCTGTAAAAATAGTTTTATGTTCCAGCACATTTGCTGCTCACTTTATTGAACCCTGCTGTTTATACCATTTGCCTCTTCCCTGCATAAAACCTCCACATAATGTAGTATGGTTTTATATTGAACAGCATTTTAAATAAAAAAGTTATAGTTTTCATGCAGATTTTTGTAAAAATTATTTTCTAGGTGCACAGAACTGAACCAAGATGCATACAAAAATGCATTCATTTCCATTCTCAGGTGTAACCGTGCCATCAGCAACATGATATCATATGTTACTGCAAGAGGTCCAAGGATGGTGGTATTATCATATGTAGTATAACCTTAAACATAACAAAACAAAAAACCCCAACAAAACAAAAAAAACCCCTTAATCTTTTTATAAGCAGCAAGAGAAAAAACTGCCATGCTTTATTTGTAAAGTAATCAAAATAGTTAGATGTACAAAAAAGCACCATGTACAAAGAATACCAGAGGAAGAACATCTTCCTAATTACACATTTCTCGTTTAGCACTGTGAGCTGACCTGCAGGTCCCAAATTGTACTGTAGCTTTATTTGCAAAGTTATGGATGTGGTCAAACCTAGAATATGCTTGGACTGTATGATAAAAATTAAAATGGACTGCAGATAGAAATTAGATTTGTTTCCATTACAACTCATACCAACCACCTTATAGCCCTCAGGTCTAAAAAAACCACGCATCAAGTACTGAGAAATAATGGAGTGAAAGCAGCTCCAGAGCAGTATTGCAAGATGCAGGTCTGCTATGAATGCATTTCTGTGAGCTCTTGATAAGTTAAACTTTCCTTTGGGAAAAGAGCACATCTGTTGGTTAAAACTCCTCTCCCTGAGAATTTTGATAAAGAGTTTGTCTTGCAAAGCAAAACAAAGTCCTTTGAACCTCAACAGTTCCAGGCCAACAGCATTTCAACGTGATCACAGCCGATCTGCTACTCATGCACCCAGGGTGGCAGGTTGGGTTTTTGTTGCATTTTGGGTTTTTTCTTTTCATGGATCAACTCTTTTATACTCGCTTCATTCCTCTGCCCATCAAGCAGGCAAACACGGTCATGACCATCTTCGGTTTCACCTCCACAAGATCTTCTGGAAGAGCATAAACTCTGGCACCAATTCTTCTTGCCATGGACACAGCATACCTATTCACCATGGAAAGATGAGTGGGTCAGCACTGAGACTGCTACCAATAAATGACAAGTCAGCTCCTGCTCTATCCAACACAATTTCACCTATTAAGATTCAAGAAACAGTTCAATCATACCATATCCTTTTGTTTTATAATTTTTCTGACCTTTTAGTGTGTCCTTTTCCATAGTAAAGTGTTTCTAATGTGCAAATTGACCTTTGAATGTCAAGTCCACTTTACCAACAGTTAAAAAAACACCTTAATTAATATTTGTCAGGGCTAATAGATAGCATATATAATGAAAGATTAATCATGTAACATTTACATTTCCCCTTCTGTTTGCTCCTTATGAATAACCAAGCAAGACCATTATCTGCCAGAAACTTTACTGTCATTCTGCCACAGCAGAACAGTCACAGAACACACATTTCAATGGCATGTTTTAATAGGCATATTTTAAACTTGACAGCCTACAATGATTCAACGAGACACAAGACATACGAGGGCTCAATTTCAAAACAGTGAACTCTTCATGTGCCTGAACAATCAGGTGAGAAACAGTATGATTGCTAAGAACCGCCTGAGCTGTTCTGCGTTTCTCCTGAGCCAGAGTTCAGCCAACAGCTCCCTCCAGCGTCACAGGCCAGGACAGCAAATGGATTTCAGTGAGTGCTGCCTGTCTAAAATCTACACTATTAAAAGAGACTGAAAACGACAGCAATAAACTGTGGCAAAAACACCTGCAGCTCGAGGCCAGTGCATAGAAGGCACACTCTTAAAAGGCAAAACAGCTTGTGAGATAAACTTACTTAGCATTATTTTGTTTGTCGTCTTCTGATAGATGACCAGTCTTTACAAGGTCATAGTTGATACAACCAGGCTGTATAGCATCAATTAAATCCACAACTGCCAAGCTCGTGCTGATAGTCTTGTCCTAAAGAACATAGGGACAGAGAAGTAAAGATGAATGCCTAATCCTTAAAGCATACGTCTCACCTCAGTTCAGCTGCTCTGCAATGTGCAACAAAACAAGCTTTAAACATCCCTTTTCAAAGCAGCAGTTAGTGATTACTCCCAGCTGGACCACAGGGAAAACCAAACTGCTGCTTCTCCTTTGGCAGTAATACAATATTATTACTCCAAATTTACTGCAAGTGCTCTGAAAACACAAAGTAACTGAAGCAGAGGCAGCAGGTCTGCCCTGCTGACCACATCCCAAGGACATTGCTCACCTCCAAACACTCAGCAGCTCCAACCCCTGTGTTTGCCAGTGTCTCAGCCCCCACCTCTGCCCCAGACCCCAATCATGCTCCCCTCCTCTGCAACCTCACCACTATTCCCCACTGTGAGCAGTCCTAAACAGTCTCCTATCTGGCAGCTTGAAGCCACTCTGTTCCCAGCACAGACTGAATCCTATCCTGTTTAAATTTCTTTCTAAGATGCCCCTGCTGCTTCCTCCAGATGAGGAAATGTTTTTTGGGCTCTCCTCTCCTTTTGGATGCAAGAGGGGAACCTGCACCTTGAAGTTCTGGATGGAGGTGGACTTGCCAGCTTCTTTCAGGGTCTGGTTTACCCAGCTGACTATAATGTCATCGTTGGCTTTCTGACCATCACCCAGGTCCTCCAGCACATTCAGCGTGTACCTGAGAACCAGCAGAGAGAACAGGATTAGGCACAGAGCCAGAGCAAAGCCCCAGTGACTGTGCAGCCAGGATGCACCAAGAGCCCACTGCAGCTTTGCAAGTCTTTGCACAGTCTAAGATCTGGGTTTTTTGATTGTTTTGGGTTTTTTTCAAATCCCTTTAGCAAAAAGGAAGAAACACTGATCTTACCTGAAATGTGATTTCTGTTAAAGCATTAGTCTTTCTAGACTTTCACGTCCTTTAATACAAGCTCACAAAAATCCCTGGACTCAGAACACTTACTAAACTGTTTCCTCACTGACCATTTGCTCCACATTACCTAAAAGATGTGATTAACTATTAAGTTGGCATCCTGACCTCTAACATCAAATAAAAAGCTACTATGCAGCCCTTTTGCAGATACATATTTATACCATCTTGGAATTCTTCAGAAATAGATAAGAAAAGGAAGATCAACTTTATCTGTTATTTTTTCCTTCCCCCTATTCCAATACAAAAGAGGGTTAAGAAGCAGCACTAGAACAATTTCCTCTCAATTTCCAATTAAAAATTAGAACATAAAAGTTCTAATTGTGTAATGTTCCTGCTCAGGGTTTCTGCATGAGGATCAGACTTAAGCAGGTGAGAGAGAGATGATCCTGGTTAGCAGGATGACCAGAGATCCACCAGCAGGCTGTCCAGAGGTCTCTGCTGCAGCCTCTCATGTGCAGCAGGATCAGCTCTGCCACAAATTTGCCCAGCTGTGTCTCAGAAACTCCCTCAAAAGACAGAGGTTTTACAATCTTTCTGGGTGACCTGTTTCAGTGTTGCAGCACTCTGATGACAAAAAACTTCCCAGATTCTGTACTCCATTCACAAGTTTTACATGTTCGAGAGGGGTCCTACCTTCTCATCAACTGCCAGACCAAGGCAAGTGTCAGTGTTGGGTTTCCATCATTCAGATCCTGTCCTCCAATGCCAACCAGGGAGAATTTAGCTGGATGCTTTCCCAAGTCTACAGCATAGTTGCAGTTTTCTAGCTACACAGAACAAGGGTTTAAACAGAAAATCATTCACAAACACATTCACTTGACAGGAAGCCTCAAACAGGAATTTTTAGTGTCCATGGCTTCTTTTAAAGTCTTTTGACATGCTTACCTTTTTCATATTTGCTCCAAGTTTAGGGTATGGAGGCTTGTTAACCTTATTCCAGTCAACAGGAACTTTGATTTTTTCGTATAATTGTAGTATTACCAGTGCATCTTGGAGATCACTAAAGTGGAAAACATTGATTAAGTCTAATGTTTCAAGATTTAAGTGCGCACTGACTTTGTCACATCAGAATAATTACTACTCTTTACAGGTTGTTGCAATTTCAACAACACTAAAAAAAAAAAAATCAAAAAATTTTGCACCTTTCAGGGCAGGAGGAATGATCCACCAGCCAGCTCCCGAGCTAAAGCAGGTTTTATCATGGTCATCAGCAACAGATCCAGGGAAGAAGTTTGCCACATGAAATTCAAAGGTAGCCACTTCTCTCCACTGAGTACAGGGACCCAGAAGATCTTGCTCCCTAACTATGATGTCTTGGTTATGACCTAAAATTAGGTGACAGGGCATCTAGTTTCAGTTGCTTAAGCAGATCCAAACATATTGAGATCTCAGGGTAACAACTCATACAAGGTAGGTGAAAATAAACACACTGTCTTCAGCCCTTAAAGCGCTGGCTCAGAAATCTCTCAGCTGCACATTGCAGGGAGGCTGCATTGAGCATCTCCTACTCCCTCCCATCCCACTTTCTCAAGCTCTTTGCTTGGCACTGTGACAAACAGGACAATGGTGTGGGCACATCTTTAGTCTGACCTACTTGGGCCTCTCTCAAGAGCGTAACACTTACCCATAGAGGTGATTTACATGGGGGTTCACACCAAGGGAGTTCATCCAGTTACGGAAGGTCCGTTCCTCACGTGTCTCTCCTAGATAAGAGAAAACAGGTTCATACAAATTCTGCAAGCTCAGCGTTGTGCAAGGGATTTACACCTTGCAAGGCAGGGAGCTTTGAGCAGCATAGCTCATCAGCAGGTTTTTAAGCAGAGAAAGAGTGTTTTATTCTACTCTAATTTTTTTCAAAGGAAGAGGGTGGCCCTGATATCTAGTCTTGGATATCAGTTGATTTCTCCAGGCCTCAGAAGAGCACACCTTTTGCAGTCTCTCCAGAGAAAAGTAGCAGGAAGGTCTTTCACATAGGTGTTAGCTAACTGCTGTCTGGGAGCCAGGAAGCCAAAGCCCTAATCCCACTTGTGCCAACAATTAGTGGTCCCATGCACATCTCATTTCATTACTGAGATGTTCTTGCCCACCACAGGAAATGCCAAAACCAAGTTCCCTGGCACGGGTTGCAATGGGCTGCTGGCAGTGTGCCTACAGGTTCAGGTTCCACAACAGGGTCAGAGCAGCTGAACAGGCTGTCAAGTACCCTTCCCATCTGCCCCAAATGCGTAAACAACCACTGCAGCACTGAAACCTCAAATCATAGGTGTTACTTCAATGGAGATACCTCTGCAGGGCACAGCCTCCTGTGACACAACTGTTTACTTTAGATAATTCCCTCCTGCTAATTTTGTCAATGATACGGCCATCACCTTCCAGTAGGGTCCAGTCGATGTCCTGGTTTTCAGGCTTGGTAAGTGCTGGGTACTTGTTGAACAGGTTGGCAACGAAGGCCAGGTTCAGTTTGGGATTGCCACTGACCACATCAGCCGGTGTGACGAACTGCCGGCAGCCAAGCCGATCTGCCTGCTGCAGCATGTACTCTGCTCTCCGCAAGTCATCCTTCTCCTGCCAGGGATGCAATGGACAAGAGCTGTCAAGGAACAGACCAGGCTACAAAGCAGATGGGAAGCTTCTGACCACTACCTGGAGCAATGTCACAACTCCACGTGCCTTCGTTAGGCATCAGTTGCTAAATGAACAAAGGGACGAAGCACCCCTGCTGCTGTGCGTGTAATCATCCTGGTTTGTCTTGGGTTTTTAACTAGCATGGTGCTTTCCAAGCTTATATGCTTTCTAATTTTTATGCTTTTGGAACTTGGTGGTCCAAAAGCAGAAGTCAGTATGCTCCCTAATGGAGAAAACCCACAAATGATTTCTCAATCATCTCTGTTAATTGGTGGGTAGTGACCGGGCCAGCAAAAACCACTCATTGAAAACACACCCGAAGTGTGCACATGGCCACTGACACTGTACACGCTCTAGAAATTAAGATACCAGGTTACCTAGATGTCATGGGGCAATGATAGGGTACAGGTAGTTCACGATTCTACAGGACAAGGCCAGGACAGCCTGAATACTCACATTGAAACCTGACATGTTAATATCGATCTGAGGCTCTCCTTCTTTCTGCCCTTTAGGTGCAATTTGATTGAGGAGGTGGAAATAAGCTCTGGAATCCTGAAACGGATGAAAGAGAAAATTCAAGTCTCCTGCACAGCAGTGAATACACCATAACAATTCATTTCAGGCTCATCTTTAACAAGTCACTATGCATAATTGGCTTATGTACCTTTACTGAATTGCCAAAATCTGTAAGCTTAAAAGAGCACAATGGTAGAAATCCACGCAGCAGAAAAGGAAACAGAAAGGGAAAAAGTTAGAAAAGCCAGGATGAAAATTATGGGTTTTGACCATTTGAAAGCTGTCTTTGTTACAGGCTCTGGTGTCACAGCCTCCTCTCCAATAGCTGGAGGAGGCAATGACCCCGTGCTGCTCACACCTCATGGCCCCCAGATGCCCCAAGGCAGCCCTAACCCCTAAACAAGGCCACTACAGCAGAAACGAAAATGGCTCAGTAAAAACAAATTCCAGGCAAAAAGCTGATTATAAAATGTCTGAACGGTTTTCTCCTGCCCATTAGCTACAATAGCTTAAAGGAGAGAGGGCAGGGATGGTCACAAACCAGGAGGAGCAAATAGTTACAGTAATTATTTATCAACTACATGTCCTTTTAGTCCTCAGCACTAGGGGTGACCTCAGCATATCCTGGCAGCCAGAGGACAAGAGCTATCAGCAAAAATGGAAGCAATTTTGAGGTTGGCTATAAGACTGACCATGTGTGTGCATATGCTCCCCATGCATCTCAATTATCAGTTGTTTTTCCCAGTTCCCTTCCTCCCTCTCAAAACTGCTAGCCTCATGAAGAAGCACCAGAAACCTGCTGAAACCAGTGTCCAAAACCCCCACACTGACCAGGAGTCACCACCCGCCATTTCTCACTAGTGTTGACAGGAAAGCAACTACCCCCATATCTGAGAAATTACTGCAAGAAAACCATAAGTAATACCAGTTTCATATTTGATTAAAAAATGCAACAGCTTTGCAGCAGAATCCTATCAGCACTGGAGAAAACAGTTCAACAGTGGACTCATCCTCATGGCAAGAGAGAATAGCACTGCAGTACCTCAAATATACCACCCATAACCCCCCTGTTAAGACCCTTAATGTACTAGGGTTAAGAAAGGTCCTATCTGACGATGAAGGGCCTCATTTACACATGCAAACACAGCCCTGGCTGGCTCCCAGCCTTTTCCCAGGTATGTGCAGGTCAGGAGAGCTCTTCGTACCTTGATGTCCGAGCTGAAGTTATTGATTTTGTGCCAGCCTGCGTTTTCCAGGTGGTAGTTGGCCCATCTTAAGAGCAGCTCTTCTGGGGATAGTTTCATAAGGTCCTCCAGATTTTCACCATCACGAAGTAAGGCAGCCAGTGCTAGAGGAAAAACACTTATGAGGGCAAGAGTCAAACCTGCATGCCAGAATTAGAACTGCAGCAACATTTCAGAGGGATACACTACCAACCACTGATTATGTCAAAATATTCTGGGTATTAGTGGAGTTTTCCTGAGTTGGTTCTTACACAGAGGAGTATGAATGATCTAGAAAACTGTGTAAAAGCTAGTTTCCATTTTTGTGTATAACAAAATTCTCTGGATTTTATGTGCAGTCTTCTAGGCTGACGACAGTAACCTAAATGTAAATGTACTTCTATCTCAATGAAAAATGCTTCCAAGCAGTTTTACAAGCCCTGTTAAAAAAAAGCCAGAGAAGCCAAGATAAGAACCCTTTCAGCTGGCTGGTGCTTCCCTTGTCATGAATTTTCAATCTAAGCCAAACAATGGCACCACTTCACGATGGGGAAGTTTAAATAAAAGACACTGAAGCCCCCTCCAACCATCTGGGTGCTCTGATAACACAGCCAGAAATATCAGAGCTCTTTGAACGATTTGAAAACTTTAAATCATGGCACACTCCATCTGCATGAACCTGCTCACAGCTACAAACAGGCTGGAGAGCACTCAGCTTGGCACATGCCCTGATGAACCCTGTTCCAGCAGACAGGAATGAGAGAAGAGGCAGCCACAGAGCTGGAGCTGACAGCACAAACAACGTGGTGTTCATACTGTGGAAGAAATCACTTAAAATTTAATTTACCTTCATTTCTGCTGAGCTCGATGTCAGCAAACAGGCCAATCTTAATGATCTGCCAGAGAAGCCCAAGGACCAGGTGGGGTTTCCCTTCCCTCAAGTCCTCTGCACCAATATTGACAACATGACAGCCGATGGCAGATGCAGAATTCAAGGCCAAGTTCAGGTTCTCCTGCAAACAGCACAGCCCAGTGAGACGCTGTTTTCCCTTTCATCCAGCACCAGCAGAGTGGAGATTTCCCCCTTGTTCTCGCTCTGAAATCAGCAGCTCAGAGGAAATGTTCCTGGCCACTCTCTGGCTGAAGTTTTAACAAAGCTGTGGTAGCAGCAGGCTGAATCAATAATAACTGTACTAGGCACCAGGGTTTAATTTCAGCCTCTGGTATTTAGTTTCAGCATCTGAGTTAGTTGTATCTAGTGGCATCAAGAATAGGGCTAGAGAAGTCCTAATTTATAGACACACACAGGGGTATCTTCACGAAACCATAGCAATATCAGATGTGCACAGCATTTCAGCCACATTACCCATTTTGTCACTTAGCATTTGTCTTTTGAACTGTGCCCACAGAACTGTCAATTATGCACAGTACAAGACTGTATTTAATAATTAAACACAAGTTATAAAACTTGCTCCTTTCCAGCATTCCACAATAATGCCTTGAGCTATCATTCTCATTCATTGCTTCTATTTGAATGTGAATTTCAGCAAAAAATACAGAAATGAATCATACCTGAATTATGAATGGTGTGAGTTTCTTCTTGTTAATTGCTCTTTCATCAATTGTGTCCGGAACAGAAAGATTGATCATTTTGCTGTTAGGAGTAAAAACAATTATACTTAAACAACTTTTAATATTTAATCTGAACAAAACTCAACACACTGTGACAATACTCACAACAGTACATTTCCTTTTGCCTGTTGGGCTTTGTGTATTTTTTTTTCCGTAAAAATCAAGGTTTTGTAAATCAGAAGTCAATATTGACATTATCAAGAATGTATTTGTAACTAATAGCTAAGCCTGAAACCTTAAACATGTTCCCAGTCACTACTGATCTCAGCTGCTGGAGCAAAAAGAGCACGTGAATTATTCACAGTGCAGTCACTGAACTAGTGAAGACTCACTGCTCTGCTGACATCCACTGCACATTCTAGTAAGACAGCATGCTTCCTCCTACTGTAAAGGTGTACTATGGCTGGCAAGAAAACCTGCCCCAAAAAACCACAAACACTTGGAGAGCTCAGTGAGTAACATGTGAGCACAATGAATTTTTATCCAACAGAAAAAACAGTTACTGAAATTCCAGGCTGATATATTAATCAACACAAATATATTAATTCACTTACACTAAAAAAATGAACCTAACTCACAAAACCAACAAAAACCCCATACATAGCAGGTGGCTGGCACTGGATGCCTTCCGTTCTCAGCATGCAACAAAATAAGTCACCTTACTTATTAAGCATACCTATTAAAAAACATTCTATTCCCAGAAAATCCATTTTTGGGTTAATTCATAAGGTCACTAATGTTCCCACAGAGGATACTGTCAAATTTTTTTCTTTTTTTTCAATTCAGGAGCCATCATGACTTACCATAGCACAATCCCATCTCCCACAGCTTTGAACAGGTCATCTGTATTTGGGTTCATTGGAATAACATGTCTACAGTCGGGGTCACTTTCCAAGGCTTTGTTTATCCAATTTACAAAGGCATATTTCTCTTCCTCTAAGACAACCAATCATAAATTTAATACAGTCTTTCTCATAACAAAGATTTTCTCAAAAATGTCAGTGTACAATAGCCCAGGGAAAAAACAGCCCCACTGTCATTACCACACTATTTTACTAGTCACACACAGTTTAAAGAAAGATGACTCTCACTTCCAATTACCAGAATATTCCTGTTATTTACATGCTACTCAACAACTTTCTTTTACTCAAGCGTGACACAAGGACTTCATCAGTGAGCACAATTAACAAGACAAGCAAGCACCTATTTAATTTATATCCTGCTAAATCTGCACTATATAAAATCTGTCCTGCTCTCACCTTGCTGTGAGGTCATTCAGCTCTCAGAGAACAAGAGCAGAGCACAGGGCACAGCAGTGAAAATGGGCTGCTTTTGGCACATGGCCTCCACTCGCCCAAGAGAAGGCAGAGCAGTACCTGAGTAGGAATGTTGTGTCCCCTCGCTGGAGAGCTCCGAGGTGCCCCCGATCGCACAGATTCCTTCCTTCCTGTTAATGGCTTTTCTGAACGTTTTAGCGATATCGCTGCTTTTCACCTCTTGGAAAATCTACAATTTAAAGTGCTCTGTTAGACAAGAAAAGCTCGCCTTCATAAAATAAAAGGACCACAGAAGAAGCTATTTCTCCTCAGCTTTAAAGCAAACTTCATAATAAAATCAGCAAATGTGAAGGGCCCAGCAAGGGTGTAGTGGTATTAAGTTTAACATGGATAGTGGGCAGAAAGTTGTCCCACCCTCTCAAACACATATTGCAAGTGACTATTGAAACAGAAGCATTAGGCATGAAGTACTTTGCATATATTTACCTTTACAAGTAGATTTCAAGAGACCACAAGAATAAAACGTGAAACCTTTGCAGTCTGAGAGCAGGTATACATGCAGCACTTCCTGCAGGACCAAACTTGAGAAAGCTGTGGTGCAATTTTAACCTTTCTGCATAAGCCAGATGCTCGTGGGACTGTGACTTTAGTTCACACAAAATACTTTCTCCACAACCCAAAAAACAATTCCCTTTAAACATGTAAGAGTCAAATCTGCAATATGTGTAACAATGAATGCTCCAGGTAAGGAATCCCACTTCCTCAACAGCAGGCTTGGGCCAACTCACAAAACACCCTCAAGTTTGAGGGCAGAAGAGATGCTTTAGTACAGAAAGATTATGTGTGCCATTTGTGCAGGTTGCATGTTACTATTAGAGGCCCCAAAGTCCTACAGAACTGAGCAACTATTAGTAAAAAAACATTTTTGATGGCTGGAAAGCCTACTGTTATAACCTCCCTCAAAACTGAACTAGTTTCAACCATGCTGAAAACACAAATGAAACATATACAGGTTCTCTGAACACTGCCCAGAAGAAGGCAATGAAACAGCACTGTAAAGCAGAACAACAAACTGCTTCTATTAAAAAGAAAAGAGAGGACACCAGGCTGTAGGTGTCACCACAGGGCCAGCCTGCTGGCTGTCCTGCCTTACCTTCCCCATCCCTTAGACACAGGGAAGGCAGCAAGTCAAGGTTATGATACAGTGCAGCTAAACCATCTCTTGATGGCATGCAAAAGGTTATCAGGTTAATGCAGATTTATTTATTTTAAAATTTCCTGGGTTAATTTCTGGCATTGCATGTTTTCTTGAAAACCTGTGCTTTAATGTTGAGGTACCACTAAGTCACTTGGCCCCAACCTCAAGTCAGTTCATGTCATCCTTTGTACCATAAACCCCAGCAAAAATGCTCAGAGTTAGAAGACAGCAACAGTTCTGCTTGTAAAAACCCTACAACTAATATTGCTGCCCATAAGACATTTTGTGTTTACTCAATCATTGGTACCATTCAAATGTGACAGAAGATTTGTTTCTTCCTTCCTAGTGCTAAATTAGAGTTATGGACCAGCTCAAACCAACAGTTGAAACATGCAACCAGCATGCAAGTGTTCACAAACTGCAAACAAACTCCAACTTACTAGTTGACTCCGAACTCAAAAGTTCAGAGGGTCTGAAAACAATTAAGGAACAGAAGGTGAAGATAAATTAAGAAATATCAAGAAAACTAATTGACATGAAAACAGTTCCCTCAATGCACTGTACATATTTTTATTCTCTTTCAGTATTCAGGCATCAGAGTATAAAGAGGTTGAAAGATATACATTGAACCAGTATCTCAGAAGAAGTGTTGTGCTTTCGTAAAAATAAATAAACTAAAAAATTCTGATCTATTTCTATCAAAAAAGACTGAAGGATAGGCCCATCCTCCAGCTTTTCCTGTTCCCTTACTCCTGTTCTTCCCTTTTGAAACAACAGATTTGAATTCTCCTAGATCAGTATCTGGGACTAATTTCCAAAAGCATCTTGAAAGGCTGTCTCAAGTCTTTAGCAAATACTTGTAGCCCCATTAAATAAAGGAAATTACACTGATATCTGGGAAAACCAGCATTCATCTATGTGCCTGGAAAAACTGAATGGCATCCAGTCAATACTGCAAGCTTGGAGAACTGGAAGTCCTTTTTCCAGTTGTCACCTCATGTGGAAACAGTCTTTTGGCCTCCAATGAAGCTTGCATATAGGAAAGCCATGTGAGTTCTTTTTGTTTATTTTTTTGTTTAAAAAAACCTCTGTTCAAATGTGAAGGCTGGAAGTGACAGTACAAAAGGCTGGTCATGTGCAGAGAGCTGCACAAGGGACTGATTTTTACATGGATAACCCCCAAAATCGATCAGTTTGTCAAAAGAAAACTAGGATTAGGATAAGGGGCCAAGAAGTCACATTCAACTTTTTCTACTGTCTTCTTTAACTTTGTCCCAAACAGATCCCCCAGGCTGCTGGAAAATCAGGAATACTACTTACATAGACAAATTCTTCAAAACTAATCTTCCCATCTTTATTCTTGTCACCATCGATCATGAGCTTCTGGATGATCTCCCTCACTTTGTATCCAGGCAGAGGCAGGTTGGCCTCCTTGAAGAGCTCATGCAGCTCATAGTCGCAGATGAACCCATTGCTGTTGAGGTCTGAGGAAGAGAAAAGGCAGGAGAAGGTTTTAGAAATGTTCTGGTAACCTGACAGGACCAGCCCCAGATGGCAAGGCAGAAACACAGCCCCCATGGCCAAGAGCTTAATAAAGAGCAACCTGTGCACTGGGAAAGCAAGATCCACGCAGGGCACAGACACAGCATGATGGCCACACCAAAAAAACCAAGGACTACACTATTCAATGAACTCCAACACAAACACACCAGTAATCAAACATGGTAAAAATACAACATGGTGCAAAATACAACACGGTGCATCCTCAGAGGGTCCCAGCACAAGCCACGAGATCTCTCCAGCTCTGGGCAACAGCAGCTTTGAAGCAGGGCTGACCAGGATGACTCTTAACACATGTGACCAAGTCTGGTGTAAAAGTTTCACAATGGAACATCTGCATTTTCATAAACAATCTCCAGAACGTCTCCTTCTGCATCTAACTTGCCCTGTCTGCATGTTAAAAATAGATGGTAATGAAACACAGCACTTCTTACTTTCTGAACTGAAAACACTAAGTCAGCTCTGCATTTGCATTTTTATCATGTTGATAATGGCATTCTCCATTTAACAGTCACAGCTAATTGCAATTACATTGCCCAAGAATGATCTGCAACGACATTTGCTTTCACAGTACAGTCAAACACCAAGTCACAGCAGCAGCCCATCCTTTGTGAGACGTTGTCACCTACCAGGCTGAGGGAAGAAAACAAGAATCTGTTGTGAAACTGGAGCATTTCACATCAACAGATCCCAAACCCTTTGGAGACATCATCACCTCTCTGAGCACCCTGGGATGAATCCCATCAGGCCCCATAGACCTAAAGGGATCTATCAGCAAGCTCTCCTTAAGGCCACAGAGTCAAATTCCACTTAAGCAACAGCTTCTGCTGCCCAAACACCCTCTTACCCTGCAGGCTGC
This sequence comes from Xenops minutus, assembly GCA_035221455.1. NCBI lineage: Eukaryota > Metazoa > Chordata > Aves > Passeriformes > Furnariidae > Xenops > Xenops minutus. The sequence continues at coordinate 8,175,252 of JAWWEE010000142.1, read as the reverse complement.
TCAGGCTGTAGGATGGAAGAGTTGTACTAGCCTCAGTATTTGGTTTTGTTCAAGAGGGAATCTCACACCACAGCCACTGAGGTCAGTATTTATGCTTAAAGGGATATACTTTCAAGAATAAAAGAAAACAAACAAGATGGCTCTGAAGTCCAGTTTTGGAGTATGGGGTTTTTTTTATAGCAAATTGTAAAGATCAATTTACTTTTAGTGAGGCGTCAGTGTGGCTTTAAGGTTTCGTTTCACAACAATATTCCAGTGAGCAGCATGTCCACATACCTTCCTCATTTTCCAGAACCACAGGGGAATATGGGATTTTAAAATTGCTTTCATCAGTTAGCAAGAAAGTGAAACTCAAATGCTTAGTGGCAAACATCCAAAGTAACCCAAGCAAATCTGTATTCCCTCCTACACCCTAGTCCCTATGTCTCAAACTAAAGAGGAGCATCAATCCCAGTGCATTAATAAATACATTAAACTCCTTTATGAAATATCACTGTTTACAATAATGCTGATGAAATAAAGTGGTTTGGGGCAATGATTAATGATACCAACAGGCTGCTGTCTGGCCCTCAATTTTAGAATTTTATTCCAGAATAATATAAGGTTACAAAGGCAAGCTTTATTAACAGTCCAGCCTGAGATGTCATGAGCAAACTATTTCCTCTCTAGATAAATCACAGCTTCTTCTATTACAGTACTTTTATTACTGAATCTAACTCCACAATATGCATCTTTTCCCTGCCTCACAGCCAGTGAGGAAAATCAGTCAAGAAGGGATTTCCTAATCACCATTTTAAGGGTACAATCTAGTTATAGGAGTTAACCCTCAGCCTCACATTTGCATTGGTTTGCTTGAAGAAAGGAAACCATAGCTTAAAAACACTGATTGACATGCAACTGAGGAGGGCAAATATCAACAATTTACTAGAGTCTGGGTCAACATCTGCCTGTTTTGAGGGTTTCATTCACCCCTGCAAACAGCATCTTCCCAGTCCTCCAGGTGTACCTAGTTCAAAGAAGGTTCACCTCTGCTCACTGAAAAAGAATTTGAAAAAGAATTTAAAAAAATTAGCAGGTCTGCTACATGAAAAGCCATCTGAAATGTACACTCACATGTGAGCTCCCACAAATCAGAAACATGGCACCAGGAAAGATGGTGTCCATCAGGAAGAACTGAAACACCAGTGGCTCTCAACACCTGCACTGGGCTCAGACAAACAGCACATAATCAAGTGTGAAGGATACTTAAGTCACTCAAAACCTTTGGTTCTGAGAACTCAGGACCTAAGTTCTTCCAACTCTTAACAATATCCAAAACACACACCTGTAAGAGTTACTCTTCCATAGTATCCTGGGGAAAAAAATTAATCACTGATTTACTTCATAGATTAAAAGGGCATCTATGTCCCAGACACGTGGGAGTGGGTTTTACAAGCAAGTCAGGTCTGCCAGTAGAACTGCAAGACCCCACACCAAGTTCCTGGTTTGCAGTAAAGATGCTCTCACTTTAAGTTTTGGCTTCTTGCCACAGAAGGGCAGATTTGAGTGTTAAAGGCTGGTAGATATGCTAGCCTGTGGTTTTGGCTTGGTAGCAGAGTCAGGTAATCTTAACTAGTAATTGATTATGTGATGGAAAATGGATCTGTTCTTAATATGTCAAAAAGCCGGAGACCCCCATCCCACAGGGCAGCTGCTTCCCCTTCCTGCTGTCTCTGTTCTGGCATCACAATCAAATGTACAAAGAGAAGAATTAAAAAAAAAAAAAAAAAAATTAAAAATCACCTCTGCAGTACCAGCAAGTTCCAAAATGATTTCCAGCATCACTGCAGGCCCACCATATGGTGCCTTGCTGGATGTCTTGCGACAGGCTGAGACCTCAGACAGAAGGTGGTCTAAAACGCCTCTCTACCAAAATCTGAGATGTTATTCAACAGCTGAAGAGGCTGTCAAAATAGAGGCTACCCCAAACGAAACCCTTCGGCGGCCAGCCCAGAATTACTAATGGAAGAAAGTGAAATTGCTTTAACAGACAAAGCTACAGCCTGGATTCATTATAGTCAGCTCGATGGAAAGGAAACTACAGCACATCTGAAGTTTCCTATTTCTACTGAAAGATGCATGCACGCCAGCGTGCTAAAGCTGGGAAAGGTCACGGCAGCGGCGCTCGGCACCAGCCACTGCCCAGACACAGGTGGCGCAGCAAAGCCGCAATGAATCCCAAAAGCTGCTTCAAGCTCTGGCTCAGCTTCCTCCCGAGGACAAGCACTTAAAATAGCTTAAATAACAGGATGCAAGAGGGGAAAGTAACCCACACAGTTTCCTTTTAAGGACATATGCTCAGCAGGACACACTAGCAGGAGCACAGATCCCTATTTGCCTCAAGTGAAGGTTTCAGAGCATTGTTTTGCCACCTTGCAGCATTGAACAAAGTGTTCAGCTGGGTTACGATTTTTGAGTACTTCATGTTTCCAGAAAAGATGCTTATCTCTGCTTATCTTAGAAGCAGGGAGAAGGAAGACAAATAAACAGAACAAGTTTGCAGATTTCGTTCTGCCACACCTCCCCTCTGAAATGCCACTGTTTGGTCAAGCACACACACACCCCTGTTCTACAGAACAAATTCAGAGCTCCACTGAGATCTGGAGCAACCTGCTCTTCTCCCACTAACCTGTGGGTCACTCAAAGCCTAGACAGTTCCAGTGACCCACTTAATTGCTGTTTTCAGACATTACAATGCTTTTTTTCCCCTCACTGCCATTTACGATTTGGATCACATCCAATACAAATCCTTGGCTGTAGGATGCTGGAAGCTGCTTGTCTGCACTACAGCTGACTTTAGTGATAACCTTGAACAGTGGTTTCTCACCTGTGGACTGCTCTTATAACCACTAGGTGTCTGTGGAACTCGTATGTTTTGCTGGCTGTCAGAGAACTGCACATCAGCTGTGTGAGAGACAGAGAGAATAACTTCAAGTGGTATGGAAGGCAAGTGGTGACAGAGCACATAGTAACTGCCTTCCAGCACCACCAGATGCCTCTATCCAGTCCAGCCGCACACAGAAAAGCTGGTCAAACACACACATTTAAAGTCCCATCAACCTACACATCCAGAGCAGCAACGTGCCCCGTGCTAGAGTTAAAGCATGTCTCCAGGAAGCCCATGCAGCTGTGGATCAGAGCAAGGCACATCTTGGTGAGGAGAAACCACCCTGTGAAACATTCCCTTCTCCCCACATCTTCTTTGTGACACCCTAGAAGCCAACCAGCTGAGTTTTGCTATAACCATGCTTGTCAGATGCATTCCAAGTTTTGCAGGTAGCTGGAAGATGAAAAACAGACTTCATTTTACATAGCAGTCTTACTCAAACTTTTGTTCACATTCACTAGAGATGGCATTAGAAGTTCACAGTGAAAGTCAGTCAACCAGCTAACAACCAGTTCTATATCCCAGGGCAAATATGGCTCCTTTAGGCAAGAAAAAAGGGAATGAGAGCATTAAACACACTCCTGACAGGTATGTCCCACATGCTTGTGGGCTGTACCATGCCTAACGCACACAAACCAAAAGGCAAATGAAAAGAACTAGTAGATACCATCTCACTTGTGGGTATGTCCAGATTAATTATCACATTTCTCATTAATATCTAAGCTTTGACACTGCCTTTATAATTTAAAACTAAACAGGGACACACCTCCTGAGCAGGGTGAGCTGGTTTGCTAAAACAAATCAGCATTTGACTTGCGTTTCTCCATGTTTCCAGTGCAAAGGCAGACAGCCAACCTAATCTCAATAATTTCCCCTCACACTAATGACAAAAAGCCACCACGTTCCAGAGATGTTATTAATTTTAAATGTATCCAAGGACAGAACAGGCTGCCTACATCCCAGCCTTATTGAGATCTGCACTCAGAGACACATTAAGGCAGAGAGAAACACTATGGTCACTTGTTATGCTCTGTGGCAGCTCCCCTCCACCTGCTGGGAAAACCTCAGAAAGAGTGAGACAGGAGAGGGAACTCCCTAAAATGGAACTTGCTTCAAGTTCCAAGAGGGAATACTGCTCAATGAGAATCTGTTGCCTTTGAAATTGACATTCCTGTCTGCAGACTGCAAATTTTGAGCAAGTGAGTTTTCACAGCCACCCTTCTCTAGAGGGTGGTAACATCTGACACAAATAAGAAGCAACTGTGATTTTGTATTTATAACCAGTGCTCAATGCCCATGTCCAGTCAGGAAAACAAAACACTGGCTCTGACCACTTGTTCAACTCGCTCATGGCCAGTGCCAGTCCTGGGTGTGGTTCCCCAGCTGCACACGCTGACCTCAGTCCCCACGGCTGTGCTCCAGCTCCCACCCCATCCCACCCCTCCCTACCATCTCTCTGATCTCCCAGTAAGCCATATCAGGAAACCAAACCAACAGAAAACAATTTTTTTTCCCTGATGTCAGTTTTTTGCCCATTTCAGCCTCCTGTCAGAGGCTTCTGTGATGCCCGTGCAGGGGGAAAGCTGGGAGGCAGATGGAGCAGCTGCGGCTGTGCAGCCCCTGGAGCACAGAGGGGTGACGGAGGTGAGCACCAGAGCAGAGATGGAGCCACCAGAGGGCAATGCAGGTGTGCTCAGCCACAAAGCATTTATGATCACCACAAGTTGCTCCATAATGACCAGGTAAACAGACACTAATTTGGTTTTGCCTAGAAGCACCTCAAACACACCTGCATGAACCAGAATGTAGGTAGCACCTACATTTACCATCCTCTTGGCTCAGCCAGCCTGCCAAAACCAGCATCACCAGAACCAAGCACCATGCAAGCCCTGAAGTACTGACCAGGCCAAAGCAATGCAACACCCGTTTATATATTTTTTCTGCCATCAGGAAGCAACAAAGCCCACCCTGGAGCAAGAGTGCAAGGCTGTCTGCCAGTGCTTGCTGACAGTCAGACTGCCCGTGTCCCAGCTTTTGTGCTCCTTGGCTGGAAGTGACAAGTCAGAAGCAACAAGGCTGCCAAGGGACTCCTTGGCACCGAGACGATCACGAGAGCAGCAGAATGCCCACATCCTGCTGCCACTGCTGCTCACATGGATGGCACAAATCCACTTCAAATGTGCAGCAGTCCGGAGCACGGTGCCCTCCTCACTTTGACTTACCAACTTTGGCGAAAGCCTCCTTGAGTTCCTCCAGCTCATCTTTGGAGATTTGCATGGTGTTGGCCATCTCATTAATTTAGGGAGTACCTAAAGAGAAAGAAAGAACACTGTGTTAAGCCAGCCTGCATTCAGTAACATTTGCAGTTTCAAACAGCAGCATAGCAACAATGAGAACCGATGTCATTACAGTTCTCAGAACCATATTTATCTTTCCAATAAGAAAACAGATGTGTGATACTCTGAGGTTGGAAATACACTCCTCAAAAATCCCATTAGCCTTGTTAATATTTAGCTCTGTGTATTATTTTACGGCTACGCTGTTCTGCACACATTAAGGTACCTGCTGCCAGTGTATTCTGCAGGTCAGAAAAGCTCACATCTCCAGGGGTTTTCCAGAGCTTTGAACAAAATCAGAATCCAAAGTTAAAATATTAATGCAAGAGATACTGAACACTCTGCTTGCCTGCCTGTCCCCTGAGAGCACACAACTACCAAACCCAAATAAAGATTCTGAACAGTACCTGGGAAGGGTCTTTTGGCAAAAAAGTAGTATACCTGATACTGTTTGCAAAAAGGAAAGTTTGCTTTTCTACAAGAAAGCTGTTTGAATAAACACATGCACATTTCACCAGGGTCAGCCTCCCAAAAAACCGTGTAAAGAACAAGCTGTTTGCACAGCCACTGATCCCCTCAACCTCTTGAGCAAGGAGCACTGTGAGCAAGCACAGAACTGCAGGCACCAGTCACGCTGAAACCTCGAGTACACAGAAACTCTGCTTTGATCAGATCTGCTTGATGTTTAAGAAACAGAGAGGATGAAGCAGAGAGTTCCTCCACCCATCTGTTATCACCCTTCTTTCCAAGCACTTGATTAGGTGCCACCCAGCCAGCCTGAACAGGAGGTATCACCATAGGGATGGGAGAAAGCCAGTCACATGCCCATGTCCCCTTTCCACAACATTTGTAATGGAACATAAGATTTCTTGTTGGCACTCAAGCTGATATGATCTGAAGAGACCAGAGATCAAGGCATCAATGTACATAGGGCAACCCCTGTGAGTGAACAAAAAGACAGGCACTAATAAGCACATTCTAGCACCTCTGCTAGCTAGCTCTAGCTCAGGGTCTGTACAAATGGGTATTTGGGCAGGCTCGGTGTAACTTCAAATGAGATTTGCATCCCAAGATTTTCCAACTCCCACTTTGCTAGTTACAATCCCTGAAGCTGAAAAATAAAAGGTTCCTCCTCTGCCTATGGGAACAGACACAGCTGCCTCCTCCCTTGCAAGCAAAAGGTTGAGGGGTGGATTGAGTTTTACAGACTGTCAGAAGGCAGGATCCTGAACAGGCTCTGGCTCGAGGCTCAAGCAACAAGAGGCTCAGTTTCACAAATGCCTACACTCTGATTAGCAACCCTCTTTTGTCTGAGCTGGGAGCAGCTGCCCTCACAAGCACTGGTTAGCTTAAGAACACAAGTTTACCTGTAACTGTAAATATTCAGTTTTTGTAACACTTCACTCAGTCTGGAAAGAATTAAGTTGTTAGAGATGAGAGCGATGGGCAGGTGTGGCAGCCTGAGAAAGCAGCTCAGACAGGTGCTAGTAGCAGAGAAAGTCAACAAAAAGTTGCAACACTGCAGAGACATGAAGGAAAGCACATCAGACCCCACCTGCCAGCACCTGCAGAGCTGCCAGAAGACACATCAGGATGCTGAACAGTCAGTAAAAGCCACCACCAGCAAGATAACCAGCTTCATTACTGAGGTCAAGATGAAAGAACAGGGCAGGGGAGCAACTGCAGCAAAGCTGCATCCGACTGACAAGAGTCAAAAAAATAAAAGCACCATAGTAAACTTCTATACTGTTTCACGGAGTACAAGTTAAGGCTACTTGACCAAGAACACACTACCATGCAGGTCCTTGCAAGATGCAGGAATGGTGTGTGCAGTACTGCCCATCTTGCTCAATGTCCAGTCTGGGACCTATTCCCTTTCCTGGAGCAGCCTCTTTCCTGCAGCACTCCCATGAGTGCCCCAGCAGCCTGAGCCTCAGTGCCACCAGAACCTGGTTGCCATTTCCAGGGGATAGAGGAGTTGCTCAGCAAGAAAATCAGCTCTGAGCAGGTCTGTTGCACGATACAGAAGGTGGATTTCACAACTGGCAGAAACACTTGGGGAACACTACCAAGAACGGAGCCAGTTTTGGCTACGCAGGCAGGTGGCGTGAGCTGCCAGGCAGGAGAGGCTGAGCTACAGATGGAAAATTCAGCCAACCCTCCTCCACAAGTTCTGCCTTCTTCCTAATCCTAATTTGCACCAATTCACTTTCAAACGATGAGGATTTCCCTTAAGAAGGGATTTCCCAAAGCATCACTATCTAACCACTTAATTGGAATTTAATTTGCCGCTGACTATCTCTAACATCTTTAACACCAAAAAAAGTAGCAAACACCACCATAAACCAAGAGCTTTTAATAAGGCTGCTCTGTTTGACTTTATCAGGGAAGTACCACACTCTGGATATGCCCTGCAGTTGTTTCTGTGGGTCTTCACTTAAAAAAAATTTTCCCTTCCACTCCCTAGGCTGTTCAGCTCAGTCAGTCCAAAACAGGTTTACCTCTCAGACTTCATATTGCTTCTTCCTTTTGCTTCTCTGCTTGAGAGAATGGAGGGACAATTTGAACCAACAGAGAAAAAGCAGACACTTGACCTTGTTAGGGCTGTCTGGAAAGGGGAAAGAATGTTATGATATAACAAAACAGTCTATGAAAAGGTTAGTGGGCCACAAAATTACAAGCTCCCAAAGCAATTGTACAGAGCTTTTCTGCAATAGAGCCATTACACCATCACTGGCACACCGGGCTGAGGGGCAGGGGAGCTTTTCTTTTTTTTGTTGTTATGTGGAGGGGTTATATTTGTTTGTTTTTAATAGCTGAGTCTAGGGCATTCAGAATCGTGTTTTTCATTCAGTTGCATTTTTAAACAAGAGGCTTTGTCTTCTGGAATATAAAAAGCCCTTTTATCACAGTGGCATAGGGATCACACATCAGCTGCCTCACTCGAAGCCCTGTGGGACACACCACTATGCTCACATCTCACCACGTCACACTCCTGTGGTGAGCAAAGTCTCTGCCAGGTCTTGCAATGACCAGCTCACATTTAACACTCATTTTAGAGGGAGAGAACAATGAGGAAAGAGGAGACACAAGTGAGCTAGTGATCTCACACTCATTTTAGTCTGGTGCCTGATGGCCTCTGGGTCAATACACACAAAGAGAGTCTTGCTCCATATCCCTTTTGCTTCTGCCTTCATCCCTCACTGCACAGAAGAAGAGCAAAGGCAGCTCTGAACACACAGATGCACAAAAGCATCTACCCAGAGGAGTGGGGCTGGCAGACAGTGCAGCCTGTTTCTGTCCTCCAAAGACTTCACACGTGATACAGATCAGACTTGTCTTAAGTGTGTCTCAGGTTTAGGAATATCAACTCCCTTCCCCAAGAGGGGCTGTATAAAGTTTCTGTGCAAACAAATTTTACAGGCTCTGAACACACTGCAATCACCAAAGTTAGTTTATTTGCTCTCCAGACAGAACTGCAATACCGGCAGGTCAAGGAAAGCTATCCCAGCCCGTGTTTTGACAGCTGTAAGCCACCTGGGGACATGCCATCACAGGGGCTGTCACTAGGGGGATGCCTCTGCTGCGGCACTCAGCACTTCCAGCACAAGTGCCAGAAGCTAACCAGGATATTTGGGTGGATTAACTGCTCAGACAGCAACTTAAAAACACTCAAGCACAGATAAAAAAAGTCCCCAAGACTCTTCCCCAAGAGGAGAAGCCCTGGGAGCTGCATCCTACATAGAGGATCGGTGAAGATTCATGGACAGGGGCATTCAGATATTTGCATATCTTGAAATTTGGGGGATAGATTCAAACATGAAAGCACACAACAACCAAATATTTCCTGACAGCTACTTGAACACTTCCAACAGAAACAGAGCTGGAATTTGTTGCTGATCCAAATGGAAGAATTTGATCTTTTAGCAGCTCTGTGTTAGTTTTGAGTGCTCCATCCCTCCCAGGCCTGCCCTGCTTTAACACTTCTACAAATGACTGATTAACAACATCAACTTGTTTACTCAAACAGGCAAATGCAGAGATACATTAAAATGTCAACAAAAAGGTATTAATATGTCCTTTTTCCACCCGATTGAAAAAAACCAACATGTGAGCTAGACCTAGTCTGGAGCAGTGACTCACCCCACATGTATTCCCCATTTCAGGAACCTGTGGTTTTGTTGCCTTTTCATGACAAAGGCTCCAACGTCAGAAGGCAAGTCAGTCAGCATTAGCTAATTAAAAATACTCAAACTCCACACATCTCTGACCACTAACCCAGCACATATCAGTCTTGCTTTAGAGATAACAAATAGGACAGCCAGGCACTCTGTCCCCCACACAACACATGGCAAGTGCCAGAGCCCCCAGGCTTGGGCACTGAGGAAGCTGCCCAGCCAATTTGGAGGGAATCCTGGTGATTCAGCTGATACAGGATTCAGCCCCCAGGCTTCCTGTGGCTCACCCCATCCCCCTTTTCCTCCCCATTTTGCAGGTAGGGCTGGTCCCAAGAGCTGCATCATAGGAAGTGACGCCTGTACTCCCCTCTTCACCCTCCCCAACCCATTTTGAAAGATGTGTCAATCACCACAAAGACATTTCTGACCCCCTCTGCTGCAAAGCCCTCTCCCCCACTGCCACAAAGACCCCCTCCACAGGGTCAGCAGCATTGTGACCATCCCAGCAGAGCTGTGCAAGCTCCAGAGCTGCGGGGCCAGTCCAGAGCACCCATCCCCGGGGCAAACGGTGAGGAAAGTGAGTCAATGGCAAGAGCTGCAAGCCCAAGTTTTCTTTGCATCCCTTGCCAGGTGACTGGGAAGCTGCAGAGGATGCTGCGGTGATCTCCTGACACTGCAGGAACCCTCCTCTGCAGGCTCATGCTGCCTTTAGAAAGGTTTACAGGCAGGAGAGGGCACAGATTCACACCCTGGCCCCAGCCATCGTCAGCTTCCTTTTTCTGGTCCAGTCTAAGCAAAGCCTTTGGGGTTTTACAGACAGCATCTCCAAACCTGACAGCAACAGGAGGACATGAAAGCTTGTGGTGCACAGACTTGGTCTGATGAGTCCCTCGAGATAAACAGTTTCCAATGCTTTGGGGGAGACAGGGAAGTTTAGGGATTGATGGCCTGTAAATGAAAACCTATCATGCAATCCATCCTCTCCTGCTCATAATCAGTTTGTGGGCTCATCAAATCCTCATCACAATGTTTTGCTCATCAAATTCCTACATGACAGCACCCACACCTTATGTGTAATTATTAGAAAACACACCAGGCTGCTGGAAGCACATAAACTTCTAATTGGCAATTACATTCCAGAGAGCCACTGGTCAGAGGCACTGGCTAAAACCAGACCTTCATCACACTTTTGTCTTTCCACATAGTGATAGGTGTCTTGATAAGAGTAGTGATTAGGAGATTCTACCCCACCCCCAGAGACCACACCACGTTGGTGTCTCACCCCATACCAAGAGCACGATGCTGCTGCAGACCACTGTCCCCCAGAAATCACCCTGGTGCTCTCTTTGCATGAATGTGGTACTTTGCACACAAACACTGTTCCTATGGACTCCATTAGCTGTTTATCCTTGCCTTAGGATGAAAGAGGCACTTTGAGCAGGTATTTCTTTGTGGAGTAGTTGCATCTCTCATCTGTTTTTCTTCCCTTCCGTGAAGTTTTCCCAGCCCCACACACATCGGGCTCAACAGCAATGAATCTACAGCTCCGCTCTCAAGGTCTGCAGTGCTTCAACTATTGAACATGACTGCACTCTAACACTTGTAAAGCCATTACCCAAACCCAGATTTACTTTGTTCTTAATCCAGCTTTCCTCAGCCATGCAAGGCACCAAAAACCTTACCTCTGGACACCTACCTTCCTCCAATAGGTCCAGGTTAGAAAATCAGTTTCTCCTAGCTAGACCTGTGTAGCATGATGCCAGATATTTTCATGAACAGCAATTGGGTAGATGCCCAGCAGGGATCTGGGCTGCACAGAGGTAAGGCTACCCCAACAGTATGACAATAATTGCAGCAAACCAGTATTGCTATGCCTTCTGCTTAGGCCTTAACTGCTGCCCCAACATCCACTGACAGCCTAGATAACCTGATCCTTCCCCTTTTGCATGGTGATCAAAGTGTTTTCTTTCAAAACAGAACCGGGTTCCCCAGCTTCAACCATCTTAAATCCTTAGTAAAAAACAACTGCTGGCCCATCAGCCAATTTACATGCCTTTGACTCCTCTGCATATCCAAGGAAGCTTTTTGGGATGCAAGAGGCCTGGATAATGGTCAGTGTGTTCAGCATCCTGCCCCAGAACTGAGTTGTAGGCAGTGCCCAGAGAAAACCCAAAAATCATCATCAAACCTGCTCACAGCATCAAATAGGAATCAGACCCTTGATAAAAGCCAGCAGAGCCACGTTCTACAGGGCAGCATCCAGAATACAGAAAGCTGGGGATATGACACAGAAATTTGTAGGGATTCAAGAACACAAATCCCTCTGTCTCACAGACAGAGAAAACAGAGAGCAAGCAGCTGAGGATGCTCAGCCACGTGATACCAAATTGCCCAAAGGCTGGAGGGGAAGCACAAGCCAAAGGAACATAAATGCTTCCACTTCAGTTGTCCATGGAAGGGAAAAAAAAAAAAGCCTTCCCAGTCCTCAATGAAATCTCTTCCAACACATCCCCATGCTATGAGCCAGAGTTGCATCTGAGGCACATTAAAGGGTGAGGTGCAATCATGGAGTACAGTAGATTATGCTTGGTTACTCTCATGTCCTAGCAAATACTAGGAGGCTAAACCAACAGAAACATAAACCTGGTTTGGGGCTCAAATGGAAGGAAGAAGCACTGAAAGATTTCTGCAGACTTACACTCTTTGAAGGCTCCTGACGTGGAAGACCAGGGCCAAGTGGATTGGACAGATGGTCAAAGCAGAGGCAGTGCTGACTTTCACAGCAGAGGCCAACTACACTCACAGTCCCATCATGCTGCAGACTTGCAGCTACAGTGTACACACCACCTTGCTGCTCCAAATCTATTTCATACATCTACAGAGTACTTATAATCTGCAAGACACAGTAGAAACACAGATAAAATACTGCTCAAGGCACCAATGAATGTCCTTAAAGGCCTCTTTGACAAATACTCCTCCTAAATGTTACATTTTGGCACACTTCTGGTTTCAGTAAAGCAACTACTCCAGGATTAGAGAGTATTTGAGATCATAACCCACTAGATTGGTTTAACTAACATTTGAATTTCAATAGTTTGTTCATATCAGTAGAAACAGAATAGCAATATTCTCATTACCTAGCTAGTACAATGTGGAACAGGACATCCTTTCAAGACTTCTCAGGAAAGGAAGAGCTGTACACTCATATGCTTGGAACTTACAAAAGCAAATAACATTCAGAGATAATTTAAATTTAAGTGCAAGAAAGTAAAAGGTGGGGGGGGGGCGGGTTTGGGGTCAGGTGTCAGACAATGTACTGAAACTCAGAAGGCTTCATTTAAATTCCTGGCTCAGGCACAGAAAAGTCATGCTAGCACCTCAGGAAACTATTATGCTGATAGCAATTCTTATTCTTGCACAGTTCCCTAAAATAAAGAACAGCATTAAACTCTTCCTTCTGCTTATTCTGTACCTTAACCATACACTTCTTCAAGAAAGGACCCACCTCTTACCACCCATTGCAAAACTCAGCATCCCTCATTTTATGAGGGGACTCTCAGAGCAATGGTGGGAAAGGCCGTGGGTTCTCCGCCAGCATAAGCGAGGACAGATGAGAATCACAAGGCTGAATCAGCGTGAATTTTCTTCCCCAGAAGCGACTGGGACCTGCTTGCTGAGACCTGCACATTACCCTCAACATGCTTTAAGCATGCGTCTCTTGATTTCCCAATATTCAGCTGAAAGTTTCTTACAAGGGTGAGCTGCAGACCTTAGCCTGTGCCCCAGCTGGCAGCAGGTGGCTAAAGCCCTTCAAAGTCCACACTCCCCCGACCCAGCTCCATCCCCCCAGTACCTCCAGACTCCGCTCTCAGGTGGTGCCTTTGCTTGGCAGGTAAAGCAACTGATGTTCAGTATGCCACGATAAAGCAAGGAGCATTACTCAGTCTGTTAAAACTTCCCTCCCACCCAGGTGGGGGAATCTACTAGATCCCTAAATTAAATCACAGTACAGTCACTGCTTATTCAACACCAGCAAACAAGCTCCTGCAAGCCAAACACCCAGCATGATAATGCTGATCCCTGGCAAGCTGGACAATAGGGAGTTTCAGCAACTAATTTTGGGAGGGTGGGTTTCGTGCAACCTTTTGGAAGGTACGGCTGTGGTCAAGCAGTTTTGCAGACTGTTTTATCAGCTTGAAAGTAAACAGAGAAGTCAATGGCACAGCCAGAGCTGAAATCCCAGCATCGACTACAGACCAGATGATAAACATTCAGAAATGTGTCAGTGAATGTTTTCTTAAAAAGAAACAAAACACTAGAAACTACAAACCGTACCTAAGCATTGTAACTATGTTTAAAAAGTATCTTAAACCCGAGGAATTTCAGTAACTTACCTCTTACGAGAAAGAGCTACTGTTAAAAGAAAAACCATTTTCTATCCTTCCCGTACTGTCTGTAGTCTTTTTTAGAAGCACTTGGGGAAAAAGGGAATGAAGTCAAAATAATTTGTTTCAGAGCAAGAAAGCAACACTAGACTGCAATAAATCAGTGTCATGCATAGCTGTCCTGGCAGCTTTAGGAAGTAAGGAAAAAAACCCTATAAATTCACCACTTATTTACTCTAGAGAAGATGATAGAGATCCTATCTACTCTTAACAAAAGCAGAAACATTAATCTCAAAAATTAATGTGAAATGGCTGGAAGAGAAAGAAAACTGCTGTCCTTGTCTCCCAGGAGGCTACCATGACAGGGAAATCACATTTACTCTTACTGTAGGGTGTTCCCCATACTTCTCTATAATTTAAGTTCATATGGGGAGGAGCAATAGGGAGCAGTCACTAGTCCAGGATCAGGCAAGCTCTATTTTACTACTCTTGGATTTTGGACAAGCATTAATAACTTCTGCAAAATGCACTCTAATTAGGAGGTTTCAAGGTTAGGCAGGATCTCCAAGATGCATCCAGCATGCCTGGAGCCGAGCACTAACTTCTCCTTAGGACCATTCAAGCTGCTTTGCCTTGGTTTCACAGCTCAGCCAGTGCCCCATACCCCTAGGACAGATGTTGTGGTTGAAGAGACTATGCACTGTAAACAGCATGCAACCTCATCACTGCTTTGAATTTCAGAAGGGTGTGAGAGTCCTCCAGCTGTAGAAATCATTCTTTAGAGACAGATGCTTTGCAGAATAAATGAGAGTAAGTAAAATATCACTTCTCAGCCTTTTGGCTAAGATTATGTGCAGTGTCAGTTTGACAAAATATAACTAAGCAAAACCTCAGAGCAACACATTCAGTATAAACAAAATCAGGTCATGAAAAAGCTATACTAGATGTGTTTTACAGGTTTGCAGACATGTTAAGTTTAAGTTTTCCAGCACAAAAAATTCAGTTCAATATTGAAAAGCACTGGTATGTAAGTGTTTTAAGCCAGTAGCAACTGCTGTAAAGCATTTGGAGAGGGTCTACACTGGCTTCCAGCAACAAGTATAGCCAGCTGTCACCAGAAAACACAGCAAGCAAGGTAAACTCCTCAGTTTGGAAACTAAATCCTGCCAGGCTGCAATGCCTCAGGCCATTCCAATAGGAATAGCAAGGCAGCACTCAGAGTCCAGCCTCTCTATATGAAAGACCCCCAGAAAGTTCAGTAGCTGCCACAGCCAGCAGCCTACAGCCATTTCCCAAAAGTACTTGGAGCTCCTCGCACTTTCTGCAAAGCAGACGTTTAAATATTTAACACTTGTAACATGCAAGTTTAAGCAGTTCTGCTTTATAAAAGCCTGCTGCAGACTGAGAAGGAGTAAGACCGTGCCCCAGCCAGATTTCTGGGAAGGCACACCCTCAGCCCTCCACTGGAACATCAAACCCTCGGTGATGCACAGGCAGTACAGCCCTCGCTGCTGCTCTTTGCACACACTGCTCAGTCAGGTGCACTGATGAACTCCAGATTTAAACACATTCAAACCCGAAATTCCTTCTGCCCACAGCTATTTGCCTCTATCTATTACAGCAGTAGGAATCACTAGACGTTTTGCAGAGAAAAGCAAAGCAAAACAAGTCGTTGCAGGACAGTCTTTGGCATGTGCCTGCATCCGCACAGCCAGGCAGCGCCTAAACGCCAGCCCGCCCCGGGACACCCATCCCTCCATCCATCCATTCCTTACCTCTCCTCCTCTCCCAGGGAAGGCGAATCGCTCCCTCGCCCGGCCCGAGCGCTGAAGCGTCTCCCACGCCCCCAAGCCCGGAGCTGGGCAGCCAGCATTCCTCCCACCATCCCCGCCCAGCGATGGGAGGTCGCTTCCCGAGAGCCACGGAGGGATGCGGTCATGTCGCGCAGAGATGCGCTAGAACGGCGGCCCGAGCATCCCGAGGGCACGGGGCACGGAGCGGGGATTCTCCCCCCAACAGCCAGCTCTTGTTCTTTATTGCTCGGCACTTGGAAACAGGAGGCAGTAAGATACAAGGCTTTTTAGTAAACAAACTATTTTTATGTAAAAAAACCCCAACCAAACAAAACCCCCCAAAAAACACAACAAAACCCCCACAAACCAAAACCAAACCTCTTTTGCACTTTACTATTTAAAATAAAGGCGTTTTGCTTTGCTAGTTCTTGGCAGGTCTAGCCAAAGAGCAATGCAGAGCTTGTATTTTGCTTTAGGAACTTACTTTAAAGATGTCTTTGAAACAACCAGAAGATCATAGAATATTGAGGGGATCCAGACCTATTTGGCCTCAGTCTGCACTGAGGGAGGATGCTGCCTTCTACTTCACCCCACAGTTTCTCAAAACAACCAAACTAAACCAAAACAAACAAACAACCTCAAAAAGCTCACAAACAAATCAAAACAAAACAAAAATCCCCAAGTCTGGTTTTAATAAGTGGTTAAATACGGAGTTTGGAGATGGCCCATGCTACAATATATTGCATTACCTCAGCAATTAATCCCTGCCTGCTCTAGATGAAACATGGACAGACATCTGCTGCCAACCAGGAAGACACAAGCAACAGAAACATTGTGTACTGTGTCGTTGCTAATGCAAATGCCCAGGAGCAGAATCAATCATCATAAAGGTTAAGTGAGTTTTCCAAACTATAATCATGTATTTCAGAAATTTCTGATCCTGTTAAGTCCATAAGGTTGCAGCCTTCCCATAGCTAAAAGGAAAGGATGTCATTTACTAGTAAACACAATATTTGAATTAGTAAAGAATTTGAAGAACTCGTGACTGTTCTAAAAAGCAAAAATATTTGACCAATAGTGTCACTGGGGCTTTTTTGTTGTTTCTTTTTAAAAATTACACCAGCCAGGAAAGTGAGTCACTGCCTGGTCCCATTTCTTGAGTATCACCTGAAAATTTAGCTTCCAGCTGTAAACTTTCAAAAGAGGTATAGAACACCCACCAAAATAACTCAAAACAGAAAACCTAACCCCAAACCCACAGCATGCCAGCTTCCTCAGGATGGCAAACATCATGGAAACCAAAATAGAGGGTTTTATGCCCAGAACTGCAGCTGCAACTTAAAAGGAAAGAAGTTGGCTTGAAAACCACTTCTGCAATCCACCAAGACAAGGCTGACTGTACATCAGATGGGGTTTAGGGAAGAATGACTCTGACTTCACTCTGACCCACATCAGCAACTGCCTTCAGCATCACATCAGGTCCTGGGTGCAAGGAGCCCAACTGGCTGCTCTGATCCAAACCACTGACTGCATCCACCCTGTGAAGTCTCGGGGCAAGCACGCAACAAAAATTAGGAAACTTATTTCATGAAGTTTAGTGCCTCCACCTTCCAGTCTACCTGTGAGCATATTGCACAGCAAAAATTCATCCTATAAGGGTTAGGAAGTGCTGAGGCTTTAGGGCTTGACAGGCGTTGAGGAGAGCGTGCCAAAGCCCAGCTCCCAAACTGGGCTGTGACTTTTTATTAGTGGCAGAGCCAGCACACGAACTGCTTTTGGGAGTGAAAAGACTCCTCTCCTTGTTCCTGGCATCTCTGTTGCTGAGACAGAAAAGCAGCACCTGCAGATGTGCAGGTGACAGATTTGTGCTGCAGAGGCAGATGCCTAAAAGCCACCAACCATGGGTCTTCAGACCTCCACTTACTTTTTTTTCAGGCAAGTGTAAAGAGCAACCTACAGGACTAACAGGTACCACTGTTCCCTCTGACTGAGAAGGAAAGAGCATCCCTACCCACTGCCATCAGGCAGCACAGGTCCTCAGTGGCTCCACCACCAGAAAAAGTTCAATGCACATGCAGTGCAGGTGAAATACCCATCTTCCCCATTTGCAAAGGATCAGCGATAGCCAGTTTTTCCAGAGCTTTAAGGGCTCTCTGAATACTCCAAATCCAGTCCTGTCGGTCCAACCTGCAATTACACTCAAACCCAAAATAGCACCTCGGCGGTGCCAGCACCACTCATCTCTGCGTCATGCCCCAAGACTCACCACGCTGGGGTGTGGCGATGGCAGGCAGTGAGCGCACAGTTCCCCGGGCACTCCCAGCCCACTTCCTTGAACACGCCTGGTCACACACCACTCCCTACAGTCTTCCAAAATAGGAATTTTTTTGGTTGAGCCAGTATACTAGTGTATTTCCCTCTTCCTTCCTCTTTAAGCAAGCCTTTTAGGGAAGAAGAAGGTGCCTGAGGTGCTCAGGTGACATGTGCACTCCCCTGCATGGAACATTGTGATGTAGGTTTATACACAAGGAGAACTTCCAGCACTGACAGGATTCCTCCAGCACATTGCGCAAGAGGACACATCTCCTCCCCAGCTCCAGCTGCCAAGTTTCACTGGGAGGCCACTAATACATGTTTGCCCTCCAGAAGTTACTCAATGATGGCTGTGGGAGTGGCAGCTGCTGTCTTCCAGGTGACAAGAGAGCAGAGAGAGTATATCCAGGAGTCACCTTGTCCCTCTGCTTTCTCTACTAGCTCTCCAGAACTGACCCTCTGGCAAAGTTCTGGGGAAGGAAGGGAGCTCATCCAATGTGCTGGCCTTTGGCTACAGTGGGCTTTGCAGCCCCACTGCTCCCCACAGTGAGTCCCACTGTCCAGTAGAGGATAACCACCTGCTTCTGGACACTCCAGAAGTAGTAGTTTCCACACCTAGTTAACAATGCCAAGAGATGTCATGCTAATGTTGAAAACTGTTCAAGACAACCAATGAAACCCATGGTGATGGGCATGCTACATCAGTCCTAGTGGGTTTTGGGATGGGTTTTACCTGTGTGCACTTCTAGCTCCTGCCTAAAATAGCTGTTTGCTAGGATACAGCCAGCTCTACTGTCAACCAGCCAAGGGGGTATAAGACATGCTGGCCCTCTCCAGTATCCCCATGCTAGAGAAACCTCCATGGCCAAGGGGCTGGGCCATGGTAGCCTCAGGAGATCCCAGAGCATATCAGCGAACCCTAGTGGGCCTCCAAGAGCATCAAAGTTTGCTCAGTCTCCTGCTTCTGCCTGCTCTGGTGATGCACATCAAGCATTTTCAGGAACATTCCCACTCCTTTAAAAAAAAAAAAAAAAGAGAGAGAAAGGGGAGAGGGCCAAAGGAATAAATAGCTGAAATAGAAACCAGCTAACCTAAATAGTCTGTTTCATCAGAAAAAAAACCACCGTGCCTTATGAGCCAGGGCTTTAGAGAGCAAAGCTGAGTGGCCAGCCACCATCCCATTTTGGACTGAGATCAGTGACCAGGGACTCACCAGATGTTCCCCTCCTCCAGGTCTGTGTACATTCTCCTTTAAAGATAAGGATTTTAATGAAATTACGCACAGACAGATAGAAGCACTCTTTCCTGTGCTTTTTGATAGAAATTGAGTGTTTATGCACTTCTTGCTTTCACCCTCAGTTGCAACCAATGGCAGCATACATTCCATCAATGTAAACAGCTATGGAAAAATGTGACAACTGACAAGCAAGCATTTGACCTTAACTCCTTGGTTTATCAGCCTTTTTAAAGAAAAAACAGATCCATCTTTGCTAGATTTCCCCACTAAAAGCTTCCTGAGCTGCTCTGTCAGCGAGCCTGTCATCTGGAAGAAAGCAAGACATTAGTCAGGCTCATGCTTATTTAATAAAAACCTTGCATATGCAGGAGGGACTGAAAGTTAGTCTTTATTTAAAAAACGCCTGCAAACTACAGTACCATTTTGCAGTGCAAAACAGATCTGAGGACTCGCCTGATTTACCCTGTGCTCCACCAGTGCTCAGCTTAGCAATTAACCTGCTAGTTATTCACAGCTTAGATCAGGGAGCCATGCAGTCACCAAAGAAGTCCACAAGTATGCCCAGAACACTGTGCAAAGGATATTCCATGTCTTGCTATTTCATAAGGAAATTGGAGGACTCAACTGATGTCAGCTCCAGGAAATGAGCCACAGACAGATGATGCCGGAAGCAGGCTTTATATTTAGTACTGAGTCACCTACTTTATTAAATTCAAAAGACAAAAAAAGTGGGTGCGGAGAAGGGATACATGGAAAAAAATGAACAAGTTATTCCCTTGAGATCATGGGCCATGGGGAGTCTAGTGTTGGGTGGGGTTTTTTTGTAAAGGGAGAGAGAAACTAAGGATGACTTGGGAATCCTTTCTGCTCTGACTGGAAAAGCAGTTGCCAGATGTGCTACACTTCCCAGGGCAGAAGCCAGCACTGAAAAGACTGAAGGGGTGTGCAGTGCCTTTGGGATTTGCTTCAGCCAGTTCACAGGCAGGTCTCAGGCCTGAGCAGGGCAGCACCAGTTCTGAGGCACTTTCCCATCCTTTCTGCTATGTCTTCTCTGTGCCAATGGAGAAGACAGTGGAGGAACTTTAAGTAGAGGATAGTTCTTTGTACTAAGGTCTTTTGACATGCAGAAAAAAAAAGTTTTAAGAAGCATCAAAAAACAATCTTAACTGCAAATTGTAGCACAATGCAAATGACAAGAGTACAGATTTGTTCAGCCGAGGCTTGTATTTTCACACAAGTCTATCATAAGCCTTTTAATTTTCTGTCAGTGATAAATCCTCTGCAGCCTGAGCAGCAGCAACAGCTTTGCAAAGTTTTCAACTACTTGAGCCAGACTTCTCCCCTGAGAAGACTTACTTCTTAAATACTAAAACATAAATACTATTGCCAAAGCCAAGCACTGCACCTCATATTGACTTAAAAACTTAACTGCAAACAAGAGCTCGCTCTAATGCCAAACATCACCAGTGACTTGCCTACAAGAGCACCCTATTAAGTTACTAATAAAATTGGTGTAATCTTCAAAATAAGATTACAACAGTAAAAAGGATGTGGCTTGAAAAATAAATCCGTGGGCTGTAGCAAGGCTGATAATTATGCAGAACCAGAGGTCAGGAACCACTTAGTAACCTCCATCTATATGCATGAAGAGATTATACCACTGCAGTCACAGCCTGCTCTGACAACCAAATGGACATTTGGCCAACTGCTGGCCATCGTCCAGACCAGACTGCTGCACCCACTTCTGGCTAGTGGGAGGCTGTGGGACACTGCCACTGGGTGGCTCCTCAGTCCCACACAACCCATCTGCAGGTGACCTCCCACTATCAGAAAGGTTTCATTGGTGCTGCAGTCACTGACCAGCTTGGGCAGCAGCCCACATGCCCAGCCCAGCCAGGATGTCCAAGGAAGGACTGGTATCTCATCTGGACATCCTGCCAGAGGCACGTGGCTCATCGTGTTGTGCAAGGGGACCTACAAGTTCAGCTGTGTTGAACTAGTCCAGAATCTCATCTCAAGGGACCTTGAAGCTTTCTCTAGTATTTAGCTCATGCATTTGTTGGCTCTCCTCCAACTGCTCTTTTTGTCTCAGACTCCAACAGAAGTAGGATGGACCTGCTCGACAGGCCAACTTCAGGGGCTCCCATGACTACTGCATTCTTTTCAAATATGTAGAAAGGTGACGGAGAGCCAGTCACATATACACTGTAAGCTGTCACCCATAGCCTTCAGGGCCCTAGAGTGCAATCTTCACCACAGCTCATTGAACTGTTAATTAGTAAGCCATCTCACATTTTCCAGACCATAAAAAACCAGCTACCAGTAGCTGATCTCTATGCTGTGAAGTCAGTCTTTGCTTTGACGGCAGATTTCTTATATTCTCTAGTCTGTCGTTATTGTTGAGTTTAATGCAGTATGAATTAAAAAAAAAACCCTCACCCTAACAAATTAAAAAAGCAAACAAACAAAAAATGCCCCTACAAATCCTACATAGAGTCAAGACTAAGCAAGGCCTGTTATTTGACAGAAGACACGAAGCAACTTTGCAGCTCAGGTAGGAGAGAGCTGGGAGCAATGACATCACAAGGGACAACATAGATTACACCAAAGAGGTCCAAATACTGAACAAGAATATCAGCTGTGAGTGTTACACATGAAAGGGCAACACACTAAAAGAAAGTGCAGTGCCTTGCTATGTGCCAAGTTGACATCAACCCTATGGACAAAGCCTTAATTGCTAAAGTGAATCATTGACTGGTACTGGCTGCAAAGGCTCTTGCATAACTGGGGGTTCCAAGGCCATTAGCACAGGTCAGAATCTTACTCCATTTCATGGCTTTCCGAGCCTCTATTCATATAGGCTTTCAGAACAGAGGGAGCAAAGGGACCAACCAAAGCAACCCTATATAATCCAGAAAAAGGATATATACTAGTTACACAAGGGGGAAGAAACAAGTGAGGCATACGAGTTGTTGCTATTAGTGATGGACACAACTAAAGTAACCTGTGCACTGCCACAACCATCCATCCAGCACAGCTATAGTAACTTCCAGGAGCTTCTTACCTGGGCAAAAGCAATGTAAGTTTTTCATATTTTTAATAAGAAGTCTGACTACGCTGCTTTTTCTTGAGCATTTGGTTTATATAAAACACTGGCAAGAGCTCAGCTGGAAATTAAATCAACGAGAACGTTACAAAGGGGTGGGCAACAAAAGGGCAGGGGCAGGATTGCACTGGAACCTCCCATCCATGTCCCCAAGGAAAGCTCAGTCCCAACTTTGGCCAAACAGTGCAGAAAGGAACAGACTAAAGTTTAGGTCAGACATTAAGGCTGCTTATTCAAAATATTTTCAATTTTCAGAAGGCTCAGTTTCCCCTCTCTCCTTATAGAAAGGTGAATTCTGCCTAAGCAAGGATTCAGAAACTTGCTTATTACTTCCAGGAGCACTGAGAAATGTGAATGCTTTTGTAAATATATTTCCATTTGTTCTCTGATGACCTTCAGAATGTTGCTATCTCAGAAACAGTTCTTAAATGCAGCAGCCAACCTCCTCCCTGAATGCCTGCACAGTACCATTCATAACAGGGTAACTTTATATACATCCACAACACCCTATATATTCCCTAAAATAAAGTCCTCACAATCCATTCTCGAAGGCAAAACATTTTGTGTGAAATTCAGGAAGAAACACCTTAATTGCAATATTGTTTTGGAACTCACTTCCTTTATTTCTGTGACCAGCTGGAGACAAGTACTTTGTTCTATGGGTCAAGGAAATGTTTAACTACAGGATTTATAGCAGAATATATATGTGTATATACCACCGCAGCACTGCAGCTGCTCAACAGTTATAGCAGAAGACAAACACTGTTTTAACCCAAGGAAAACAGGGACAGGCTGGAGTATCAGCCTGTTCATTAATGTCCTGCTGCAGAGGTTCCAAGGCAGGAGAGCATCCAAGCCTGTCTCTGGGACAAGACTCAGCATCCTGGAATCTCAAAACCACAGCCCTGCTCCAAACCCAAACAACGCTCCACAGACCTTTCCTGGCTGATTAGCAGGAAGAAGCACAAGATTGCAATGGCAGCATAAACAAGGACCCAGAATTTATGATCTTTCAGATGCCGTTTAGTAAGTGACCCAGCTGAGGCACTGCTTCACAAAATATGAATGCCAATAACAGGGATGGGTAGCTTGAATTCAAGTTTCCACTTGGTTAGTCCTTGGTTAAGCATTCTGGAAACTTCGATGCTTGCCCAGCAGTTTCATCTGCCGAGAGGGGCTGTGCTGAGCTCTGCCACGAAAACGGGGACAGGGACTGTGAAAACACGTGGGACCTCATTCACCATTCCTGTCCTTCCCAGCAGGGCAGAGTCCAAGTTCAGTCCTACTGTTTGTGAAAGTAGAGCAAGACACTCTTCTACCTTGTAGCACTGGAGAGACAGCAGAAGAGGCAGATCAGCAATCTCCCTTCCCTGTTATTTCGAGCACAGTCCTGGTACTGCCACCAGGGACAGTACCACATGCACCAGCAACAATCACTGAGGCAAAGACCAATATAAACATAAAAAAACCCACTATTGTGATCAAATTGAGGAAGAGACACATTGCTATGAACATGATAACCCAAAGTGCTCCAATCTCTAGTTTCTGTTGGAAGCTAATATGTCCATCATGGGAGGGATGCTCTAATGAAGCAAAACTATTCATCTCTCCACTCCATCCTGACACAAACTGCATCACTCATAGCCACTATTTCTGGCACTGACAATGCAGTGTTATGTGGTACTCCCAGCATGCAGAAACAGGATCCCACCTTGTATAAGTTCCTGCCTTCATACAACTTTAAAAGCACCCTAGCTAGCATTTTTTTCAAGCAAATTCAGTTTTCTCTAGCAAAAATAAAGTCTGTAGTAAAGACATAACTGCAGGAGTCAGTTTTTCCACTCTAAGAATTTGAGATATGAACAAATAGCCCCTTGACTCTCAGTTACAGTAAAAACATGCAACTGAGTTAGACAAAGGCTGAAAGCTCATCCCTAGGCTTTGGGAGAAATAAAATCCTTCTAGTGTCCTTCTACAGCCAGTTTCATGACTGTTTACAAAGGTTTTATGAGACACAATATTTCACATTTTTAAGGGTTTTTTTACAGTCTATCTAGTCTAGAATAAAAGAACGAGAAAGAGAACAGGCCAAGGCAGAATCTACAGAAACTGAAAAGAAAAAGGCATTTTCTCTCATTACAGAGAGACCTTTGATCAACAAGGTCACGTAAACCAGGCCCACAGAGCACACTAGTCATAAACAGCCGTGAACAGGCAATGGGCAGAGTCTCCCTGCCCTCCTCCCATCACACTCCTCTGCTCATTGACTCCCACCCCTGCCCTAAACAACCATAAAGGCTTATGGCCAAGCCAGAGGAATTGCTAGGCAGCACCGCCTGCTTCCACATCCTGGATCAACCGAATCCTGCCTTGCCCCACGGAGTGGGCAGGGGCCAGCAAGTAGCTGGCATTTAGTACCACGCTGTAAAATGACTTGCTGCCTCACCAAGCACGGCCAAGGACAGTGGAAAACAAACAACACAAGAAGTCAGCAGTAGAGGTTCATGAGGCAGAGACACAGGGCAAGGAGACACTTGGATTGTCCCTCTGCTATCCCATGGCAAACCACTCAGACTTGCCTGAGAAGCTTGGGTTTCAGGCTTAGCCTTTCCAATAGGCAGTGGGGGAATGAGATCTCCATACCAGATACCAGCCAGCCTCCTGCCCTTCATGTTTTTAAGAAGAGGGAGGAGTAGTGCAGCTTGGGTCTGGACAGACAGGACTGAGCTGGAGGCTATGGGGCAGGAGGAGTCTCTTGGACACTGGACTTAGCCACAGCACTTAAGCTGAGACATTCTTAAAGTGGCAGCCTAATGCATAGGTTGTGGTCTAGTTTTCAACTCTTTCAGATCCTCCAAGAAGCATGGCTAAAACTTCACTCAACATCTATGATAACTGCATGGCTAGCAGGCAGACATCTGGCTCTATACCTTCCCAAGACCAGTCACTCTTGCACTTTTGGATGAATTAGGAGCAAACAGATTTTCTGAGGTACTTTATAGCTGAAGGGCTTCCTGTGGCTGCCGATACCCCAGAAACCAAGACATACATATGTTGTGTACAGTTTTCAGCTTGATGAAAAGGAAGACTATTTTTAATCTAAGCCTACGTAGGGTGGGGCTCAGTCTCCAAGCAGGCCAAAAGGCCACTATAATCCACAAGACCAATGCCTGGCAAACTTTGCTAGCAGGCTGATGTCTGTTCTATTTTGGGGATGGGAGGAATTTAGAATAAAAAGATATATAAATTAAAAACAAAGGAGGCTATGAAAAGTGAATAGAGGGAAGGGCCAGACTTATCCTGTGTATTTTGGTCTAAAGAACAGGGCTCTAAAAGAACACAAATCACAATTACTTTCTTTTCCATTTCCTACAGCAGATTATAAAGTATAATTTACAACATGGGCTGAGGAGAGCACAGCCCCAGTATATTTTGCACAGAAGGAAAACCCAATTCGTGGCTCCTTGTACAACAATGAGAGCCTTGGGAGGATGAGGCAGGAAAATGGTCACCAGCCACGGACATACCACAGAGATCCTATACAAGATTTCCTATCTCAGATACCAATAAAACAACTGTTGAGACAGTTGTTTTGAGCAGCTGAGACTGCAAAAAAAGGCAAAGCAGAGGATCGGAAAAATAAGAGAAGTTTTGTTTATTTAGGGTTTACGGTCAACAGGCAACCAACCTATAAAAAGCAGAGGTTTTTTGTACTCTCAGCACCTAAACAAACCCAAGATCACATAGACTTCAGACAAACATATCACTAGGTTTTATTTGTTACAGACACTGTCTTGACTTAGCATTCAAGCCTATTCAACATAGCCATTTTCTTTGCCACATTAACCCAAGTCACTTCCTTGCAGTACACAGGTCATTTGTCTAAAAGTGGGTGCAGAGAGCTTCCCTCACTGTCTTCAGATGGCCCTTTCCCACCCATCCATAAACTGTGAAACACTTGCATAGGCATCAGCATCTCTAGAGCTCCTTCTTCACCTGACCAGGCTGGATCATTAAGCAACTACAGAAGTCCACAATTACTTCTCTTGGCAGAATGCAAAACGGGCAGAATACAAGAGAGGGTACATTGGGATAAGCAGAGGACCAGCAGTGATGAACCTCAAGCACTGCTATCATTTCAGTCACAGACTTCTTCAGAAAAAAAAAAGCCAACATCTAAGCAACACTGTGAAGTTTAACACAGATTTTATATGCATAGCAACAAGACTGGATGCTGAACACCTCAACACATATGATCACTCCCAACATCACTTCATCCTTCCTTGTTCTACCCATAAGTAAGCTCATCAACTACCTGCTCTCTCACTTCCATTGCTGAAGACAGTATGTGATGAAGAAACAGTGAATGAGACACTGAAGTCTATTTTCAGACTTAAAAAAAAAAACAAACCCACACAACAAAAAAGCTTACTTCAAAACAGCAGTAATTGGGCCTCCTGCAGAGGCACTATACTTTATCTTCTCTTGAAGATCACAGTAATAGTCTCCCTTCCCAGCTATGCAGTGGGGACTCCCAGCAGCATCTGTGAGCTGTCACTCTTTTTACAGGAACAAAAAACCTACTGAAGAGGCAGGAAAAACAGCTGTAAGCATTTCAGAGAAGGAAATGAGACAAGGAGACTGGTTAGAAGCATATGGCCCATATGGATTGACATGAGCAATCTGCAGCAGTCCTAACCAGAGCTTCTCATTTCAGACATTTGTCCTGCTTCCCACATCCTCAGATGTATGTCAAATCAATAATGATTTTATTTCTTCCATATTGATTCCCAAATGTTAGTAGTGCACAGGCCACCACAGCCCATGGGGACAGTCTGGATGTTGCAGAAGGAGCCAATTTCCCCCCAGGAATATGCACATTGCCCCACAGCACAGGGTGTCAGAGAATATGAAACCCTAGCTGTTAGAGGAGCACACATGATATAATTCTTCCAAGCGGGCCAGACAGGACTTGCTTGTCATTCTTAGCATTTTTAATCTATTACCAAAATAAAGCCAACAGATTATAGATTCCCAAGAGACCAGAGGATGCCACAGTGACTGAGTGGACTAACCTTGTTGGCCACCACAGCTCAGCACCCTGTCCAGGAAGGTCCACACCCCTGATGGGAACAGAGCTGCTGGGAGAGGGTGGACCAGGCCAAGCAGGCAGTCCTGCTGTCAGGGCAGCTGTGGGTCAGCAGCACTGACATCAGACATGTCCACCACAGGGAAGAGCTCTATTACCTCCAATGCCACATCCTCCAGATTAAACAGTGCGGTACTAGCAGAGCACAAATGTTCACGTCTTCTCTTCCCACCCACTCTCCAGCGCTATTAGATGGGAATTTCTGTCTGCCAGCTCCATTGATTCACCACGCTTTCTTGCTCAAGAAGCAAGAAGACAAGTTGCCCTTTATGTGGCTGGCAAATCACACAGGACCCAAATACTTGAAATCTCAAACACAGCACCTGCTGCCCAGGTTGGGCTCTGCAGCCACAAACGCACAAATCCTGTAATCAAATCATCTCTTCAATCATCAGTTAAAAGGCCTCCATCACCCTCTCCACACAGCACCTCCCCAATGCCACAGCACACCCATCCCAGGTGTGCTGGTGCCAATTGCCAGCGGAGGTGGGGTGGGTTGGGGGCTGCAGCACAGCAAGACGAGGCAGGAGGATTTTTGATCCGGGATTCCTGTCCCCACGCTGATGTGCCCCCTCCCCACAATGCCACCCAGGTAAAATGGAAAATCTACATTTGACCCAGCCCTTCACTTGAAAAACATCTGCACAAACCAGGAGACTTCTCACAGACCGTGCTGCAGTGCTCCAAGTGAATCTCACAGAATGTGATGGAGAGGTGTCATCCAAGTCTCCAGAGAAACCTGACCTAGAGGCAGGAGCAACATCCAGGGAAGGAAACACTAGCAAGGATGGACAGACTCGTCACCTACAACTTGAGCATTGGAGGGCACAAAGCAGCTGCCAAGACTGAAACTGCATTAAAATGTTGCAGTGTCTAAGCATAACTCACCCCATACCCACTCCCAGCACAGACCATGCCAGAGATACCTATTTTTAGTTCCCTGCCATTCAATAAATCCTAGAGAGACAGTACACCCATATGAACACCCAAACCTCTGTGTGTGGAGCAGGGGGCACAACAGTAGTTCATTCATGACCAGCAGTCACATGGCTGAAAGTGATTACAGCCACCCAGTCACTGTCAGCTGAGCTGCTGCTGCTCACAGGACCTCCAGGATGGACAGTGAGCATCATTTCTCCCAGACACAGCACCCAGAGCGCAGATGTTGGACCACCACCCAATTGCCTTCACCTCTCACCCTTCCCACATACTTACCTACCAGCAACAAGAGCAGCAGGTACCTCTGGACTGGAAAGGGCTTTAGTGGTGCAAGCAGGGATAGATTACTGTGCAGTAGAGCCTGAGCAACTCCCTGGGATGGTCAGAGGAGAAATGGTCCTTTTGTGCCCTCCCCTACCAGCACTTCTGCAGGCAGCATTCTGCAAAGAGCTACTTGCCACAAACACAACCACTGCTGCTTATGCAATAATACAAATCCCAAAGTGCCAACAGGAATGTATGTGCAAAGATGCCAACAGATGCCTATCAAGGGGGTTTGGGGATCAGGGATAGGTGATGTTGTGACGTTCATTGCAGTAACCCAACAAATACTGATTGAATTCAACCATTAAGGTTATTTAGTAAACTTTTTTAATTCGGTATTTAACTCTACTTTTCACACATCTGGTGGTAAGAGTTTCTGGATTCATGTTTGGCTTTTTTGATGTAACTAGCAACTTTAGCTACTCCATGAGCTCAATGTCCAAAAAGATACACAGATAGTGCACACTAGTACTTAGTCCAAAAAGCGCTGAGCATGCAAAGGTCAGCAATTAGTTCATAAATATCAACACAATACTGTGGCTATTTCCAAGGAACTTCTCAGTAGTAACCAGTAAGTTAAAAATTAATATCTGTTATGGTTCCATGCAACTTGATAGCTTCTCAGTCACATGTTTAAACAGCTGGCCCCAAGAGATGAGAATTTGCTTTTTTAAGCAGAATTACTGCTGTAGTACGCATGGAAGCAAAGGTAATAGTCGAAGCCCGAACAAAACACTCATTTATACCATGTTTCTTTTGATGTTCATTGCTACTCTGTGGCACAGATAAAAACCAAGTTGTAGCTGCATAAATTTCCCCTGTCCAACCCTCTGCAAACTGCAAAGCAACACTGTAGCAGTGGCACCTCCCTCCTTCCATCCCCATACTTGTTTTCCACTCTCAGCATAATCAGAAGCATCACCGTGTCCCTGCACAGGGTTAACCTGCCTCCCAGCGTGGCAGGTCAAGAGCTGCCCTTGTGAACACCATTAGAGACCTGGGACTGTGCTTTGTAGGGCACCGATGGATCTGTACAAAACCTGTGCTGGAATAATGCAAGCAGGCTTGATGCTGCTTTTCCATCATCTCCCCTGCCACAGGCAGCTCGCGTGCAAGAAAATAAACCTAACAGGGCTGTATCTACAGAGGGACAAATGTCCCCAGGGAATTCTGGTCCACACCTCTCAGCACTTTATAAAGCAAAGACATGCAAAATATTGTAACTTAAAAACAAATAAACCCCAATCACAAACAAGAACAAACCCACGCTGAAAACTTTGAATAAGAACTTAGCAGAAATAAGCAGAAACTTACTTGGCCTTTGGCTCTGCTGAAAACACAACCCCTCTGCGTTTCACCGCCTATTATTTAATACTGTGTAACACAGATTACCAAAAACACTATCTGTGTGTTGGGACACGTCAGCAAACAAGTTAGCACCGCCTTAAATATCACCATCAAAATAATCTCAGGTGCTAAATGAGCTACTAATCACACCATCTACTTGGGTAAGGAAATCGATTACAGTATCTCTGATGGGCACACCCTCCCTAAACTCACTGCCTATCATGTAAAAGAAAAGCATTTCTCCTCTCCTGATGAATTACGCTATGCACATTGTGAGAAATGCAACTCCTGTATTGATGCTCCAAGTGGAGCATTTGCAGTTTTACCACACTAAAGACATGCAGTTTACCTATAAAGCTATTCACAAGGTATATAGATCACTTAAATCACCAGCAGCTGCTTAAGCACAACTACTGAATTACTGCTCCTAACATCCTTTCCAATCAATCACTGAGCAGCATTTTCCTTTGCTTACTTCGTCAGAACAGTTTTCTTTCCGCTTCTACAAAGTCAGTTAAGTTGCTGCACTAGAAAGCCAAGTGCACACAGGAAAGAGTTACTAGAAGATCCCGCTTGAGTGGATTCAGCAGCAAACCCATTTAGCAAGGCTGCAACTCCTTCACTCACCACCTTAATCTCACAACAATTGAAACCCGGAACAGAGAAGTCAGTGAGGGAGCCCCAGGGGAAGGGGTTCCTCTGCATTTATCACAAATCTGAGCATCCATCAGCCAAATACCTAATGAAGTCATCAGTCCCCAGAGCCATGTCCACTGTGAAGCTAATCTAGCCAAAACTAGTAAAGAGGTTTCTGGAGTTTTGGGCGTTCTCTAATCTGGGGAGATGTTTGCCTATTTTATAGGAGGGGAAATTTAATCAGATTAACTTTGATAAGAGAACAAAGACCCCAGTTAAACATAATTCTTTATATCTAGCACTGAATAACTGAGTTCAATAATCACATTACAATCTCTTAACTCAGACAAAGAATGAGTAATTCATCTTTCACAAGCAGAAAATTCCTTCAAAGGAGCTCGGTTACAACCAAGCTACATCCTCAAATTGTTAAACTTTTGGCAAGATGAACAGGCTGTGATAACAGCAGTGTTTCGAAAATATTTGTCTCAGAAAATTATTTTATAACTTTTTTTTTTAAAGTTGTTCGGATGCAAAACAGCAGATTTGGAATTTGAAGTCTGCATGCACACACCCCACTAAGGCCATCAAACACCCCCAGGGCAAAAGTCAGCTGTAGAATATTGCACTCAGGGGACTCGCCTTGTGTCCGCTAATCCTTCTGAATCACTGTTCTCCACTTACAAACTACCAGCAGCTCATCTTTGCACAAGATTTCTTTTCAAAACAGATTGAATTTCTATACATCATTATGCACAGCACTAACACATGTTGATCTTGGTAACTATTCCCTCTTTATATCCAGGTTCCAGCTGTTGTCTTTAAAGTTACTCTGAGCAAGTCTCCCAGTATTAAGGAGTTTTGCTTCTCAGGTTACCAGGCTCACTGGAGAAGTCACAAGTGTTACTGGTTGAACAATGGCTCCAAGCTTTCATGCAAAAGCAATCTATCTGAGATATCTATTATCTTTTATAGTCTCTTCTACAGATTGACCAAAAACAGGAAGCCCAGCTCTCACATTCCACTGGAATTGTGTAACAGCAATAACAACCTCGGAGGCTGATTTGATGGCATTTGCTCGGAGCTATACCGGCAGCTCTCCTGGCAAGAAATTAACGAGTCCAAGTGATGCCTTGCTTGAATGTTCGGATGCTCTTACAGAGCAGACACATGCAGCCCGTTCCAAGGAGGTCGGTTCCCATGCACATATCTCAGAGCTACTTCTACTTAGATAAAAATTTAAAACTGTAGCAGTCATACTTGCAGAGTCTGTTACCTCTGAGAGCACTGGGACTTGATACTATCCATTAGAATACTTACAGCCAGCGTCAGGGTGCTCCAGCCTTTCTTAAGCAAATGAAAGTCTGAAGCTTCACCTCCTGAAAAATTCCCTGCTCTTCCCTTTCCCTTCCCCTTCTCAGGCTCCCAACAAGAAGCCATTGTTAGGGGGAGCTGGGTGACACTTCCTCTCCTAGTCCAAATTATAAATGTATAAAAATAAACTCATAGAGCTGTCCCACGACTTCACTTTATTTTGCCCCACTTCAATAGATGAGAAGTCTCCCCCATTTCCTCACTTTGGGAATACTGTTCCGAACAAAAGATAAAAGTTAAATGCAAACCGAACCCCTTTTCCCTGCAGCCTTGCGGGAACACGCAGCGGGACGCGGCACCTCCCCGCCCCTCGGCCGGGCTGCGCTCCCACCAACTCGCACAAAGCTCCAAGTTCGCAGGAGCCGGGGCTCCATCGCAGCGCGGAGCACAGCACAGCACACCCTCGCCGGGCCCGCCCCGTGCTTAGCCCGGGGGGGAAGTTTTCCAGCGGGATGAATCAGACAAGTGCCTTTTCATCGCCGCGGGGAGGCTGGAAGCGGCGGCGGGAGCGCGCCCGGCGGACACGTCCTGCAGCCCCGCCGTGCGCCCGCCCCGCTCTGCGGGACCCGCCGGGCACACGCGTGGTCGGGAGCCGAGGGGGCGGCAGCGAGGGCCGGGCAGGGCCCCTCGGAGCCGCCGGGGCCGGCCGGTGCCTCCCCTGCTCCCGCCGCCGTGGCCGGGATGCTCCGCGCCGGCGGGCGCACGTCCAGGCGGCGGGGCGAGCGCCGCCAAAGTTTGCCCAAGTTGGAGGCGCGCTGGAAGAGCCCCGGGAGCACTCACCGCCCGCTCCGAGCCGCTCCGCTCCGTGCCGTCCCCAGCCGTCCCGCCGTGCCAGCCCAGCCCCGCTGCCCGCGCTCGGCGCACCCCAGCCCCGCCGCGCCCGCCGGATTGGGCCGCCCGCCGCCGCATCACGGAGTCCCCGCGCTCCGAATGGGCGAGCGCGGAGTCACTCAGGGCGAGGGAGGAGCTGAGGACCCAGCCAGGGCGTGCCCCCGGCCCCGCGGGCTGCCCTGCCCTGCCCTGCCTTGCCTGCCCCTGCCTGCATCCCTCGCATCCTGCACGCATCCCACCTCCCGTGCACGAGTCCCTCCTGTCCCGCAACCATCCCTTAATTCTTCTCCTGTATGCAACTCTCCTCCAAGTCAAGCATCCCTTCTCCCTACAGGCATCCCTTCCTTCTCCTGTGCTTGCATCCCTCCTGCTATGCAAGACCGTCCTGTCTCCCATGCACAGGCAGCTCCGGCTCCCTCAGTGATGCCACACAGACAGTTTGCTCCCCTTGCAAACTCCCCTTATCTCTCCAGGACCAACACCACAGGGTGGAGCTGAGGATGCCCAGGGCAAGGTGATGCTGACGGGTACCGGGTAAGGAGCTCCTCACACAGCAGGACCAGGGGCTGGCTGAGGGCCTGGATGCCACAAGGAGTGTGTGGGGTGCAGGTGCCTGGCCCTTACACCCTGTACTCTGTGCTCCTGGGCAGGGACCATTGCAGTGGTCTTTCCCCATCCAACCTCTGACTATCCAACTTGGGATAGGTGGCCTCATAACTGTCCTAATTTCTACATTTGCCACACAAGCATTCACCCTGAAAATCGCTAAAAGGGTTCAGGAAATCAAGGACCTCAGGGACGCTTTTGCATAAAAGTGGTGGAGTACAGAAGTTAATTCAAAAGAGGCCTTGGACTGAGAAAGAAAAAGCAAACACCTACTGAGGGAAGAAGGAGACAAGGGCCAGAGCTGCACTGAAGAGCTGGGCCAGAAAAGGGGGAAGCTGTTTCCCCAAATGAGAAACCTCACATTCTTGTCCCGACACCAACACCTCCAGCCGGACCAGGAGAAAAGATGGGCTCAGGTATTAATACCTTCTGGTTTTAGGAGAAAAACAAATATGCATTCAGGCACACGACCCTTTTCAGGTCAGAAAGATGAGACATTCCCATGCCTGGAGGTGAGAACAGCACAAAGTAATAAATTCAGGCTAAAAACAGGAACACTAATGGAAGGTGCTATCTCTTGTATAACGTAATAGCACATGTCCCATTTTTTTGGTGTTTAACTATTTTTCACCACTGTCAGAAAAATTAAACTTGTCAAAAGGCAACAGTTACCTAACAGGCTATTAATAGATAAGGTGCACACCAATATTAGATCATTCTTTCCCTTCTTCTCTTTAAAATGAAGTAAATGTAGGCCATATTTAACTAGAACTGCCCAGTGAAATCCATTGCAATGATTACTTAGTTCTCAATGTTGTCAATGATACAGGTACACATTTCTGGGCCTGAATTACATAGTCATATGTTGAGATTTTGTATGAATTATTTACAGGAAGACTGTCAGTCCGATCATTATAACATAAAGTAAAACATATTTTGTTGTCAAAACTGCCAGGGAAATTAATTTTTCAGTTATTTTCCAAAACTACAAAATGACAAGGTCTCACAAAGTGGTCCCACATGATGGAAGTGACACAGTTCACAGTGGGAGTTTCCTCATCACATTAGCAGGAGCAGCTTCCTGAGATGAATTAGACTCTCTTCCCTTCATCCTTTTATTCTTTTTATACAGTTGGATTTCTCATTGGATGTCAGAAACTCTTACATATTCATCAGTTTATTAGACTAGCTCTCAGTGATGGGAGTAGTAATTTAGACTGATTTAAAAGATTAGTTCAATTTTACACTCTGTGGTGGTAGTCCTGTGTTTAGATTAGACCAATACTTCACACTGCATTACAAACACAACAGAACTGTGAATATTTTTGTTTCTGATTCTGGATTTTAGCAAAAAAAATATACTTTAGATTACTTTTTTTCCCATTTTGCTATCATGCCAACATAAAAGAGCTAGAGACATGAAATCATCTTTGTGCATCTTGACTATTCAGAAAATGCAGATTACACGTTTCCATGCCCTGCCTTTGTCCAAACCAGTAGTATGAAACAGGCAACTCTTTGTTCTCCAAATGAGGGAGCAAAGTATTAAACATATTGAACATTTACCAGTTGCCTCTTTATTAGGATTTGCCCATGTCTTCATGCACAAAGAAAGTTGAGCTATAGTAGACACATTCATTTATTCAACTACAACCACCACTTAGTACCCTGATATAATCATCAAGCTCAGTTTAAGATTTTTATTATGCACTCAATGTAATTATCTTATTCTGAGATATCAAAATGTGGAGATTCATTTACATGTCACTAGCAAACACTTTCTTTACAAAAAAACACAACTGCATGTTCTTAGGCAATTATTTTTGGTAAAAAACACTTTAATTTCCCTTTCTCAGGAATAATAAACACAAGACTCAGCAATTACTGTTTTGGGAAACAGTGGGCAGGCTTTTTCAGGATCACCTGGCAGCAGACAGTTGGATTCTTATTTCACTACATCCACAGGTAATGTAACTGGGAAAGAAAAGGTGAAATTTTGTCAAGGGTCACAGGGAAAACCTTTATAAAAAGTCCCATGGAGATTTTAAATAAAGACTGAAGCACAGGGTGGATCTGGAATACCAGTATTGGCCAATGCCTGAAATTATGTTTGGGAAATTTTTTAAGCCTTTTCAAAAAGATTGCTATTTGGAAAATGACAAAGAGCACTGTTTGCAAAGAGGGACTTTCCACATAGTGTCATGCTTGAACAGAGAGATTAGGGCCAGACAGGCAACAGGTATTTCCAACCTGACTTACGACATGACTAGTTTAATTTAATATGACTTTTAAATGAAATTACAGTGAAATATTCTTGTAGAAAATATGCAAATAGAAGATGCTGACTTCATAAACTACTAGCACATGGGAACTTAGGAGGAAGGATATAGGCCATATTTTCTGAAGGTTTGTTTAAACAGTGCTTCATTAATTCTCTTCTTCATCAGAATATGGTG
Organism: Xenops minutus; assembly: GCA_035221455.1. Classification (NCBI taxonomy): domain Eukaryota; kingdom Metazoa; phylum Chordata; class Aves; order Passeriformes; family Furnariidae; genus Xenops; species Xenops minutus. The sequence continues at coordinate 8,139,316 of JAWWEE010000142.1, read as the reverse complement.
AATTTAACAGGTGTTAGAAAATGCCCTGGCTAATGATTCACAATGGAAGAACAGCCTACTGGATTTTTGTGTTGAATATTTTTAACTGTAAGGAAGTGGATTCCCATAAATTCAGTTTATTGCAAGAAACATTACCAAGCAGAGGAAGGGCTGGCCTTGTATCCAGTATGACTTTGCCACTGACTCCAGTGGAAGTTGGACAGGCCCTTAACAGACTTTACCACTGCCAGGTTACTGTTAGTGTGACTCCGTGCCTAGAGAAATAAAATAATTTTATTGTGTGTGTTTAAATATAAGCTTCTTATCTGGCAGCTTAGCGATACATCTGTACTGCTTTTTCATTGTATAAAAGTTCCATAATTGTTCTTGCCTGGATTACTGAGCAATATAAGTTGATATCCTGTGGATAAGATAGCTGTTCTAAGATCAGGATCATCACAGACCATAAGTGAGGGGTGGTGACAATCAGGAAAAAGGAGAGGAAGCCTGACAAGGCAATTAAAAACTTGTGTCTCCCATGCACAGTATGCCAAGGAGAGAGAGAAACTGCAAAACATACTGGAAGGGTTCATATAGGTTCAGAAGAGGCCTTTAAGGAGTTGGTGTGAAATTCTTCCGTTAGAATTAGGGCATCTGTTCCTAACTAGACTTTTGTTTTGTTTTCTGCAAATACTTGCCCGCAACATTAACAGAATCTAAGAACCAGAATATTAATGTCAAAAACAGTTGTCATCAATCAAAGAGAACAACTGAGTGTCACTCTGAATAGATTAATACTCTGGAACTACTTTTTTCCATTGCAAGAAAGCAGATGGGAATCTGAATAATATTTTGAACTGCAGCAAATTGAATTTACCTCCCGCTAGAAACATTTACTCAAATAATTCTGGGCACTTCTTTACTTAAAACCAGCTTTTGGGAAATGAGTATAAGTAAGTTTATCCAGTAAGTTTGTCCAGCGCAAGGAATCTGTATTCCAAGTCTAAAGAAGTCTGTGAGACTTCCCACATGAATGCAGATTACCCACCGAAGTTATCAGCCTGCCAGGCTGTGAGCTGGTTGCCTTCCAGCTGCCTTCTGTGTCCTGGCTGCCAGGTAACAGATCACTTTGTGGGGCTCTAGACTGTGTTGTGAAACCACCAGTACCTCCTGCTTAATCTGGTCATGCTTTGTTGAAGGAGTTGCCCAGGGTTTCATGCTGCCTCTATCCTACAGTATACACTTTATTTTAAAACTGTTCTTTCCTGTCAAGGGGGGTTTTTCAGGGATTGCCCATGTAGCATAAGGAGAGCTCTTCAGTTCCAGCCCAGGAGCGGCAAGTCAGAGTTCCTCGCATAATGTCTTTGTACAACCCTTAACTACAGGGTTTTTTTATGGGTTGAGCTTACAGAGGACTCATTGACCTTTGAAGCACACAGGAGAGTGGGTGACTTAAGATTGTATTTGTAGTTCCTATCAACAGTGTGAACTTCCCTCCACCACTGTGGACCAAAGGGAAAAAAAAAGCTGCAATGAGGTGTTTTTGTCTCTTCTCTTAATTCATCAATGCATCAAGACCAGACCTTGAGAAGCTACAGAATCCACACTCCCTTTCTCCTAGGTAAGGTACAAACAACTGTTTATGAAGAAAATCATATTTCCAGAGATCACAAGATGTAGAAACTCAGACATAGGTAGTTTTGGGCAGAAGAACCAAGCAGAGTTAGCTGCAAACTGTGGAAAATAAAGTCACTGGCCACGTACCTGACAGTTGGTCATTTCAGTCATTTATCTGAGCCGACACTTTGGCTGCAGAAACCTGGTTGTTGCCACAGCTTGACATTCTGCATGCAGCCTCTTATTACGAAATCCTGGCAATCTGCTCAGAGCTGGACAAGGTTACCCTGAAAGGGTTTGAAGTGGGAAAAACCTGGTGGTTTGGCAAGATAGGACCAGGTCAATACTTTATGCTCTTGGTTTGGAATTGGGAGAAGAATGGAAGTGGGAAGGAAAATAGCTGCTGACACAGACAATTCTGCATGGTATAGAGAGCTTGGGATAGGATAAACTGGGAAGGGTACAGATCCTCCACGGAGGAATCTTGTGTGCACAGTGCTGACCTTCATGCCAGTCAGGCTTGCCAGCAATGGCCTTGCTTTCATTTTTCTCTCCACTCTGCCTTCCTTTGGCTCAACTCAAGTTAAAATGAGGTACACAGAGACTGCATGACAGCTGACGAGTTATACTTCATCTGCTATAGGCTGAGAGATGACGTGGATATGTGGAGTGCTAATAAATACGGAACTAATAGTGACTGTGTAAAGCAGGAAAATTGTAGAACAAGATAAGACTAACAGAATTCCCTCAAACTGGGTTTAGATAAAGGTATTTACCAAGGGATGGGAGGGGAAACTCTTCTTAAAAGCAATGCTCTCTATCCAACTGTGTGTGTGTTTGCTCAGGCGCTACACTATATGTAAAAGGTAGCAGGACCATGTGTGGAGGTGTATCTAGGACACACACTTATTCCCTTGCACCCTGCCTGGTGCAGAAGTTGCTTTCCTGTCTTTCAGCCCAGGCTGTGGCTGGGGGTGGCTGCTCCCAGCTCTGAGGCCAGGCTGCACCACGCCTGCCAAACCAAACAGTCTGTGTAGCTCCGGTTGGGCACAGGAGACGTGAAACCCAATGCAGTGGCTGGGACAAACTCAGTGGAGCAGTTTCTCTAATAGTTCTAACAACTGCAAGGTTTTATTGCCTCCTCCTGTGCTCTGCAGTGCAGAGATCAGGCCAGGTACCTTGGTCTTAGCAGATCCAAGGAAACTGCATTGCCCTGAGTTGCACGTCCAGGTAGCTGAGTGCTGCTGGGACAGGACTGATCATGCTGATCAAAACCAGGAGGCTCTGATGGGTGCCAGCCTCCCCAGCACAGGTGAGTGCATGGACTGCTGCTGGTGCATCAGCCTACGTATCAGTGCTTTGCATTCCCTGAGCTTTATTGCTGCAGATACAGTAGGAAAGAGAGAACTGCCTGAAAATAATGTGGCTTTTGTGGTAATAGTGTGTGGGACAGGGCAGAGAGCAGAGGAACTCCTTGTGACAGACAAGAACATGAGGAACTGCAGAGACAGGGCAAACATAAATCAGTCTAGGGTGGTTCAGGTTCCTGTCATCTTCCTGTGGGACATGACACAGGCTAGTTACTCTCTCCAAGGCACTTCCAGCCATATCTCCTGCTATTGCTGCTCCTGTTGTTTGCAGGAAAGAAAAAGAAACTCTTAGTTCTGGTCATGCAGGGATTCTCTCCTTTCCCATCTGTGCAGGATCCCAAGCAGCACACAGGGTGCAACTACAGTGCAGGGAACAGCTGCAGGATGTGGGTACAATGAGGTTAACCTCATTCACAGCCCCATAAGTGATGCTTAGCTCCACCCCCCTGGCACAGGAGCATGGATCAGTCCTCCAGGCAGCAGCATGAGGAGTGTTGGATCCAGCTGGCAGCAATGCTCTCTCCTTCCTGACCCCACTCCTGTACTCCCTGTGCTTAGCTCTTGCTGTTCTAGTTTTTGCTGATCTAGACGTGTTAAAATTAATTTTTCTCTTGGTGCCTGACTCTAGGCAAGGTTATTAGGTAGCTGGGTTGCTGCAATATGTGGCTGTCAGCTGCTAAAATCATTTGCATTGGGTTGCGGGTTGGTAACCCACTAAATACCTACTAGTATTTTGATGACTAATCAGCATCAAAATTATTCCTGCAAGCTTCATTTTAAAAACAAGGAATATTTTATTGAAAGAGAAAAAGGAAATGCATTTCCATGTTGTAAAATGATTGGCCATCATGTGGCAAGAGCTCAGCTCCTTCTCCCTCTGGTCTGCATCCTGGAATCATCACCACACTTTTTTCCAATAGTGCAGAAAGTCTTTTCCATACGCCTTCCCCATAGCCAGTAATCTGTAGCTCATGTTTAATGTCTCCTAGGCAGGAGGAGAAGAGGACAAACCAACAGTTCCACTGTGATGACAAGGACCGTAGAAATTGTAAAACCCTTTTCCAAAAGCAGTCGCCAGCTCTGAAAGTAAGCGTAGTTCTGCAGACAGTGCTTCAGCTCCTCCAAGGAGTGAGCAGCCTTGAGACAGTCTGTGAAAGGAATTTGCAGAAAGCTTCCACATCCCAAAAAAACCTCTTTGGCCAGAGCAGGATTGTACCTCATCCTGACTGAGGGGACAGAGCTCAGTAATGAAGAAGCTGCATAAAGTTAAAAACTCATTTGGATAGATAATTCTTTCTGAATTCATAACAAAACACGTTTTGCATGGGTATTCACTTTCGTGACATTGAAGAGCATTTGTACCAGCTGAGATGAGTGAGCAGAAACCTTGTCTTCTGCACTTATATAACTTCACCACAGGGCTTTTAACTGAATGCTGTCCTGGCATTTCACATTCGAAGCCTGACAACAGTCCACAGGTTTTGACCAACATGGTCTGTACAAAAAAAAAAAAAAAAAGTGATTTACTGGAAAAGGACAGTAAACAGCTCATAAAAGTGTTTCTCAGCATCAGTTCCAGAGTTCCAGACAGGAATTCCTCCCAGAAGCCCGTCTCACTCTCTTTGTTAGACCTGATAGGGATGTGCAGGATGCAAGGGAATTCATAGCTTCAACGTGGCTTAAATACAGAAGAAAATAATCCTCTTGGGGAAAAAAAAAAAAAAAGAAGGTTCTCTAGTGGGCTGGGCACAGGCAGAATTAGAAAACAGGTTGTGTTGTCCTCCAGCAAGGGCACTCTACATCCTCCTGCTTCTGGAGCAGGCACTCAAGGTCTTTTAACAGTGGCAGATGAGAGCAGAAAGAGACTCTCAACTCCGGCATGTGGAGGATATCTGAGATAACCAGGCCTTGGCTACTCTAATCTGTACAGAAAGGGCAAACTGGTTCTCAGAAGAGTGCTGTGAGCCCCTGCTCTCAGCCATGCCAAGCCAAGGACATTTCCCAAACCATCTGCCCCAGGCATTTTATCACTTCGAGGTTTAAGGACTGGGTCTCTGCACCTCTTTTGGGGCCCAGCCACTCCAGTAGAGGAGCCGAAAGCTGCATTTCTTTAGAGATCCAGCTTTTTAACAAGGGGTGGATGGTCCAAGATGTTTCCGAGGGCCACACTTGCAGCAGAAGTGGCCATGTGCTCCCCAGCCTGCAGCCCAGCTCTGTGTCCCCAGGCACCAGGGCTGCCTCGCAGGATGGTGTCCACAGTTACAGCTCTCCCAACCTCAGCATCATCTGTGCTCCAGATGGAGACAAAACCATGTTAAGAGCTACAAGTACCAAGTGCCTCAGATGGAGTAGGGAGCTCCTCTGATGGACAAAGTAACACATGGAGATCTCATCTCATTTTAAACTTGGCAATGTGAAGAGTTTTGATCTCTTCCTACTTTTTTGTTGTATCTGTACTCACTTTTCACATTTTTTGTGTTCTGTCCAGACCAACCTCAATTGCTGTGACAGCCATGAATAAAAGGCACTTCTTCTAGAAGCAGGGTGAGCAACATTTGGTTTTAGTTTGATATTGCCCCAAATATTTTTACAATTGACTTAGTTTTTTGTGTTCACACATGTATCTCATAAGAAATTTGAGAATGAAGCACTGCCAAAGGCATTAACACATAAAAACATTTTTCAGCCACTAAATATCCCCTCCTGGTCTGTGAAAAGAGGTTTTTTCCAATCATTATATGCTTATGGGCCATCAAATTAGTACTGGAAGAAAATCTGAGGTAGCTTTCTCTGTCACATAGCTGCTGATATACTTGCTTTATCTTTTGAAAAACACTTTTTGTAATGGTGATGACTTCAGTACTGTCTGATGGATTTCGGGCCAGCTAGCCATGAAGGCAGCTTGGAAAACTGACCTTGTTTACAGATGATTGTTAAGGCCTGTGTTCACTGTGGATTAAATTTCTTTATTATGCAATTGCTTAAAAGATTTTATTGAAAGAGCTGGTTTACAAAGAGTTGGAAATCACACATTGTGGGAGATCCTGATGAGTTCCCTGGTGAGGCTGGCTTCCCACTGTCCTGCTGATCTGGACTTGCTCTGCCAACAGGGACACCTTGATTTCTTTTTTTACCCCTGAGCCCCTATGCTGAGGGTGCTGCTGTGAGCCCAGAGGTCCTGCTCATACTTGATGACTTGCTCTGAAAAGCAATGCTGGCTCACCTGAGCTGAGGTGTTGTGGTGGATTGACCTTGGCTGGTTGCCAGGTGCCCACCAAAGCCACTCCGTCACTGTCCTCCTCAACTGGACAGGGGAGAGAAAATATAAAGAAAGGCACATGAGTTTCTTTATATGAAAACACATGAGTTTCTTTATATGAAACTCACATGAGTTTCAATCTCAACTCACATGAGTTGAGATAAGGGTGGGGAGAGATCACTCAGTAGTAAGCAAAACAGGCACTACTTGGGGAGATTAGTTTAGTGTGGGATTCCTTCCACAGGAGACAGTTCTCTATGAACTGGCCCAGTGTGAGTCCGGTCCATGAGCTGCAGTTCTTCACAAACTGCTTAGTGTGGGTCCCTCCCACAGGGTCCAGTCCTTCAGGAACAGGCTGCTCCAGTGTGGATCCCCCACGGGGTCACAAGTCCTGACAACAAACCTGCTTCAGTATGGGCTCTTCTCTCCACAGGAACACAGGTCCTGCCAGGAACCTACTTCAGCAGGGGCTCCCATGGGGTCACAGCCTCCTTCAGGCATCCCCTTCCTCCAGCGTGGGGTCTTCCATGGGCTGCAGGTGGGTCTCTGCTCCCTCATGGACCTCCATGGGCTCCAGTGGCACAGCTGCCTCCCCACGGGCTGCAGGGAAATCTCTGCTCCAATGTCTGGAGCACCTCCTCCACCTCCTTATGAACTGACCTTGGTGTCTGTGGAATTGTTTGTCTCACATATTCTCACTCCTCCCTCTTCACTGCTATTGTTCCACAGCAGGTTTTTTCCCCTTCTTAAATACATTACCCCAGAAGCATCACTGTTGGCCAGCGGTGGGTCCAAGTTGGAGCCAGCTGGCATTGGCTCTCTTGGACATAAGGAAAGCTTCCAGCAGCTTCTTAGACAAGCCACCAGTGTAGTCCCCCTGCTATGAAAACCATGCCATGCAAACCCAGTACAGCTGTAGAATTGTGGTTCTGTTTTGCTGCCCCACAGGTCCTGGCTCACCCTTCTGCACTGTCCTGCTATTGCCTCTGGGCTCTAAACAACAAAAAATAGCATCAGACCAGCCCTTCTCATAAAAGTTGGGTGTAAGCTGTATGATGGATAGCAAACTCCTCCAGGAACATCAGCTCTGGTGAATGACAGAAAGTGTGGAGTCAGGTCAAACTCAGTAAACCACCCCAGATCCTGAGGAATACAAATTCTAACCACAGATTCAAGTGCAATATTTTAAAGCTTGAATGCTTGACACTTCTTTTTGAATGTGAAATTAAGCACTTAAAAGAGGCTGCAAGTGTTGAAAATCTTCAAATCAATGCAAAATGAGTTATTTATTTTTCCTCCAGCTATAACTTGTCCTTTCCCTGTTCTGTTTCCTTAGCCAAAACCCTAATTTCCCGTCCTTATAACTGGAAAAAAGAATCTTATTTCCCCACTGGGGACCAGCCTCACAGACCTGGGAGCTGGCAGATGTGTGTAACACAGTAAATCACCTCTTTGCCCTGCAATGCAAATAAGCTTGTAATGGTTTTACATCTCCAGCTGGGAGGAAGGTTTTTCCACATACATCCAACTTTCTGGTGCATGCACAGGTCCTTGAGTTTAAATCTCAGCTTGAGACTGTGACATCTTCTTCTTCTCATGATAATAATCTCCAAGTGAGCAAAACAGAATTCTTAATGCTTCCCCTATCAAGTCCCACCCTAACTAATGCCACACAGCTGCAGAATATTCCTCTCAGCACAGCCCAATATTTTTTGTTAAAGCTTGCAACATTTTGCGTGATTTTTAAAATTTTGACCCCTCCTTGAGCAGTACCACCTCCTTGAATCCACTGCCATGTGTGCCTCTGCCACCTTTCACACTTTATTTGGAGTATTTAGATGCTTTGGGATAATGATGACTGTGTCCAATGCCCATGTGCCATCTAGCACAGTGGGTGCTGGGCCAGACACGGGATTTCTCAGGAGCAGTAGTGACATCACCAAGGAATACAGGAGGGTGATGGGCCATGTAAGGGCATGGCAATGCAAACCCGTGTTTTCTGCAGGCAAGCCCCTGGGTGACAGATACACTGTGATCCAGATGATCTTTATTGACAGCCTTTCCTTCTGGATACAGATTCTGCAGGGGCTCAGTCCCTCTGTCCCAAACTGCCCTTTGTGATTTGTCCTTGGTGCCACGTGCAGCTCTGCCTTATCAGTGTGGCCGCTGCCTCACCAGGGTATAGATCACTCTGTTCCCAAGGGAGCCCTCCTCCTCAGTGGGAACTGCCACGAAACCCTGGAAAGAAAAACTTTGATCTTAATCAGCATGAAAATATAGATTTCTTGGAGGCCACTCTTCCCCACACTCGCAGCTGCTCTAGCCAAGTGAAGCTTTGGCCATTGCCTGCAGGGCTGGGCATGCCAAGGGAGCACTAACATGTGGCTGGGGGGATTAGGAAGACACAACTGTTGAGACAACAGCCTGGGTGGGTTGAGCCCTGGGTGCAGGCAGCTGCCTGTGGTGTGGGCAGTCAGGGTGGCTTATGAAATCACCTGTTACAAGGGGGGCACTTCCTCTCAGTACTCTTGCATACCCACATGTGTGCAAAACTGATTTTCAGCCTCATTACTATTATTAAAATCATAATTTGTTCATGCTAGAGTGTAGTATTTCCTACATTCTGTATGAAAATCATGATTCAGCTGGAGACAGTCCATATTCTTAGTTGCACCTACATCTGCTTTCTCTTCCCATTTCCTCATACAGTGGTCAGTGTGGAAGAAAACAGGCAGTGAGAGAAGTCACATATGGCTGGTCCATGGGCTGTTTTAGCAGGATGGTTGAGACTCAAGGCTGCTGTTATGCCTAAGGGACCACAAATGCAGATCCACCCAACAGGATCCCAGTTGTCAGCAGATCCTCCCCAGGTTCTCCTTTGCTGAGTCTCTGGCCTTGACCATGAATTAGTTGATCCAAGCTGCTCCCTGCTTCCTCTGGCAGCCTGCTATGAGCCCACAAGCTGCTGGGCAAACACTCACTGTTTACATTTTATTGCCTTGTGCTATCACTCTTCTGGCAGCACTGTTATCTGCTGTACATATAATACACCAGCTTTCCCATACAGCTACCCGTGTTTGTCAATGAGGCTTTGTCAATGAGTGATCTCTTCTGTGACATTTCTGTACCTTGAGCAGGCATTGGCAGGAGGATCAGGGATGGCAATATCCCATGCTAAGGGATTGGGAAGGAGACTTAGACAAGCCACCAATGCAGACATTGAAGCTTACACATATCAGCCTGCTGGTCTGTATCTGCCACTTTTGGCTGTCCCTAATGAGCTGAAGGCAGGCTTTAAGTATGTGATAAACACCCATCCTAAACTGAACAGTGCTAGGAATCCACCAAAGTGCAGTAAGAACCACAAAGCAAGGAATTTTACTGTGCCACAATGCATCTCTGAAATGCTTTGCCAAGATCAAAAGCTGCTGAATCCTCATGCCTTGCAAAGTAAGGATGCTTTCAGCAGTAATAGTTGAACTGCAGTGTGGCAAGGGACAGCCACCCATGTGGCTGGGCACTGTTGGTGTGGCAAGGCAGCCACCCACTCAGCTGGTGGTGAGAGCTGGAGCTGCTCACATGCTGCCCCTCCATGTGAGAGGTTGGGGATGGGTCCCAGGCTGATAGCAGAAGTTCTCTGACTGAGCAGATGAGTGGGAGATATAATACTCATGATATAAGAGGACTGTGACCCCATGTGGCACTGGAGTACTTACAAGAAAGATATGAAGGCTAACACAGGTCTGTGGCCTTGGCTCTGCCCAAGATGAGATGTGCAAAAGGACTTGATAAGGTCAGATTGGCTCTTTCACAAACAAAAAAGTCCATGAAGGGAAAGCATAAGTGTCCTTCCTTTACTGTAAGAGAAACGTTGTTTCTGGCACTCAGGGGCACTGCAGGTTTCTGCAGCTCCGTGAACCTGCTCTGCCACAGCCCTTGCCCACAGGGCTCAGTGTGGCTGCCTCCATCGTCACAGTGCTGAACATGCCTTTTCTCAGCTGACAGGGGAGAAAATGTGCTGGAAAGCAGAGATAAAGGTTTCAAATTCAAAGAGCTCAAGGCAAAAGAGAACACTGGCAGAAAAACATGAATTGTACTAAAGGTGCACCTACTGTACCTTCGAGCTAAAGGTGCACCTACTGTACCCTTGAGCAGGCACAGAGGCAGGAGCATTTATCAGCTCAGGAGTCAAAACAAACCAAAAAGAGAACAGGTCTGGGTTAGCAAGACTGGGAGGAGAGAAATATTTAATCTTGAGCAATCAGAAGCATTTCGTTCAACCTGAACACTGCAGTGTTTCCTAACCCTATGTTTAACTCCCCTTATGCTTATGGTTACTTGTAATGGAAAAAATGCATTTAAAAATCTTCCACTGGAAATTCAAATAGTTACAAAGGTCCTCAGGTGAAACAAAGGCAAAAGCAGAAGATGTTGAAACAAACATGTTTTTCAGCTTTACCTGCTGTCAAAATCTTGAGTAATTTCAACTCTCCCCAAATGCATTTCTGTACTCATTTTTTGAAGGGGAGATGTGAGAAGTACTCATGGGCAGCAGCTCAGGGGCTATCCAACACAAGAGGAAATCATTAAAGAGTTTAAGAAGAATGAGGCAGCTCAAGCCTGTACCTGTGCCCTGGTGTGCACGTGAGGAAACAAGTTCCTGACCTCACTGAACTGACTGCATATTTGTTATGAACATATAATCACCTGACTGCAAATAGCAGTGGGTGCCAGAGTTCATTAACCCATGCATCTGGCAAGTGCTTGTACCTGATAAGCCCCCTCTGGCTTGGTTTTTGGACTACCCAGCACTGGAAGCAGTGATGAGAAAACAGAGCCTCCTTGCAGTGGAGCAAGACAAGCTCAGCAGCTCAGAGGCTGTTGGTACCAGGAGAAATCAAGGGTATGCCAACAGGGGAGCCTGGGGGGGTTGCCTTCTATGGTTTTTTTGGCAGGATGGTGCTGGACACACTTTTTGAGGCCAAATCTCCTTTTGAGTGTTTATGTGGGACTTGTGCCTTAGCACTTGCAAAGTCAGGGGCACCTCAGCCCAAGGCAGTGGTGCAAGGAGGGGCGAAGCATGTGACATATTGACATTCATGGCTAGGCTTCACAAACGAAGAAGATTTACAAGGGCTCTACCCACGTTTGCTACAAGCACGCTGGTGGCTAAAAAGGCCAAATATTGACATACTGTCACCTTTTCTTCCCACCCTCCTGCCAGGACACCTCCCAGCACATGGACTTTGTAGTGTTGTTTTGCAGGTTCCCTGTATTTTGACCTCAGTGTACAGTACCTTGACCCCTGTTCTGGAAAAAAAACAAAAAAAACAAACCACCAACTTTTTCAACAGCTAAAGCATGAAGCAAGCAACTGATTTGAGGGTGATCTTTGGTTTCTAAGAGTTTTGGAGAGCAGTTTTATATTCATGAGTTGACTACCCAGAATACGAATGAGAAGAGCAAGCATGATCATGTACAGGGCTCCAGCATGGCACATCCTGGTACAACAAGCTTTTTCTGTTTCCCTTCCCAGAGGCATTGCTCCTGTTAGCCATGTATCCCAAGGTCCCTGGTGCCCTGTGAAGAGCACTCCAGAAAGATATCCCACCCTGAGACAGCAGCAGTGCCAGTGGCTCATTTTTTGGAGTTAGCATCTACACTCCCAACAAAGATTCAGATACATTAGAAAAGCAGCATCAGCATTAGAAAGAGTGTCCCTCAGCTAGTGTGACAGTCTGAGTTTGGACTTTACCTTGGACTGTGTCCACTGCAGGGCAAAGAAAATCAAGCCTGAAAAAAACCTTCATAATGGCTTTTTATTTCAGATACATTTTGATCCTGATAAGATTTTATGTTATTGTATGCTAAGTGCCAGAAATTCTTTGAACCATTATCTTTCAATTTCAACAACATTCAGTGGGAGGGCAAACTCCTGCACAAAGTACAGAGGTGGTAGAGAGGAGAAATCACCTGCAGTGCCTGTCTGCTTCCATCTGACACAGCGAACCCATGGGCTGCCTCCCATGTGATAGGGAGCTCCCACACTCCTGTACTGCTGTTGGACAACTGGCCCTCAAAATCCAATACATGCACAAACCTGGGACACAACCCCAGCACTGCCACCCAGTTTCCCCTCATGCAGTCTGAGAAGCTTTTCCTGCAGTGTCCCTCCTTCCCTCCACAGAAGGCAGAATCTGGTGATCATGGTTTCTATCGTAAATAAGTATCTGATCCTCAAAACACCGTGCCTGTGCAGCTAAATAAGAACACACTATGTGCTGTTGAAGGTGGATCTTCCTGGTAATATAGATTGGGTTTTGGACTAGAACACAGGTGAGCAATGCCCTGCATAGCACCCAACACCAAAACAGGTGAGGTCCTTGCAGTTTTTGCCATCATAATACTCCTGATGCTGCCAGACAGTAGGTGAAGACACAGTGTTCAAGGAAATTGTAACCTGATGCTGTGATGCTGTTTGGACCTGGGCCACAGTACCAAGAACCTGCACAGTCCCTACTCAGAGTATCTCCAGCAGCCATCATCATTCCTGCATTCCTATAGGGGCCACCCTGGGCTGGGGGTGAGAGCTGGTGAGTGCTGCCTTCTTGTCTCTAACCCTGCAAAGGTCTCCTACAGCACCACAGAAAAAGCTGGAGGTCTTTCAGCACTGCTTGACCTGATGCTCTGCAGAAAGGCCACATGCCTTTCAGGCTGCTGATGTTGAAGGTCTCACAGTAGTCGTGATGCTTTCCCTCTTTATCTTTTTTCTGCAACTATACTAACTGTTTCCATTGAAATAATAAACTCCCTGTTACTAAACAAAGCCAAAAAATCAAACACATGTATCTGAGAAGCAAAGACCCAATTCCTCTGTAGGATTTTGGATGTCAAGGGCAGTAAATCAGTGGCATTTCCCCAAAATGAGCTGTCAGAATGAGGACCAAGCAGCAGCCTGTTTCAGCTGCGTTTGTGATTCCTTTGTTATGATTCACCTTCCACAAATATCCAAATAAACAAGTTTGCTGCCAGGAATTTTCTGGTGAGAGGCAAAAAGCTGCAAAAAAAAGTCAGTGAACTCTCACTTTGAATGAAGAAATCTCCTCCTGACAATGTGATCATAGAAGGTGCCCTGGCTTGTACCTCACGACTCACTGTGCTGGAGGCAGGTACCCACACCACGTGCTTGGCACAGTGCACAGTAACACCAGGAATATTCACAGCACTTTTTTGGCACATCACAAGGAAATGCATATTTTTCTTCTGTGCTGTCTTTTTGAATCCTTGCATAGAAAAATATCATTAAATGCTCTTCCAATTTTCTCCTTGTTTTTTGCTGATCTTGGTATCTTGAAGCAGATGATTTTCTTACCAGGACTTCACCATCACAATGAGGGTTTCTCTCTCATCAGTCACTTTCTCAGTCTCTTTTATTTCTTGACAAATTCTATGTTCCTTAAAAATATAGTTAATTCCCCAACTATAGTGTCCAATGTATCAGTAGACCTGGTGATTTCAGTAGATGAATGAATATATCTAGTGTTGCTCTTACTTATGTGGACAAAATCCTTAAAATTTTTGTGCATTTGATATAAATCAAAATAATTACTTTTATTCATATTGAATAGAGTTTTTGGTGTAGGTGTCAACAGCGTCATCAAGACAAGGTACAGAGTCCCTGCCCAGGATTTCAGTGTGAGCAGCAGAGCCAGGCTTACCATGTGACAGCAAAATGTGGCCTCTTTACCCAGAGGGAAGCCACCACAGTGGTGCCTGCAAAAATTCAGTACAGCTGCATGAGATAACAGCTTGCAAAATATTTGAGATGCTAAAATATATCCAGAAGACAACTGCTCTGGACAAGCTGACAAATGAGCCTGTTACCCCCTGTTCTTTAGTAGATCTCATGACATATATTAACTCCTGTCAGAAATTGCTCAAGGCTCATCCCCTGGGCATAATGCTCTAATTTCTTGGGGTTATGCATATGAGTCACACAGAAGTCCAAGGCCTGGAGCGCACACACCCTGAGGCACACAGTGGTCTGCTGGCTCTGTAACCTGCTACAGACATTGCACAGGAAAGGGGTTCCATGGAGGGTGTAAAAAAAGTAGAGAGAGAATCATCCAGTAAATTCCAAGCCATAGATTGTCTTCTTTTTCTCCTTCTTGAAGAAAAATTCACTGAGCATTTTTGGGCTTGGACTGTTTGTATGCTTGTTAACACAGGGTTAAGTCACTACTTAAAGAAAACAGGTATTCTAGAAAAAGAAAATACAGCCACCAAGGCATTTTTAGATGTACTTAACTGTCTAAATCCTCTCGCTAAAGCTAAGCCCAAAACTGAAACTATTCCTTCCCATTCTGTCCAGACAGTGCACACTTTCAGGATACAGAAATAGCTCAGCATCCCTTTTCAATAGTTTATGAGCTGTCAACTGATGCTCACTGTGTTCTGTGTTTAGAAATCATCCAGAGCAGCAGGATGTATGTACCAGGCCCAAGAAGTCTGTTTTATTTCATACATGTTGCTATTTAGACCAGCTGCGCTTGTGAGATTTCCTCACATTACTGCTATTGGGCAAAGAGCAAAAGACACTGAAATGCTGTATGTTTGAAATCTTGACTGCAGAGAGAAGCCTCTCTTATTCCAAATTCTGGAGCTTTTCCTGGTGCTGTGTGGATGTTTCAGGAAGTAATTCAAAGGAACAGTTTTTGGGAAGGGAGGTGGTACATAGGAGGATTTTTATCTCCCAAATTAGTCCAGGTCTTGAGTACTTTTGAAGAAAGAGCAGTGTGTTATATGAGTTGTGTGCTGACTGTTTTTGTACTATTTCGTAAGATAGGTGCCCTGTGAATTGCAATGAGAAGCTGATGCATTCAGGCAAGGGGTTTGCAGGAGCACACACATGGTCCCACCCAACAGGGAAGCCCAGCATCCTCCCAGGCTGACAAATGGCACAAGGAGATAAAGTGCAGAAATAACGACCAAGAAAGAAGCTGGGGAAGGGGAAGGAGCAGATAAACATTCAGAGACACTGGACACCATCATATTTTCTCCAGGAGAAGAGAAGTTTGCATTCATATGTCAGCATTGCTGACTGTAAAAGGGCAGAAAAGTATGAAAAAAATTTTGTTAATAACCATCATAAAGTAATGCAGAAATAATTATTAGTTAGTTGTGGATCTGCTGTTGAGCCTTGCAGCCCAGGCTGTGGAGTTCAGCCATGCCTCTTCCTGCCCTGAGGGATAAATCCTGCTCTAGCTTCAGCTTTCTAGTCATGAGTCACACCTGCTGCTATGAAGAGCAAAGGAATTTGTCTCTTCCAAAGCTCTTGAAACTAAAAACTCATCTTCCACAGTGATTTGATGTATTCCAGGAAACTTTTTATTTCGTACATAATTATTATTTGTCTTCTTTTTTTGACTAAAATGGTCAGCATTTTCCAAAAATCAGACATGTAATTGCAAAGGATGTTAAAAATTTCAGTCTATTTTCTCTAAATCTTCAGATTGCTCCAAGACAACCATGCTCATTTGGCCAGACATCAAAATATTTTGATAAAAATCCAGAATTTCCCTAATACTGCATTTCTAGTAAATTTTGTCCGTTTAAACAGCAAAAAAAATATTTTTCTAGTTCTCTGTTGAACAAGTGGGGAATGAATTGAGAGGCTGATTGTGTCCCTATATCCTGCCCGCTCCAGGCAGCAAGTAGCAAAGACCTGCTAAAGTGCGTGCAGAGAGGTAGGCAGATGTGGGAGGGAGTCAGAACTACCCCACGAATGCTGTCACTATATGAGCTGTATGTCACTATATGAGCCTAAGAGCAGCTCTGCCTGCTGAATTCCTAAGATACCTAAATGCAGGAGGAATAGAGCGCTTTCATGCAGGTATGCTCAGGAATCTTGCAGGTTGTTCCCTCAGTGTGTAGAAGATGTGGCAATGCCTGGGTGTAGACCAGAGCAGAAAGCAGCTGTCTGGGCTGGGGGAAAGATACTCCCTGGGGCATTGCATCCACATCCAGTGCTTTGCAGCAGCCAGCACTGTTGCAAAGAGCAACCTCCATGTAGGCAGGAACTTTCCAAGTCAGGCAGAGTTTGCCTGGAAATGCTCTTTGGGTGCGATAGGAAGCACGTGGTGACAAGCCTGGCCCAAGGATGCAGACTCAGGGTCGAATTGTGGAGCCATGCTTAGAGATGGAGTCATCACAGCCCTCCTGGGACTTGCTCTGAAAAACCTTTTATACCTTATAAAGCAAATCATCGTGTTCGGGCCTCTGTGAAAGGATGGCAAGAGTTGAGCTTTCTTTCCTTGCCAAATATGTATATTTAGGAGACCAAACCCTGTCTAGTCTGGGGTGGGAGGACAAGCCAAGCTGTTCATGAGGTGATGCCCTGCCTCATTCGTGATATGTTCTGACTAAGAGTTACCAAACTAAGCTCAACTGAGTAACTAAACTAGGCTTTACTGAGTAACAGTTCCCCACATGCCTTTCTTTCCCCATTGCCTGAACAGCCATTTCCCTTCATACTGCCAGAGGTGTTTGAGGTGAGGGAGAGGAGGCAGGCAGCCCCAGCAGTGCAGGCAGCACAGGCAGCTGCTGGGGACATGTCACCAGCACAGCTCTGCTGCTGCCGCTCCTCAGCTGCCTTTGCAGGCTGACCTACCCATGCTGTGTGCCATCTCATGACTTTTTCCGCCCTTCTTTCTTGTATTTACATAAAAATCTGCAAATCAATGTTTGCCCAGCAGAGCTGGTTTCCTTTCTAAACACTTTCTGGGCAGGAGTAGGTGGGTGCATGTGAGAGACAGCAACACAGGCTGAAGTTATGGAAAGGCAGAGCTCTAACCCAGGAGGGGCAAAGGAAAACTTCTTTTGTTGTTTTTGGATTAGCTCACCCAGAGTTCCTCTTTGTTTTTCTGCCAGGGTTGTTCTTAAATGTCTGACTATACACTATTCAGTGCTTATTGAAAGATCATTGCTTCCCACAGCTCAACATTTTTTCCACCCAGCTTGTAAGCCCTGCAGTGCCATGCAGTTCCCCCCAAGTGCTCTGCCCTCTGCAGCTCAGGGGCAGGCCCTGGGAATGTGGGGACAAGGAGGCCACCTCTGCAAAATGCATCCTTTTCAGATTTGATCAGCTACAGAGCTGTGACAGTTCAGAGAAAAAAAAAAATCAGGTGCTAATGGTCTTGAACTTAGTACTAGCCTTGTCAGGACTGGGTGTGAGGGAGCTGCTTCCAGCTGGAAAACTGCCGTGGGGTCAATTGAAGGAAATAGCAGAGCAGAGGTGGTGTCGGGAGCAGGGGAACGCCGCGTACTTGCCTTGCAGGCAGCGCTCGCACGTGGCTGTGACCCGTGGGCTGTCCCGTGGGACAGCAGCTCCGCAGCCCACGCCACTGGGTGAGCTGGTGCTGTCCTGCTCCCCCAGGGACACACAGCTTGGGGAGGCACTGGATGTCGGGATGCTGCGCTGTGTCTGCTGGCTCCTAGTGCAAACCATCCTCTTCACAGCAGCATTGTCCACAGGCTTAGGTGGAGCAAGGGGCTCAGGCCAGAACCTTCTCCTGAAATACAAGTTTGGGGCAACAAGTTTTGATGCACCTGGGCTGTCTCAAAGACAAATAGGGACATGATATTTTGCAGGCCTGCAAGGAATATGTTGCCCCACCATAACTTTCTGCCTTAACTTTAGATGCTGAATGGTCTGTTCTTTGCTATCACCCTTGCAAGGTCCCTTAATTTTAATGGTTGAAGAGAAAGCAGAGGGCAAGAAAGGAACATTTCAGGTACATAAATCCTGACTAAGAAAAAGTGCACAATAATAAGGTTTGAAATCTTTCTCTGGCAGAAGATAGTGTTAGAGTTTTTTCAGGTTAGTAGATATCACGGTTAGGGCTAGGGTTAGAGCTAGGATTATGGTTAGTGTTAGGGGTAAGGGGTTTATGTGGTTCTGTTCATTCGTGGTAGTGGTTATTAGCGATAGTGGTAATTGTGGGTTGAGATTATTAAGGTAGCGGAAAATACGGGTAGAGTTTTTCAAGTTAGTGGATTTTAGGGTTAGGGCTAGGGCTAGGGTTAGGGCTGCGTTTATGGTTAGTGTTAGGGGTGAGGAGAATATGTGGTTGTGTTCATTAGTGCTAGTGGTTAATAGCGGCAATGGTAATTATGGGTTGTGGTTACTGGCATAGCAGGAAATAGGGGTAGAGGTTTTTCGGGTCAGTGGATTTTAGGGTTAGGGTTAGGGTTAGAGTTAGGTTTAGGGTTAGTGTTAGGGGTAAGGGGAATATGTGGTTGTGTTCATTAATGGTAGTGGTTATGAGCGGTAGTAGTGATTAGGGGTAGTGATTCCTGAAGTTGTGGTAATTAGGGGTAGAGTTTTTTCGGGTCAGTGGATTTTAGGGTTTTGGCTATGGTTAGTGATAGGTTTATGGTTACTGTTATGGGTAAGGAGAATATGTGGTTGTGTTCATTAGTGGTAGTGGTTATTAGCGGTAGTAGTGATTAGTGGTAATGGCTGTTGAAGTTGTGGTCATTAGGGGTATAGTTCTTTGGGTTAGAGGATTTTAGGGTTAGGGCTAGGGCTAGGGTTAGGACTGGGTTTATGATTAGTGTTTGGGATAAGGGGAATATGTGGTTGTGTTCATTAGTGCTAGTGGTTAATCGCGGCAATGGTAAGTATGGATTCTGGTTACCTGCATAGCAGGAAATAGGGGTAGAGGTTTTTTGGGTCAGTGGATTTTAGGGTTAGGGTTAGGGTTAGCGTTAGGTTTATGGTTAGTGTTTTGGGCAAGGGGAATATGTCATTGTGTTCATTAGTGGTAGTGGTTATTAGCAGTAGTGGTGATTAGGGGTAGTGGTTACTGAAGTTGTGGTAATTAGGGGTAGAGTTTTTTCGGGTCAGTGGATTTTAGGGTTTTGGCTAGGGTTAGAGTTAGGTTTATGGTTAGTGTTAGGGGTAAGGAGAATATGTGGTTTTGTTCATTAGTGGTAGTGCTTATTAGCGATAGTGGTAATTGTGAATTGTGCTAATTAAGGTAGCAGCAATTAGGGGTAGAGTTCTTTGGGTTAGTGGAATTTTGGGTTAGGGCTAAGGCTAGGGTTAGGGATGGGTTTATTGTTAGTGTTACGGGTAAGGGGAATATGTGGTTGTGTTCATTAGTGCTAGTGGTTAATAGCGGTAATGGTAAGTATGGATTCTGGTTACCTGCATAGCAGGAAATAGGGGTAGAGGTTTTTCGGGTCAGTGGATTTCAGGGTAAGGGATAGGGTTAGAGTTGGGTTTATGGTTAGTGTTAGGGGTAACGGGAATATGTGGTTGTGTTCATTAGTGGTATTGCTTCTTTATGGTAGTGGTCATTTGTGGTAGTGGATATTGAACTAGTGGTAATTAGGGGTAGAGTGTTTTTGGGTTAGTGAAATTTAGGTTTAGGGCTAGGGCTAGGGTTAGGGTTGGGGTTATCATTAGCATTAGGGTTAAGTTTAATATGTGGTTGTGTTCCTTAGTTGTAGTGGTTAATACCAGTAGTGGTAGTTATGGGTTGTGTATACTGGGGTAGCATTAAATAGGGGTAGAGTTTTTTTTGTTTCGTGGATTTTAGGGTTATGGCTAGGGTTAGAATTAGGTTTATGGTTATTGTTAGGGGTAAGGTTAATATGTGGTTGTGTTCAGTCATAGTGGTGTTTATTAGTGGTAGTGGTGATTATGGGTTTTGGTTAACATCACCTTGACCTTCATCTGTCTGCAAAGAGCACTTGCAGCGTGAAAAGGCAGCTGATGACATGGGATGTCACCTGTGGAGGGAGCTGAGCAACCCAGTCCTCTGTGCTGGGTACCATGCCCTATGTAGCAAGGTCTGGGATGGCCCCAAATGGAGCTGGTGAGACACTGATTCTTGCAGGGCATGAGGCAGGTCCTGTTTCCCATCTCCCAAAGGCAGTTAAATTTACAGCCTCGTGTAGCACGCAGGGCTGATGTTCCTTTCCTTGCCTCTGACTGAGATTCTTTTTCCACAGTTGTTTGATATTTCTGAATGTCAGAGCAGCAACCTCTGTTCAGTCACCAAGTCAACCGGCCCCCTTTTGTTATTCTTAAGTGCTTTCAATCTCTGTGCTCTGCTAGGAAAAGCACTGTTTCCCGTAAGAAAGAAATACCTACAGTAAATTCAAAAGCATTTTAGATATCCCGGCAGTGCACTAAGAAGTTTAAGATGCATTTCAGGAGAGCTGCCCTTTGTTGAACTGTTTCACCATGCGCTGTTTATTGCAATTGCTGTCTCCTTTCCTTGAATAATGTATGCAATAACCAGTGCTCATTTTGGTCTCTGGTGTGTGAATAACAAACAGCAGTGGTGGTCAGATGCTGTCTCTGGTGAAGAGGCACAGTGCTTCCACTCTCATCTCTGCAGAAGAGGAAGTCAGCAAACACTACCAGCTCTCATAAAATAAAGAATTAATGGACCCTGTTGTGCACACTGAATATTGGACAGACTTAGATGCATCCTATATCCGAATCAGTGAATATTACCACCAAGCTGAGATGCACGGTCAGCTGAGAGAGGGGCTGCAGCATTTGGGAGTGGGGAAGCAAGAACACAGCAAAGGAGTTCCTGCCCTGGGGAAGGTGAACGGAATTGTTCCAGTCATTGTCAGGTATCAAAATGAGAACTGAAGGCAAAGAAGTCTTTTCTCAAGTGATATATTGTTTTAGCAGCAGTAGGAGAAAGGATCATCTAGGGAAAAATAGGCGACCCATGGGGTGCATAGGTAACAGTGAACTGTGGTAGTAGGCTCCTGAAGGAAGCTGGACCATGAGGGAGAGAGTACTAAAGTAAGGACACAGGACTGCAACAGAGCAGTCAAGAGAAGAAAAAGGTATTAATAAACATTTTTTTCCCACTGTGTTGCAAAGCAGGCACTGAAAACAGTCATGGAAGAATTCAAAGCGTTTTAATGACAACCTCTCATCAAGGGGATTTCCACAGTGGGTCTCAAATACTTTACCAATGAGGTTAGTAGTCTTTGTGTCCAAAGAACAGATAAGAAGACTGAAGCTCAGCTAAGGAAAAACACCCAGCCATCAGCTACAGAGTGCTCTGTAGAGCTCCTGTCCCACACCAAGGTCTGCCCCCACAACTCTGCATTGCAGAGGTGTGTGTAGCAAAAACCTCCTTCTCAAAGCATATGGTCCAAAGTTTGGTGAAAATGGCAGTGTTCTTCAGTTACATATTCCTAAAGCTCCCCATAGCCTGGCTGCCACCACTCTCAGCACTGCAAGCCGTGACAGAGGAAGCTCGCTGTGGTGAAGAGGTGACACTGCAGCACAGTGAATACACTGAGATTAATCTCTGCAACTTTTGAGACTGAGATGTACCATGCACACAGAAATGTCCTTTCTGACTTATCTAAAATGTCCCCTGAATTATCAGATTATCCTAAATATTACAGATCAAGTGAAAGTTGAAAAGAGGGAAAAGAAATGCTGGGAAGCTTTTCTGTAAAACTGTCTGCTCTCTACACTGCTTTCTTCACAGGCCAGGCATGCTGTACTGCAGATGGCCAGCCAGTTTTAGCTAATATTTCATTTCCAAATGGAAGCAACACCTGGACCAGCACTGGGTCAAAAACGTACAGCATTCCTGGTGCTCATCACAGCCCTGGCCAATTCAGCTGGTGGGCAGAGTGCTGCATCCAGCTGATAACGTCACACAGGGCAGTAAAAAACCTGTTGTGATAATTCCATCCTCTTAATCACCAGCTGCTCCTGAATTTCTCTGTGGCATGTTTGAAATCAGCTAGTGTTTGCATAGCCCTGCTGCTTGACAGCTGCAGACAGGACAGGTCTCACCAGCTGCTGGTACACGCAGCTGTCATCTTCACTGGTCACCCTTAGCCTTCCTGGCTTCAGGGGGAGATGCTGCTCAGCCCCTCACGTGGTGTGAGCCAGCCCCACTGAAGCCTTCGGGCACCACCTCAATGGAAATGTGCAATAACAGAAATGATGTGCTTTTTGCATGCTCTGGAATCCCAAGGAAGGAATGGCATGACACAGTGCCCTCTCTTTTATTTCTGGAGTTTCCTGCCAGAGTGCAAAGCTCTTAGGCTTTCAAAAGGTCTGAACTTCCTTGGGTATTAATGCAGGGGAGAGAAGGAAGGCAGCAAAGTGCCCTACTTCTTGCTTTCATTTTTGTCTTGGCTTGACAACACATTGCTGCCGCTAGCACATCTTCTTTCCTGTTCCCTTTTACTAGCAAATGCACTTTGGTTGAATGATTCATTGCAAACAATTTACCAGGCCACATAAGTCCAGCTTTTCTCTTTCTGTGAGTTATCCCCAAATGAAGAGGTACTTTCTTACAGTATTTGCTGTCAGTAACTGTTCAGTATAAAGCCTGTGCATTCTTGAGATGGCGAGTTGTTTTTGAGTTGCTATTTGGTTGGACTGACCTGTCTCTGGGTAAGAAGAGAATGAAGCAGCCAGGCATGGAGCAATCTGACCCCATTTAGACTGGAAGACATTTAGTAACCATCATCCCTTCTGTCTTACAAGTGCCCTGATTTGTCAGAGCCGCAGCCACTGTGAACATTAACGCTGGCAAAGCCCTGCATGCACGAATGTTTGCACAAATGGGACAAGAAAAGGTGACACGTAGTTAAACATATCTCAAGTGAACATTTTGCAGCACTAGGTCAGGCCAATTGCTCATCCACCATCAATTTATATTGTAGGAGAGATTTGTGTCAAATGAAAATCCCAAATTCATTGTGCAATAATCATAGTCATTCTGTGTAGGCAGAACTAAGACCATCCACAAGTTTAGACAGTCCTTGTCTGTTACCAAGTCAACTGGATTTTCTCCAAGCGTCACACTTTTTTTAGCAGCTCACCTATGTACTATGGCATTTTTTATTTTTAAGCTGAATTTCAGTGCTGGTTGTGCAAAATTTAACTGTGTCGTCATGTCTGGAAGCTCTTTGTATTACAGAAATACAAGTGATTCTGCATTAATCTACTGTAAAAGGGAAAAACTTTACTTGAAGTAGTGAAGCAGCACCAGTTTACACCAGGGAAACATTTCCAGTATATCTCAGAACATCATCCAGCTATTTCTTTTACAGACATGTCTTAAGTCTTGGTTGCTGGAAGACAGTCTACTGTAAAGAGCATTTCCCACCAAGGAGGTTGTTGTGCTCCAGGAGACAAAGACAATGCAGTCTGCCATGGCTTCTACATCCATCTGTATCACTGGAAGCAATAGAAACCATCAAGGATGTTTTTGTGACTGATAGTCTGAGAGCAAACTGTGTCATGCTGTTGGGGAAAAAAAAAAAAGATGCATTATGAGAAGTGCTCTTTGCAATTCAAACTTTCTGTCTTGGTGTAGCTTAGCAAAAGCATTCCATTTTTTTCCTATTCTTACCAGATTTTTGTACTCACACTGTTTGTCACCTTGCAGAAGTCTTTGCACACTTTCCTCCTTACATAGAAAAAAGTTTAGAACAGAGAGAGATGGAGCTACAAGGGATTCGCCATTGTCTGCACTTCAGACTTTCCTACCTTCCTAATTCTGCTCTGCTGCTGTAAATTCAGCCAGACATTGTTTTATTCACAAATTGACTCAATTTCATTGCTTTCTGCAAGAGGGTGGAAAAAAATCATTGTTGTACAACTCCATTCTGCAGCAAGATAAATGTGAGCTTTGAATTTACAGTCACTCACAGCTCTCCCATCACTCCACATTCACAGTTTCCTGCCTCCACAAAGACTTTGAAGAAAAATCTCCTCATTCACCCCATGAACAAGTCCAGCATGGGTTGAAATTGGCCTGCTGAATCCCTGAAGTTTCATCTCCATGACCTCGAGAGTGCAAAGGAAGAAATGTTATCATACTGGAATTTTCATCCTAAAACCCAAATGGAGTATCCTCAAAAATGGAGTTTATTGTGGAAAGACTGTAGGGAAGGTACCATACTATCACTGCAAGGTATTTCCATGGATTTTAGCTAAAATGTAAAATGAAATTAGATTTAAAATAATGGAAGATCAGTATTAACTAATCCTGTAGATGCCAGTGTAGTCATCTTCTCTCTAATGAGATGAAAAGCTATAAATTATTCTGTCAAGTAGCTAAGAATTTTTTTTTATTATTATTGTCTCAGTGGAGCCCTTTTCCTGAAAACCTACCAAATTTGATCAGCTTCAGTTTCCCTCAAAAACATGGGCTATTGGAAACAACCAGAACTGTCTCTACTTCAGTTTACTCTCTCCATCTGCCTGTCCTGGGCAGCAATGCACGAAGGCATACATGGAGACTAACAAAGTACTCATCAGCACTTCTAATTCCTGAATTTCGGGAATTAAGTAACAGAGGACATCGAGTCAGCAGCCCCATTCAGCTCCCTGCCCATGGCCATCAAGGTGGGCTGGGACTGAAGCAGCTGAGCTCACCCCATCTCTGATGGTTCGTGACTGCCTGACCAGCTCCGTCATAGACATAATTGAGAACAGGTTATTAGTAAAGCAGGAAAATGACAGAGAAGCTGACAAATGGTGTTCAAAGCAAGTGATTTCTTAGACCTGGGTAAATTTCATTGTTTCTAAATATTTCCTTGTGTAATGAGACTAAAAAAAATCACCAAAACAAGTCAAATTGTTGACTGCTGGTGAGTTGCTCTGGTTTGAGGGCACTGGTACTTCCCTGCCACCCTTGCAAATTGTGGCAGCCACTGTCTAGACTGTTCAAACCCAGACCTTGTCCTGGCACAGCTTGAAACCTCACTGTCAGCCTCAGGTCCTGCTTTAAAGTGCTTTTCCCCTATTTCAGTGGAAACTCCTTAGAAACCAAAATGGTTCCCTGCAAGGCATACAACTGACAGGCAGCCTTTCTCACACAAATAATTCATGGTAACTTGAACTGGAGAGCCACACAGGGCTGGTACTTGTGCATATGAAACAAGTTGGCTCTACAAGCTGAGGGAGTGGAAGGGGGAGAAATAGGCAAACAGAATTCAGCACCTCCCTTTCTGATGTAAATATACTCCAGGATGCTCAATGCTTGGAAAGGATTCAAGGGAGAGCCACAAAAATTACTTGCAATCTAGAAACATACCTTCAGCATGAGAGCATGGAGCTGAGCAGTCTGTTTATCCAGGAGGAGAAAGGAAGGTAACTCCATCACAGTCTGCCTACATGAGGATGCATTTTCAAGAACAAGCACTTTTAAAATTGATCTAAATTGGTAAAATTGAAATTAATGAAGCTAGGTAATCATTAAGACAATCCAGGAAGAAGGTAATTTTTTTTCATCACACTAATAGCAGCAGAAACAGTGGCTGTTGGTCTTTGACAAAATATTCTGCAGTATAATCAGCAGTGACAGGATAGATGCAGGAGCAGCTCAGTGAGACTATACAGCCCACATGTCTGTCTTCCAAGGGGTGCCATCCTGTATCCTTTCCTTTTGCTTGGAATATATCCATGTGTAGCATTCACAGATGTGAGTGATGCCATCTATTTGGCTTTAAATAGCAGTAAGACTTGCATAATTTATAACTATTAACATTAATGAGACTTTTCTTCACATGCCTCAAACTGCTAGGGAAAAGTCCTGTGCTGATCTGAATTCTACAGCACTGATGACAGAATTTTCTCTAAATACTCTGAGCAAGGACTTCTTAGGAGCCAGGTCACCACAGGTAAGTTGGTAGTATGAGTCTGTGCAGGTAGTAACTGTACCTAGGTAAAATGTGCCAAGTCTGAAAGTAGGAACAATTCATTGTGTTCATCAGAATACCCCAGAACATTTGGAGTGATTCTGGACCCCAGCTGGGGTTGGAACGAGACATACAAAACTAGAGAGAGGGTTTGTTCCAGCAACCTTTCAAAGATGGTACTCAGCTGAATTTTAATTCATGATAGTTCCTAGGACCTGGAGACCAAACCCTGTGTGATAGTGACACAGCAATTCTGGGGTGAAATTATACAAGCAGGAGAAAAATGTCTTGACAAAGACAGAGCACAGGCCAGGAATTAATTGGCCGAGATGGACAATTGGTGACTATCTTAGATCTTGCTAATATGATTTCCATCATCCTGAGCCTCAGGCTCAGCAAGACCCTCCTGCCATTGTTCTTCCTCTACAGTATCAGCTTTTCCTCTAGGACTTGCCATTGCAATTGATACTGATGTGGCAGTTCAGGCTCCAAGTGCCAGTCCAGTGGCACTGGCCTCTGCAAGCCAGCTTGTTTCCACTGCTCGGATTGATCTCTGAGATACCTTCCCAGAGCACTGAGGGAGTATTCCTGAAAAAATGCAGAAGTATTTTCACACTTACAATCTTGGTATGTGTGATAGCAAAAACCCAAAGAGGGTATTACTGCTATGCATTACACAAATTTAAACTAACCAAAATACAACAGTTAACACAGAACTAGCTGGGCACTGGACACAGTGTCTCCTCTGTGAAAAAAGAAAGTTCTTATATAATAACTTATATTTTGGTTTTAAAATATGAAATAAAGCTCTTAGTTTCCAGTTTGTTGCCACATGAAAAGGCTCTTCTTTGCTCTTTTTAAAAAGTTAAAAGGAGTCTAAGATGCAAATAACATTTCCTGATATGGAAAAGAGAAAATATTCCTAACACATTTTCCGAAGTCAGCTTCGAAAAGGAAGCTGCTTCCAGAGTCTAGCTACAAAAATTAGCAAGACAAAAGTTAGAAGTCTCTTCTATAGTTATTCTGCTTATATAAAAAGACTGAGTGTCTTGGTCCTCTCTTCACCCCAGAAACATCCTGTCTTACATCATTGGGACATTCTAGGTATTCTATACTCTTAGAACTTGAGCAAATATCCAAATACAGACTCAGGAGTCAACATTGAAATCTGCTGTGTAAAAAAAGCACCCCAAAGTCTCTCATTTCAAGCAGCAAGACAGCGGAACAGTAATCTATAGTTTCCATGTCTTCACATAAATGAAGTCTGAACCTATTTTCTCTCCTCTTTGTTTACTGTGCAAACTGCTTCCCCACAAAATGAAATGAGCTTCCCAATCCAAATGTCACTTTATTTAAAACCATGGGTAAGGAGTTTGCCCTGTGAGGTGGTGAGCACACAGCAGTGTGCTACTACTGACCTCACTGTAGGCTCCTAAACAAAGAGAAGACAAAGTGCTGACTGTGGCAATGCAGCCACAAAAGGATTCAGTAGCAATCTATGTACGTTCAAGGACCAGCAGCCAGGCAAAGCGCCATCACCAGTTTTAACCTGCATTTGCCAAGGGCTAAGAGCACACACAGTTACTTGCTTTAACTCACAGATCTTCGCTATCTTAAGAAGCTCCCAAATGTGTCCAGGTGTTCACATTTGTTTAAATAAAGGATATGTGCCCATAAGCATTTCAGCTCTCCTAACAGGAGTCTACCTCAGTCAGGATGGGTCAAACACGCTGGTTATCTTTCCCTGGTGCTTAGAGCAGCCATAAGGACATGCTCCAAACCAAATCAGCTGCTCCTCGATCATCCCTGTCAGCAGAGAAGCCCATAAGGGCACCCAGCAGCTGCTCTGGAGGAAGAAGGAGCAGGTATGTGTCTGTGGCGGGGCTTGGCATGTTGTGCATCTGCAGATCAGAGCACTATCCATCTGTTTTCTGGGTGACAGTGTCAGGCAAAGGCAGCAATGCTCACAGGGTGTCTGAGCATCTTCTGCTCAGAAAAAGGTAGAGACATTAAGAGACAGGACAATGCATCAGGCAAGAATGCATTAAAAATAACAAACAGACAAAAAATACAAAAGCAGAAGTGTGACTTCTTTTTGTCTTTTTGTTCTGTGATCATCCTGAAATAGCATGTGTAGTTCAGAAGAAAGCCCAAAGCCACAGTCACTGCCACCTCCCTCCAACCTGTTCACAGCAGCCACAGGACCCTGCTGTTGTTCAGCTGTCCTGGCTCCAAGTTTAAAACAATCTTGGGCTGGACTTGCTGTAATGAGTATGATCAAGCCTAAGGACATGGGACATAAATAATCCAAAGGCAAGTTATACTTAGCATAATCCAGTTACAGCTCTAATTTGCACATTTCCTCTTTGAAAGCAGTTCTTTTATCTTCTATATAGAGCTGAACCTCTCCCAGATGCCATTTGCAAGCCTGGAGAGGTGCTTTGCATCAGAGCCAAGGCAACACAGAGACCTGCAGGAGCATTTCTAACCCACTCACCATGCTCTTCATGGTGAAGGTGGATGTAGGAGATGTAGGACAGCGTCCTTCCATCAGCTCTGTTCATCAGCAGTTCCCAGCTTTCCAGTGGGCTCTGGGTCCAGATGGGAGAAAAACTCCAGAGCTCAACAACAGTCCTAGCTGAGCTTTCCACTCAGTTCCTTATTGCAAGCAGCTATGGCACAAAGCAGGAGCAGCTACAAAGAGCTGGTTGTTACTAAAGCAGTACCGACCTGTGACTCTCAATTATAAAACCTGATCCTCATTTGCATCCCC
Organism: Xenops minutus; assembly: GCA_035221455.1. Classification (NCBI taxonomy): domain Eukaryota; kingdom Metazoa; phylum Chordata; class Aves; order Passeriformes; family Furnariidae; genus Xenops; species Xenops minutus. The sequence continues at coordinate 8,110,602 of JAWWEE010000142.1, read as the reverse complement.
AGCACCTCATTATAAAGCAGATCAGGCTACCAGTGACTTTCTTTTTCTGGTTCTTCCCCCAGTTCTCTACTCCTTCCCAGGTCAGTGTTGTGGCTGTAGGTGTGCTTCTATAGCTCCTTTGGGGCAGAGCAGCAGTCTGCCATGGAGCAGAGCTGCAGTTTTCTCTCAGTGTGCAGCAGGAAAGCAGTATGCCCATGGAGATGTCTTGTGATCCATTCTGAGTCTGGGCCAAAAAAATCCCAACTTGTTGAAAAGGATGTGGAAACATATTTTAGCACTGATCTGTGTGGTCTGGTCAGCCCAAGAAAGAGATGTCTGTGTTTCCAGCGTCTGTGGATAGTTTAATTACCAAGTTGTCCCCTTTGTTGATTTTTATTTGTTATGCCCCTGTAGAAGGTGGTGTCATCCAAGCAATCACAGGCACCCAGCCCATATAAGACTGTGCTGTTGGGGCTGGGATAGCTCAAGGCACATGGTCCTCAGGTTTTTGTCTTTGTTTGCAACTCTTTGGCTGTACTTGTCAAACAGCAGAGTATCACAGAGGCCTTGTAGGTGAGGTGTGCCAGAGGCAGATGAGAGAGAGAGAACACAACATATAGCCTGCTTTTATGAAAATATGTATTGTTTACCATTCCAGCATTTCCTGCAGTTTTGGGATGTTACAGCTGAAAGGTTTCATTAACAACTCTTTCATGAGACTGTTCTGCTCTCTAAGAAATCTCATATGTATTAAACAAACAAAACATGAGGAATATTTGCTGAAGACCTGACTAGGCCTTTGAAACACCTAAAACTAGTTTCAGAGAAAAGCTGTGTTTGTATAATCTTAACTTGTTAAACTGCTCTGAGAGATCTTTAAGGTCTTTTCCAAACCATACCATTCTACGATTCTCTTTCCTGGTGGCAGAGTTGAAAATTACCATTACCAATGGAAAAGACATTTTTACCAACTAAGGAAAAGCTTATATTTTCCTGTGCAGACAAATGGAAGAATTTCATTTTCACAAGTGGAAAAGAACCAAAACAAAAACTTAGAAGTGACAGTTTTGTCATTAAAAAGCCTGGCTTGGCAAGAAAACTCAGCAACAAAATTTGAATCTCAAACTCCTATGTTAAGATGATGCTTAGCAAGTCTATTGTTTAGAATAATTACTTTAGCTTCCTTTTTGAGAGCAAATGCCAGCCAAGACTGGGGAAAAGGGTTTTGTAAGAAAAATAACAGCACAATTCAGTCATGGTCTCCCAAAAAAATATGTTTTAGTTTATTCAATAGAGGCAAATAATTTTCTGGATCAATATCTGGACGAGATCCAAGAATGGGATGTTTAGCCAAGAATGGGACAAATCCACTAAGAATCATTATTTACTTGGAAATTGATAGTGTTTATTATAAACCAGCTTCAATTGGCCCTGATTCAGTTTAACATATAGCCTCTGGGATTTTTTATTTATTCTCCTGAAATCCTTAAACTCATTCAGTTCCAGCAATTTGCTTCCAAGGCCTGATCTGGTGTACCTTTCTCTGCCAGGTAACTGTGAGTGTTGCAGGATGGCAGATGCAGGTCTTGGAGAAGCAGGAGGTCAGTAAGCTTGGGACATCATGGTGTTAGGTCTGTTGCTGTGAGACACACTGATTTCTCTGAGGAAAATATTCTGAGAAACTCGGTTCTCAGCATTAAAGTCCTTCAAACTACTTTATCAGAGAATTCTTGAGGATGCTGGAATAATTCTCTGATTAGGACTAATTGCCACAGGAAATTTACCCTTTCCTATTTGGCTTCTGTAACACATGTCAGCTAAAATTTATTCTGTAGTTTGCAGCAGCAGAAAAAATTATAAGTAGATCTAAACACATACATTTAATAGAGATACACATGACATAGTCAAACTCTTCAAGAGGCTGTACATAGATGGAGCTGCTTTCCTGGAGGAGCTGCTGACCTGCAATTAAAGCAGCAATATTTATTTGGCCTTGCCCAGAAGCCCCCGTCTGATCCCAAATGATTATGTGCCTTGGTTTAATGGGAAGTCATCCTTAATAAGCTTGTTTGGGACATGGACTTCAGCATGAACATGCAGTCAGGAGCACTACACTGAGCCTGCTTTATTCTGTGTTGTTCATGAGGCAGAGCAGCAAGCCCAAAGGGCTCTGCCCACAGGAACCTCAAACACAATGATCCATGTGTGTTGGGAAACCAAAACTTCACATGGTACAGTTTTCACAGAGATAACAGCAGAGTTAGGAAGGTTAGAGTTTCTCTCCCACAGGAATCTGACATTTCAACCTTTCCAGTCTTCCCATTTAGGGGAAGACTTACTGGCTTTGAACAAAGTTTCCACACTAACAATGCAGTTAATATTGTGCATCTCCACTCATGCAGAGTTCCCTTATCGTTCATGCCACATTACGTTCTTTCAAGCCTATCTATTCTCTGACTGCACACTGTGGGTTCTGAGTGTGACCCTGAGCACCTCCACCTGAGCCATTAGATGTCACCTTTCTGTGCAAGGAACCGAGCCCTGCCTAGCAGTTCCCATATCAAAAGCTCCATGGGTCCCAAATGCCTTTGGCAAGCCAGGAGAGGTGCTTTGTATCAGAGTCAAGGCAACACAGAGCCCTGCAGCTTGTGCATTATTTTCTGCCCCGGGTGCCATAGGGCCAATGAAACACCTCCTGACAGACCTGGCTGCTGCCCAAATGCTTTCCATGGATTAGATGAAACAAATAAACACAAGCAACTGCTGTAACAAGGTATCTGAAGGCAAACGGGGCTGCCAAGCAATTAGTGTCAAAACTGTGCATAATTAGTCCCTTGGGTAGGTCTTAGTACAGAGCAAAGCAGAAGATGTCTTTGTCTTGGTATTATATTGGGAGTGTGTGATTCTGATCTGATTTGGGCTGGTGCAAGGCAAGAAGAGTAGGGCTGCTGGATGATCATTTCCAGGGTACATCTGGGAAGGGACCGTCTCTTGCTTTCATGGCATGGATGACAGTTCTGGCTCCAGGAGGCAGTTTGTGCTGGCAGGAGAGGGCAGGAGAAGGGCTCTCAGTCTGCAATACAGAGAGCTGTGGGTTTTATTCTGGGTTAGCTGTAGTAGACAAGATATAGATAAAAGGCAGCTTTGTGTAGATTGTTAGAGACCCACTGTAGAACTTAAGACTTTGATACACAGTAAATTTTACAATATAAGTACTGTAAAACACACGTTGATTCAGGAGGGTAATCCTGAGAAATGGTCTGTTTCTAATTGATAACATAAGAAATTTCTTAGCTAAAATCAGACAGACATTCAAAGCTGACCAAATGTTACCATTGAATTCTAGATCCAAAAATAAACAGAATCTGAATGGGGACTGAAATCCGACTCAGTAACTGTTGGTAAATCCCAGCAAACCACACTTCTGTGTTGAAAGGAAAACGTAGGCATGCATTGGTTGGCTTTGGCAGAGCAGAAACAAATTTGCTTTCTCAAATCTGCTGACATGTTTATCAGGAGAATGTGAATGAATGCATTGAACTTGCCAATACAGCATGCAGTGGCAGCAGAAGACAGAAAATTATTTGAAAAGAAATTGCAAACTATTTGGCTGCACAGACACTTCCTGCACAGTGAATTGCACTTCTGAGGGAGATGAGACTGAGCAGCAGACTGTGGCTCTGGGAAAAGAGTGGTGGGAGAAGTCTAGGGGAGAAACTGGGGTCACCCAAGCCCTGCAGCACCCAGTGGACCCCTTCTGCTGTGTCCATGGCCCTGGACCTCTGCAGAAACAGAGAGTCTTTGCCCTTAATGGATATTTATTTTTTTAAGAAACCTGAAAAACTTTTCATCCCATTTGCTTTAATTCTGATGTAGAGTTTGGGAACATTATGTAAAAGTAGAACAGAGAACATGCAACAAAAAGGACAGGAACTGATGATGAAAAATACCCTGTGCTTTCAGCTTTTTATGTTTTCTGGAAAATAACAGATTTTCTTGGCAAATATCAAGAGGATATTTGTGACTGAGCTTGCTCTAATGAACATGAGCTGTGCTGAGCCTCTAAGGCCTGTTGGACTTTCAGATGATTTCACCACTTTACAATTCAGCTCTTATGATAACGTTTAACACACACTTGTTAAACCATTCAGTGCACAGGCGGCATAAAGTCCAGCAAAGGGGAGCACTGGGCACAGTCTGCTTTGAGGTGGAGTCCCTCTCACAAAAAGAACTCGAGTGAACAAAACAAAGGGCTGTGATGCTGAAACTTTTTAGGGTAGGGAGCAGAAATTTATTGACAGTGCTAATGGGATTTAAGAAAATTGAGCTGAATAACACATGAAACTATGTTTTAGTGCTCTTGTATTGTGTGGATTTTACTTTGTTGGTTGTTTTAAAAAGCAACAAGCAATTTCTGAGAATGCTGAGTTAAAAAAAAAAAAAGGAGAGGGAGAAAAAAACTTATCAAGCATTTCTATAGCTTAGTAAACATCATTAATCTGACTCAGCAAGACTGAACCAAAGCGAATTCATTGCCCAGTTGATATTCAGAAACATTTTACTGTTTAAATATGGCTCAAAATGACACAAAAATTAGATCTATTCCTGGAACCCTGACACACACAAAGTTCTTGTTGTCTGTACATCTGGGCTTATGGTCAGATCTATTTCAATATCTTTAAAAAAAAACAAACAAACAAGTGCTAGTAGAACAGCAGAGAGTCATCACAGCTTTTGCAGGGCTTAAAGGATACAGAGCAAAAACCAGTTTAAAATTTAAGTGCCTGGCCCAAAATATCTTCTGCACGTGCCCTTTTTCCTGCTCGTCTGCACAGCTGCAGATCTGCTGCTAGCAGGATGAAGGATGGGACTCCCCTCAGGTGTCGTTTAACCTGCCGTGAGACAGGAACTGAATGTGCTCCTCATCCATCAGGATCAGGTACCAAGTGACCCTGAGGAGCAGCAGGCACAGTGAGAGGTGGCTGCAGTGCTGTCAATGTGATGTGTCCCCCAGATCCAGGGAAGTGGGGGATACAGATAAGCTACAATCCTTGTTTCTGCATCCCACCCTCAGTGGTGTCCCCATCCTTCCCCTGCTCCAGGGGAGGCCCTCACTGCAGCTTGGCAACACATCAGCTTGGCCCACAGGCCAGCCACCACTCAGCAGTGCTTGTTTGGGCATGAACTGTGGAAAAGACAAGGATTCCATAGCTGTGGGTAGAATCATTGGTCATTTTTGTGCTGCTCAAAGCGTTTGTCCAAGTTTGGGCAGGATGAAATTCACTGCTGCTGCAAAATGATTCAGCACCTCTGAGCAGGGCATCTCTCAGCCCATTTGACCCTGACATACAGGTCACACTAACTCCTATAATTTGTTGAATATTCTTTGAAAACCTTTTAAAGATTTTCTTTCACTGTGTCCAGAGTTACAGCTTACAGTTTCCAGTGCCTATTGGGAAGGAGACAACAAATTGGTGCAGACAATAGAAGCTGTTGGAAGGGAAACCTCTTATAATGGCACCTGCAGAGACTGATACGATGTGGAAAGGAGCCTATAAATTGTTAAATGATTCTGGGATTTGATTTAATGTATACAAAAGAATCTGAAAAAAGACTGAATATCCCCTATCTCATCAGAACACTGGTATGTAATAAATAATCCCTAGAGAAATATTTACCTCCTTTATTCCCAGCAGTGAGAGCTTCTTGATGAAACACATTTTCATGAAAACATTTCTGGTTTTCCTCAAGTAGGCAAGAGAAAGGTTCACCTGAACAGCTGAACATGATTGCCACCTAAGCTTTAATTTGGAATGAAATCCAGAATTCCCTGTCCTCATTCAAGCTGCCATCTGTAAGGATTTTATATGTAAATGATGGCTGCTTTCTAGAGACCCAAATGAGGGCATCCAATGAAAACCACTGTTTTGTTGGCATTTTATTGCAAGTTCTCAAATGGTGTATATCTGGGATGAAATAACCTCCCCAAACCCTTCCATGGTAGTTGGAAGTTGGACATGTGTGGCTGAGCAGAGCAGGATGCTAATAGCTGAGATGACAGAGCATCTGCCCCTAGCCCTGAGGTAGCCAAAGTCCTCAGTAGCCCAGATGAGTGGGAAATTACCCAGCTATAAATCAGCAACCAAAGATATCTGGTTTGATGGAGCGAGTGCTGACCTGGAGACTTATCCAAGGGTTTTCCTTCTGTGGATCTGGGATGGAGTTGGGCTGTGATGGCTCCAGCACAGTAAACCCCTCTGTGGTGGTGGTCAGGCTGGTGGAACATGGGCTTGACAAGTCCAGGGAGGGCAGAAGTCATGGGCCTTTATGCTGAGAGCTTGAGTCTGCCTTTGCCAGGACACTGCAAGTCCTGTGCTGGAGAAAGGACTGCACTCTGCCCAGGACCAAGGAGCTGATGAACAGAAGCTGAAGAGGCGAAGGTCCTCAGAGCACACACAAGGATGGATCAAGAGCAAAGGAGAAGGTGGGGAGCTTGTTAAAGGAAGTAAAATGTTGCCCTCAGCTGCATGTGCTATGGTCCATGTGCACACCACAGTTGGTGCAGAGTTCATTTCTAACACAGACTGCAGCAGAGCAGAGCAGAGAGAGGAAAAACTCTGTCCTAGCCCTACTCAGGCTCTGCGTAGCTACCTGGTGAAACCCTGCCTACCCCACCAGTACACCAGTTAGCCTTCAATTCATGACATTTTGATTGTTTTTTCCTGGTTGGCCCTAATAAGAGAGCACCTCAGCAGGGAACTAGCTTGTAATTTGAAATGGATATAAAAATGCACTTCTCTAAATACTGTACCACCTTGCCTATTTTCAAGAAAAGACAACCATACATAGAAAGATGTGACTGGGGGCTCTAATTAGAAGATAAAACCCTCCATTAAAGTTAGGTGCTGGGTGGAAATTGCTACATTTTCATTCTGGTTTGGCTGCATTCTGTTATCGCTCTGGTTTAGACCTGCTTCAATTGGTGTCTATTTTAATGAAGACTGCTGGAACTGATCTAAATACCAGAACATCTTGTATGTAGTACACAGAAGTCCTTTTTCCTTTCAGAACTGCTGTGGTGTTCATTTGCATCATAGATTCATGACCAGGCACATTTAACAAGACGAATTAAAATGCTTCTAAATGCATTAGGTCCATTGTAAAATCCAGGGCAACTCCAGAATTAGGCCAGGCATAGCTGTACCTGGGGCTGTTGGTGTACTTCTGGGCTGATGTAGAAACATAACCCAAAATACTTCTTTTTTCCCCACTGGAGCTGCTTAGCAGGGATTGTGGCCATGAGCTGCAGCAAGCAAGGTCATCCAAATGCCTGGGCAGTGCTGGCGACCCCCTGCCTGAGGAGACCTTGGGAACAAGGGTGTCTTTGGTGCTTGCTAACGCTCAGATGCACCCTCCAGCATTTCATGGCTGTGGTGGGATGCAAAATGCCTCTGTCTCACCAGCTTCCTTCCTGCTGCCAGAGTTTCCTAGCCTTGGAGGAGGTGACTGGGGAGCACAGAGACACAATAGAGGCGAGCTTTGTGCCTTGAGCAAAAAAATGTCTCTGGAGCTCCCAAAGGGTCTTGTCTCCTTTTCCCTTCCTCTTGCAGTCTTTCCACCTTCCCCAGCTCTCTTCAGCTGTTTGATGCTGAAGTCCAAGCAGAGCACTCTCCTGATGGTCATTTCTTTTTCACTGCTATCATAGCAAGCAAAACAACTGTATGTTTTTGTCCCCCTTGTGTAGAGCTGGCCAACTCATAAAAGGCTGTTTTTTTCTCCAAGAACAAAGATCCCCAAGGAATCTGCTTCCCTTGCATCTTTCTTGTGTTGAGGTGGAATTAGTCACATTTTTTGCAGATGACAGCAGCTTCTCAGGGAAAAAAAAAAAAAAAAGCAAGTTCTGGACAATTTACAGGCTTATGCAAAAAAGTAGTAAATCAGTCTTGTTCTAGTGTTTAGCTGCTTGGACTAGAATGTGTTGCGCACAGGCAACTTCCATCACCACCAATATGCAAATAAAGATATTTGACCTCAATCTTTCCTACAGGGAGAAAACCCTCAGCAATGCCACATATCCAACAGCCAAGGCTGTTGGATGTCAGACCGTATTTTGTTCCCTAGCCTGAATCCACGCAGGCTGAGAAACCCACAGGTTCCCAAATATCCACAGTTATTGAAGAAGACCCAGACCTCTAAGGATGTTTCAGCTCAGTCCTTCCTCAGGTGAGGTTTTTCACAAGTTATTTTCCATACCACGGAAGTGTTATAACTACAAAACTGTAGTGATGGAAAATGAGACTCAGCTGGCGAGAGCTGTTTAGTCTGTTGTTAATATACAGCAGGCAGCTCTCAGACACTGAAACTGCAGCTTAGATCCCTGTCCTTACCCAGGCATTTTCTGCATACCAAAATTAACTGTGGTCAATGAAGAAACCTTGGATTGGTTGACAGTGAAATCCTTTAAGCAAATGCACAGATGAGTCATTGTGCCAAGTCTAGGGAAGGGGGAAAATCTGAATTGAGGATGCGTGCTCTCTGCAGGCCCAGAGGAGTTGTGAAACCCATGAGCTCCTGCAGACACTCCTTGGCAAGGCTGACTTAGAGTGGTGCAAAAGGGGTTGGTATTAAATATTGCTGTCTCGACTGGTGGCATCAGTGGTTGTGCTCCCCAGCAGAGCTGCACTCCCTCGTGTGACACTGAAGGGATGTGCATGCCCTTCTCACCCAGCATTGTGCTGGGGTAGAGTGCTGATTTGCTCAGAAATGGTATGAGATGTCTGGAAATGAGATACTTGATAAAGCACCATTTGACCTGCCACAGACTGCTTCCCCTTTCCAGGCTGCTTTCCTGTCTGGGGTCCAGTTTGGATCACCCCTCACATTTCAGTCTGGGGGCTTCCTGGTCTCTTCTCAGCTTGTTGTGGCTCTTTTCTACTGGCTTGCTAGATGGAAAAGGCTCTCCTTGTAGCTCAGTCTATCCCAGTCCTGGAGAGAACTGCAGTGCCTGAGACACTGTTTGGATCTCAGGTTTCTGTTTAAATACTTACCTGTGGTTTCTGGCTGTCTGAATGCCTCTAAGGATCCCTAAAACCCAAAAACTCTTGCTGCTGAAAGCAGGCTCCACTGACACTTCCCGCTGTACCTTCAAGTCCAGGCAGCGAGTTCCTGCACTACCTGAGTCTGTTTTGCAGACAGCCTGACACGTGCCAGCCCCAAAACCCCTGTGCCATGCAGGACAGAACACCAGCCCCGGTGTGTGATGCCTTGGCATCTGCTTTGGTACCATGACAGTGGCTGAAAGACACACCTTTCATTCTTGAGGGCCTTCCACGCATAATGCTCCTGAAGCAGCACTTTGGGATCCTGCCCTGAGCTAGTCTGGCAATGCGCGTGCCCCAAAATTCTGTGGAGTAGCCTGACGTACTTCTCCTACTGATCATATGACACTAAAATCAGCCAAAACTGACAAATCAGGAAATTTGCAGTGAGTACTGGCCTTCTCCCCCATCTGTTAAGCTCATTAAAGGTGGCTTTTAGCATCAAACCAGACATCCCCTGAGCAACTTTGAAAATACCAAACGTCATCTTAGCTGGGAAAGCGGACCCTTGGGCATGTCCTCTCGCAGCCAGCCTTCCTAGGAGCCCACTAAAATGTGGGCTTGTGAGACCAGTTTCTGCAGAAAATGTTACCTGGAAAATTGTTGCATGAAACCAATAGAAATGTGCCTTTCCATTTCCTACTCCAAGTGGCTGCTTTGGGTTAAAAAGCAACTGGAATGTTAGGAATTGCTGGGAGAGGAACAGAAAACAAAGAGCCTCCCTATAAATCCATCTCAAATATCGTGTCTGCTTCAGCCCTGCTGTCTCAGGCAGATGTAGCAGAGCTACAGAAGATACAGAGGTGACAAGAGGGCTGGATCAGCTTCCAGGCAGCAGACAAGGAGGTACACCAAGGCTCTGCTAGAACAGAGGGGAGCAGATGAGAACACAGCACAGGCTTACAAATTGCCAAGGGCATAAAGAAATAATATCCACTCACAATACTGCACTTTGGAGGCACAGACAAATAGTCAGAAAGCAAGCCTTGGTCCCCGGCTGGTAGACACGGGGTTCCCCTTGGAGGCTGATGGCTCTGTCAGTTATTTACTTGGCTGAGGGATGCCTGAGTGCACTGCTGAGCAGAGGCTCTCTTAATAGGACCAGACTGACAAGGGCATGATTTTCTAGTCAGGGCTGCCTTTTGCATCAGTCCCTCCCATTGCCCTGATGAAACACCCAGAAAAAGCAGCTGAGCTCAGACTCTTGCGGCAGAGGAGATGCCCTCTCCAGGATGCAGAAGAGCTGTGTTGCAAGGCTTGCTGGCCTGCAGGAGAGTTGTCTGCCAAGCAGGCAAGAGAGAGGGGCAAGCCCAGAGTGGTGATTGAGGGAAATAAGACAGGGAAAAAACCAACCCGGGGGGACAGAAAGAGGAGGAAAAAACAAAGGGCCATTAAACACAGTGAGATCATGTCTGGTCAAAAAGAAACAGGTTGCCACAATTCAGTGTTTGTCAAGAGAGGAACATTTACACACCTGCACTTCTGCAGTGAGAGGGCATTGTTTGCAAAGAAAATAACTACTGGTCCCATAGAGCCTGTGAACCTCACTGCATTTTTGTGCATGTTCCCAACCAGCACCTCCAGCCAGAGGGAGTGAAGCACCCCCAAAGTGCTGTTTGGGAGCTGCTTCCCACAGGCATGCCTTGGTGTCCTGTTCTTTTAGAGCCAGAGCAGCTCAAATCAGCTTCATTTGTACTCCAGTGTAAGCAGCTCACGCAGGCACCAGCAGGTGTTAGACCCTGGGCTGAGCCTTCATTCATCACTATGGTGGTGGCCCCTGACAACAATGTCACCTCACTGCCTCAGAACACTTAATTCTAATGGCTCCAAGTCAGTATAAATTGCTGTGATGTAGGAATCGATGGTGTAAGTCCAGTGCATGCATCTGACTGCTCTGCGGTTTGTACCACTCAGGCTCTATATGGTCCAGGGTTTGAGGACACTCTGCTGCCCTCTGCCACACATAGCTTTATGCCTGATTTATACCTCCCTCTGAGTACAAGTGTATATTACATTGGTATAGAGACCCAGAAACTACCTCATCATGACTACAGAAGTTTATTATGTGAAGTAATTAGGTTTTAATGCACTGTACCTCTTGCTCAACACTTCAACACACATCAAAATCATCAACAGGCTTAGAGAAAAACATTAAATGCAATATAGACAGTGGGTGTGTATGTACCATGGCACGATGTAAAACAGCAACAGCGGGAGCCCTCTTCAATACATGCGGTAAGGAAGGATCTGTCTAGCTGGAAAAAAAATAGTTTATACATATATATATAAAAAATATGGTCCAGTCTTCTCAAGTGCTGGAATGTGTGCACTCAGAGCTATTCCAGGCTGCTGGAAATAGGTGCAGAGTTGGTTTCCAGATGCTGAAGTCACTTGTGTATCTGTATTAAAAGGCTTTGTCCATTTCACAGTCAATTCACAACAATGTGAGCTCTGAGGACATATTTACAAGTTTCCTGATGTGACTGCTCCCACCTTTATGAGGAATCAGAATTGTAGAAGGCTTTTCTCTTCTATATTAGTTCAAATCAAATAATGTGTTTGTCAGTCCTGCACAGAATAAGAATGTTATGCAAAATTAATTTACTTTTCTGGAATAAATTAATGTGATTTTTGCATCACTTTTTATATAAATACTCCCATATTATATTAAGTTAACCTTGTAACTCATTTGCAACACTGTAATCATAAGTCAAGTTTTGAAGGATGCTAAAATAAGAGTTTATTTTTGTAGGACCTAACTGTTTTGGATGAGGGTTTGGACAACAAAAATAAAATTGAAGACAATTCAGGAATACTATGTCCGGCTGCAAGAGAAGAGCAGCTGCCACATTTGATGGAGTGAGCCCTTTAAATCACCAGGCATCGGCTCAAGAGGTGGAGGAATAAGGAAGGTACAGCTGTTCCCAAATGTCTTGTAGAAATCTGCTGAATTTTGTGATCCTTGATCACCTCAAAAAACAATCTACATAAAAATTTTACAGGCACCATCTTCTATATGCCTGTGCACAGCATTTGTATGCATGGGTGAACACAGACACACATGCATATGGAATAGTAATTTTCCAGTTGGTTTTATAAGCTTCTGACTCGGCATAATTTTAGTAAATCAGTTCCTATGGGTTTCACAAAAAAAAAAAAATAAAAAATTTACAGAATGTGTTCTTAAAGGGTTTTAAACTATTTCCAACAAAACAAAATCCATGTCATCTCATCTTACTACTATAATTTAGAGGAGGTATGTTAAAAATCACCATTATTTATCCCCCTCTCAGCATTTTCCAAGGTCCAGTGAAGTCAAGGGAGAGAATGTTGGTGAATTGTCAGGGAGTTGTGGTTCAGAGACACACTTTTCATTAAAATGTGGGTACCCCATGCCAAGGATACTGATTCCAAATTCTGTGACAGACATGGGGCAGATTGTCCATGTTCTTCAGTGTAAAATGCCTTTTTTTTTTTTTTTTCATTCATGGCTTTCCCCTTTTCAAGTTCAAATCTTCAGGTCTACTCTCTCCTCAGTAACACATTAAAAAAAAAGTTTCAAGTATTTTTCTTTGAAAATAAGTTTTGGAGTTACTTTTAAGACTCAAGAGATGGAAAGGGAGGCATGTGTTCACCATTAAAGTAATTCTTACGGCTTTCTTCCAAGTGTTGCTAATATTAAACTGGCTTGGTGTAGAGGGTGGAAATCCAGTGGGTAGATGGGCCTCTGTGAGAGGCGGTTTTTATTTTGCACACTGATAAAAATTCACTCAATTAGGAGGTCACGTATGCTCAGTAAGCTTTAAAAAAACCACTGAAGTGGCAAATATGATGGCACATTTAGTGGCTGTGTCCTGGGGGTATAAAAAAGAGAGCCCTAAACTGAGCATGCATGTGCATGGAGTGTGGTTATTCCACAATAAAATAAAGACTGGGATGAGTCAGATATTGAATATGGCTGGGTATTAACAGAAAGTAATAAGCAGTTGCCAGGAGGCATAATTCTACAGTACCTTCCACTTTGCAGAAATAAACCAAGGGGTAGAACATGGGAACACACCTCAGTTAGTGGGTAGCAGCAGTGGTGATGGCTGTCCCACAGAAATAAACAAGCTGGAGCTTGCAATGCTTTGCTTTAGGAACTGCAGGAGGGCAGACACTGCTGAGGGGTCTTCTAAGGTGCTTCAGGCTTGGACGGGGCAACGTATGTATCTGAACATGAAAGAGTCAATAACCAAAGCTCTAACACCCTTTGTTGTTGTTGTTGTTGTTGTGTATTTCTGCCTCATTAGAATGAAACACTCCCTGGCACTTTTACTTTCATGCCCAGGAACTGAGGCACACATACTGATTGCTGACAGTAGTGTATACTAAGGCCAAATGTTGAGATTGCAGCAACACTGCTCAGTAGAAATACTCCTGCTGCAAGACTGCAGAAGTTGCAATGGCAAAACAGTTGGGAATGAGAACACAGGGAATGCAAAGCACACAGCACAGGTTGAGCCCCCTTTTTAGCAACTGCAAGTGGCACTGAACACATCCAAGAACAGCAAGGGAATCACTGTAGTGTCAGCAATCACCACCTGCATTTTGGAGCAGGCTGTTTTCCCCCTGGACAGTGCCAAAGAAATGCACTGTTTTTTCAGACAGCAGCCTGGAACATGATGGCCCTTCCATTTCTCCTCACTCTGGATAACAAACGAGCAGCAAGGTAATTACTGTCTCCTTCAGATACATCAGGAAGGGAAGGAGATGTCATTTGATAACCATTTTGGGTCTGAACCATTCACTGCACACTCTTTAGAGAAGAAGTGAAGCTGCAATAATGCTCAAGGGATGTGCAATGGATTTTGTAGGGCTCCCATCCAAACAAAGCACCTAATTTACTCACACACTGGTCTGGCCCAGCTGGGGATTAACCACAGAAACCACCAGAATTGCTCCTGGGCTGGGTTTCGGTTGTCACCTGTTGAGACAGGGAGATGTAGCCAGCTTCGATTCAAGTGTGAAAGTCCATGTTTGTGTTTGCAGTGTGCCTTTGTTCACTAATTACCTTCTCATTCTTAGTGGTTTCCCTTCTCCCTGAGTGTCCATCTGCTGAGAAACACATTTTTTAAAAAAAAATACTGTAAGAACTAGCTCTCAGAACCAATGATTCCTTTTCCAATATTTCATGTGCTGTATCTGAAAAGCTCTTTCCTTGCATGCTGTCAAGAAATTTGCTAATTTGGGGTTTCCTGCTGGTACAATGATCTGTTTGGGGTTTCTTTATTTTGCCCTGCTTCTGTTCCTATATAAGTTGCAAGGTTTTACTTTACTTACTTGACATTAAAACTGTCGTGAAAATACTTTTGTAGCAATATATACATTGTTCAAGTCATCCACCTCTCCCAGTTACCTTTGGAAGCAAATACAAAGCTGAAGGCTTGTCACCACCAGCAGGTTGCAGAAAAAATGTCTCAATACTGACCCCTCTCTGAGAGTTGGCTTTAGAGAATCACTGCTGCACCTGCTTCCCAGTACTTAACTGGCCAACTGCTGGGAAACACCGTCCTCACTGATGGGAAACAATTATAGCAACAACAAAAATGAATCAGTTATTTTCTCCACAGTTTACCTAATTTCCTACATCAAAGAAATGAATGCTAGTAGCTTACCATCTGGTAACATACGGAGATTATTTCTTCTTACGTTTAGTTCTCTAAGTGACTGCAATTTTCCTATCTGCCGGGGAAGAAGCTGAAGTTCATTGCAGCTAATATTCTAATAAAGACATAATTAATAAATTAACTGAACATCTTAAATGAAATTAAGCATAGGAAAACTGCTATCAAAACTACTATAAAGCATGCAATTAAAGAAAAAAAGAAATTCCATCTTTCTTGGGTTTTCCACAAAGAGAAGATGTACCACAACAGATTTCACTGTATCTTCAGTATGCTGTGTATCCTTTTTCAGAAATTCAATTCAAGAAGATAAATCAAATGGTTTAGAGATTAAAACTTCAGCCTAGGAATCAGGAGTTCCTGGTGCAGACCCTATATCAGTTAAAAATTTTTTGTGCTACTATTAGCAAATGATTAGCATTCTGCTACTTTCCAAAAAATTCTTCCTTAAAAAGCCTTGAACTAATCCATACAACTAAAAATTTATGAAGAGTAATAGCAGGCTCACCAACGTTTTGGATATGAGCACTAGAGGGTGACAAAGCTGCACCAAATGAAGACAAATCACAACTATTTCTGCCACTAATTTAATATTTATTTACGTGGTCCAGACTGATTCAACAATTACATTGATGAAGAGTGCTTCTAACCTTTTTTATTTCTTATTCATAAAATTGAATTCAGAGGCTAGTTTCATATATATATATGATTATTTGGTGTATCTGATTAAAATCTGGAAGTTGATTTTAAAGGCAAGCTAAGTCAGTAACTAGAAGCCAGACAAATCCAGGATCCTTCTCCACTACACACTTTCAGAGCTTCAGCTTAGGCACTGCTCAGCCTCTTTTGGCACCCACGGTATCTGCACAGAACTGGATGCCTGAGAACGTACAGGGTGGTGGGGATACACTGTCGTGTATCTATTGCAACTCCTTCTCTATCCACATCACCAAAGTTAAGATGGGATTCCCTTCTTAAAAGCATAGAACAAGCAATACAGCTTCACTGCAAGGGATCCGGAACCCTCGAAGGCGCAAACCAACCACGGCACGGAGCTCTTACTCCCCACAGCGCGAACTCCACAGCTCCCTCCCTCTCATCCGGCATACCCTCCTCCTCCAGGCACACGGACTGCAAGTCCCCATCCTTATGACACGTATGGACAGGCATACAGGGCACAATGCCCGATTCCTTGGCACCGGCCCCCTCCCTTGAACACACACAGACAGCATCACCTTGCCTTCCCGCACCAGCACACGCACACAGAGCCTCTCTCCCCGCTGCTGCCCCTGCAGCCCGGGCAGACGGGGAGCCCGCAGACACCGGGGCGACGACGCCCATCCCCCGAAAACACTCACACACACCGAGCCGAGCAGCCCGCGGTGCCCCGCACACGCACACCCGGGCGGTGCGGCGGGACCCTCTGCCCCCGCACAGCCCTTTGCACAGACTCACACTCACACAGAGCCGCTCGCTGCTGGGGCACTCTCGCCGCTCGCTCCCACCTCTCCAGGAGCCCCCCGGACACAGGAGAGACAAGGACGCCCCTCGGCACCGCCCGCCCCCACATATCGCAGAACTCCAGGAACGCTCCCCCCGGACACACAGGCAGCAGAACAGCCCCGTGATGGGCGCAGGGGGAGCACCCACCACTGCACACCCCAGATCCTCCAGACCCCTCGTCCCACTGCGTGCAGGGGGTGCCCACCCCCAAAAAGTGGAGCATCCCCACTATCCCTCACTGCCCTTACACGGAGGGCGCTGCTGCTCCCCGCGGCCACCACAGCGACACACACACCTTCCCACACGCCCTTAGTGCATCTCCCCACTGCCACCTCACCAGCCCTCCCACCACACCTTCCCCACTGCCACCACAGCGTGCGCCCCCCATCAAGTGCCATCACAGCGGGGCCTCCCCAACCCTCCCGATGCCACAGGAGCAGCCATCCCTGTGCCACTCCTGCTCTTCCTCCTCCATTTCCTCTCCCGATGTCCCTCTCCCGGTGTCCCTCCCGGTCCCTCTCGCCACCTGCCGGCCCCGGCTGTGCCACCGCCCGGTCCCCGCTCCCAGGTGGAGCCATCCCTTCCCCGCCTCTGGGCGGTCTGGCCCCAGCCCGGCTCTCTCTGTGCGGGCAGTGACGGAGCTGCACGGGCTGCTGTGGCTTCTTCTGCTCCGGACCCGGCCGCTGCCGCTGCCTCCCTTGCGGGTTCCCCGGCCCCAGCTCCGCCGCTCGGCAGCGCGGCCGCCGCTGCCCGGTGTGGATGGGGAAACCCGGCCAGGGGCCGCTGGAGGCTGGCCCGGGTCCTGGGAAGAAGGAGACCCTGGAGCAGCGGTCCCGGCTGGGGCGGTTGCTGGGGACTTTGTAACAAAGTCAGCCGAAAGTGGTCAGAAGGTCCAGAGGTTTCTCCGGAGTGGAGGGGAAGCGCTCAGCCCCTCCTGTGCACCTCCACCAAACCAAGTTCGCACAAGGGGAAATGTTATATTTGACTGAAGACCTGAGTGCGACCGGACAAACCTGGGGGTGCCACTGGCATCAGCTCTGAGACCAGACGGCACCGCCAGCACGGGGGGACAGAGCCTGTGTCATCTGTGGGGACCTTGGTCCTGCCCTGCACACCTTTGGGATGCTTCCATTTGTTTGGTTAGATGGGATATTTCGGAAGAGGAGGGTGTCGTGGTGTCTTGTTGGATTTTTGGTCGTTTTTGAGGGGTGGGAGTATTGGGTTTGTGCTTTCTTTTGTTAAACTGGTGCTATGAAAGCTGTTTGTCTGCACAGTCCCCGTTACGGTCCCCGGAGCGCGGCGCTGGCTGGAGCCGACACTGGGTGGCAGGAGGCTCCCGCAAAAGCTTCTTCCCCGGGTACCCCGTCCCTTCCCAGCCTGTCACCCGGCACAGGCTGCTCTGTGCCCCCCGCCCCGGCTCGCCCAGGACCCCCTCGTGCCCGTCTGGCCAGCCCAGCACCTGCCCTGTGCACACCTGGCTCCCACCCAGGCATGCCCAGGCACCCGGCAGCCTCCCTGCCAGCCGCAGTCCCAGGGCTGGGTGTGCAGGTGTGCTCAGGGGCGTGCAAGACCGCTCAGGGGCATGCAGGTGTGTGCCAGGGTGTACACATATATCCCAGGGTCACTGGGGCCAATGCTGGGTGCCTGACTTGGTGGATGAGCAGAGAGAGCACATCCCTCCCACTGTTTGAATAAACTGAGGGATGTCTGACTGTGAGGGGTTACCAGCTCCAAGAACTCAGAGCACGGGGACCTTCCATCTGGGAATGTGTCCTGAACTACAGCCTCCCACCAACCTCCTGTTCTTGTGTGAGAGTCCTCCCACTTTCCACGCTTCTCCATTCACCCAGAGCCCTCGAACCAGGAACTAAGCAGCACCCGGAGAGACCAGAAGGGGCTTTGGTTGAGGTGCAAAATGCAGCACAAGGGTGAGAACGGAGCAGTGGAGGCCCTCACGTGAACCTGCCAGGAGCCACCTACATGTCCATACCCCGAAATTTAATTTGTTTTTAAAGTAAGTGCAGTGGGTGAGACCTGCCCATGGCTGTGTTGCCCAGCAAGTCTCATGTTCCCTTCTGCAGAGAGAGCTCTTGCAGTCAGTCACCTTTGAGCCCTGCTGAGGCCTCTGCAGTGACCTTTGACCCCTACTCCCTGGGAACAGCCCATCTCTGATACTTCAGCAAAATCTGATTTCTTTGCTTTAGCTGACTGTGTGTTTTCTAACAAGCCGGACTGAGCAGCCTGTGACAAGCTGCTCTAGGATGTTTGACAATGTGCTACACCCTGCATTAGGGCTCCCAGTAGCAGAAGATGGGTGCTGTGGTAGTGCAGCATGGGGCACAGTTGAAGCCACCTCTGCTGCTATACATCTCTCTGCTGTCAGCAGGTTACCTCTGCAGCAGCGACTTCCCACGGGATTGTCGACATCCAGTGTTGGTGCCTGGAGGAACATTTGTCAACACGATACAAACATGCTTTATGCTCCTGCCAGATCAAGAGGGACAAATAAATGTGCAATGGGACAAGTAAATAGGAAAGAACTTGAGGCTGCTCTGCCAGGACAGCCTGAAGTAGTAAAGTACTTGGGAAGCCCCTCAGGGCAGAGGGCAGAGCAGAGTGTCCAGGCCCTGTTTGAAAGTCTGAGATGATTGGGAAGGGCGACATTCTATTAGTAGACCACTAATAACCATCTCTTTGGCATTTCCTGAAAACTACGGTATGTTGCCTTTGCTTTGCTATCCCTGGAGGAGCACTCTGATGTCAGCAGCCAGAAATCCTGTGGAACCGGCTGGACCAGCAAATGCATGAAAGTCAGCTAATCTGTTTTATCACTGCTCCTCCACCCCCAAATCCCCATCCACTTCAGGCATCAGAGGGAAACTAATTGACTTGATCCTCCTATTTGTGCTCAGACACCTGGGGTGATTTGATTATTTTCTCTCATTTTTGTTTCCTAAACAAATCAGCTTCAAAGGTGGTGCTGGTGCAGGTGTTATGTGATACATATCTATCACATAACTGGGGAGAGGCCCTTCTTCACCAGGTGCTTGCTGCCTCTTTGAGTGATCTGGTCACAGTTTTGCTGCCTCTCCCCGCTAACTGGGGTGAGAACGGTTGCTGCAGAAGGACACCAGTTGTTGCTTGCCTTCCCTCTTTTCCCTTATCCTTAAAAGCAGAGGAAAGTGGGGGCTTTTGGGTGGAGAGGGCCGTTGTGGAGTGGTTTTTCAGGGAATGGGACCTTTGCAGGGACATGGCACCATTCCTCAGAGTGGCTTTCATAATGAGAAGGGCAAGTGTCCCTGGGAATGGTCCCCTGGCTAGGGGCTGGCCCAGAGAGGGAGGCTCCCATCTTCACCTTACCTGACCCAATAGGTCTGACTCTGACCCTCATCCTGCTCCACCCTGCAGAGTGCTGGATGGGCATGCTGCCAGGCTGTTTTCCCTCACCAGGCTGGAGTGAAACTTGGAGGCAGGTGGGAGGTGCTGAGCTCTTGCCTTGGCAGCAGCTGGGGCAAGATACTTTCCCATTCCTACCATGTTACTGGTGTGAGAAACTAGGAGCACGTTACATTGAGCTCCTCACAAAGCACCCCTCTCCTTAATGCCCAGGGAGTTTCAGCGATCCCTGCAGGGAAGGAAGCTGTAGCCCTACCTCTTGGCATGTGCCAAGGACATGCACTGAGCCAAGGGCCAGCTGGGCATCACCACTGCTCCCAGCAGAGAGAGGTGCACCCAGGTGTGCACCAGCCCACCTGTGGAGGTGGGTCTCACAAACCAGCCCAGAGCAAAGGGTCACCTATGCTGGACCCCAGGGAACCACATGGTCTTTCTATGCCGTGTCTGGCTCTTCAAGTCCTTCCCAGGGTAAAATTCCAGGCTGGGGGAGTAACTGGGACATAACTAAAAGGCTGAGAAAGCTGTGCTGCAGGATACATCAGAGTGTTTATTGGAGCAATGGAAAGCAGGGGCTGCAGGCCGTGCATGCAAATATTTATATGCATATGTGAGAACTTTGTTGTTTCATTCTGACATAGTATCACAGTGATGATACCCAGCTGGCATGAATTGCACCAAAATTCAGGCACTTACATGCCACACGAGTACCAGCACAGGCAGGTGGATGGAGGCGAGGTGCTAGAGCTGGTAGCAGAAGCCTGTGGGTTAAATGGGATCCACTCATACAAGCACCTCTGGAGCACAGCAAAGCACCTACAGAAACCACGTACAGAAACCCCCATGCAGAGTGCTGGGGAAATCCAGGGGAAGCGCTGCAGCTGCAGGTGAGGTTCAGCATGGAGACTGCTGCAATGTGGCAGCACAGAAGGATTATGGCTGTGCAGAGCTGTGATGGGAACAGTGAGGTGGCTGGGAAGCAGGATATGCTGCCAGGGCCTTCCCAAAACATGCTGTGCCAGATGGGGAAACACCAGGACAGGCTTCAATCTACCCCAGCTGTAATTAGCCAGGAGGTGAATGCAACCATACAAACAAGGCTGCAGGAGCTCCATCTAACCTGGATGTGACAAGTTCTTGGTGACACTGTCTTGTGCCAGGAGCAAGAGGGGTGGGAGGGATAGGCACAGGGGCCACTGGGACTTGGCATGAGGGAGCCCAGCGCTCTGGCAAGTGCAAACCCAGAGTTCCTGCAGCACAGTGTTATGGTGTGCAACTCTGCCAGGGTGTTCCACTGCTGCTGGCCATGTCCCCGCTCCCTCTACAGCCCTACACCAGAGTACAGCAGCCCTTTGCCCACCACATCAGGGAGAAGTGAAAGAAAAGCACTACAGCTCAAAACATGGCTATCCATGGTAGTTGTCCATCCCTGCTGCAGTATGACCTGGACAACAGCAGGCAGCACAAAATCTGCTCCTTGGGTTGGGACAAGCCAGCCAGCAGCCAGCAATGCATTCATCAGTGCAGCATAAACCACCCAACTGCAGCATTGGAAGACATGTCAGAGAAGGTATTTAGGATGATAAACTGGCCAGGTGGGACCTACTTTATCCATGGGGGCATCAGACCAAGTATCTGAGGGCTAGGTCTGTTTCTCAGGGCTTGATCCTGCCTCCAGCAGCTCACGGGCTGTGGGAAGCAGCTGAAGCACAAACCTCTGTGGACTGGCACCATGTTGGGCCAGTCTGGGTGTGTTACTTGCCCTTTCTGACATTACACTTGCAGATTGGTGATCCATGCTCCCCCAGGAGCTGACAGGGGAGGAAGAGCCCTTTGCAGGGTCTTCCCTCCTTTGTATCTGGATGTGGGGCCAGGAGGACATTTGAGGATGCCAGCTCACCCTGTACAGCAGCACCCACATCAGCCCCTCATCCCTACGTCAGTGACACAGGTGCTGGCACGTGGGCAGACAGCAGTGACAGATGAAATGCCACATGCAGCTCATTCCACTCACAGAACCCCATGGCCCAGGTTGTCATCTCCTGCCCCTGCAATATTTTTTGCGTTACTTAGCCTGCTTCAGAAAAATTACTTCACTTATTTGTTCATTTGTTTCTGTTACACATGCCTATATGGTCGAGGCCAAGTGGTTCATTCTTTTGGCTTGTGCAAACCCTTTCAGGAGGCTGGCTTGTTCCTCTTATCTATGAGTTGATGTTTAACCAAGTCAACCATTATTTTTCACAATCCTTCTGCATTGGCACTGTTACCCTTGGGTCTTCCTCTGCCAGAGATTGTTTTCAGTTTTTCAGCATCTTCCTTAACTTTCCCTGCTGTGAGTATAGGGCTTTTCATGGTGATTCTGTGCTTCACATCAGTCCTGTTTGGTTTGCACAAACTCACAGATAGTCTCTGGTCTTCTGTCCACATTGTCATATGAGCAGAAAGTGTAAAGTTCTGCTAGAGAAGGCTCCTGTGCAATCATATACATTTCCCGTGTGATCCATAAGTTGCCATTGAAACTATAAAAATGTATAGTCTTGCTTTCCTTTGAGTGCAAAGGGGTGAGGACAGGCTCAGGATAGGGGGAGTGGAAAGAGATGCCCAGTTGTGCTGAATGGGAGCAACAGTACAAAACTACAGCATGTCAAATTTGGTCTCTTTAAACTGCAAAAATAACAGTTCTTTTTGCAAGAAGACACAGCTTTGCTGGGTTTCTTTCCTCCCCAGGGTTACAAAATCTGCTCCCAGGCCCCCAGGCAAGTCTCTGCTACAAAGGCAAAGCCTTGCTCTGGTGGGATGCTCTCATGGCAGGAGAGCTTTCAGAGAATGCTGTAACCTTCCAAAAGAAGAGTTACCCCACCTTTTCACAGCTTTATTATGCATTTTGTCCTAGCTGCCACAAATACAATTTTGGTCCATATAATCGGTGTGTGAAATAAGGTTAGTCACAGGACTTCCTGACAAAGCAGCTCATAAACAAGCTTTCCTCACTTCCCTCTTGTGAAAGTTCAGCTCTCCTCTGCTGCGCTGACTTCTTTGTTTCCCTCCTCTCCCCTTTGTCCCCTGACTCCCATTAGTATCTCAGTCAGTCTAGTAAACATTTTGCCCCCTGGCAGCCTCTTCAGACATAGCAGGGAGATCGGGCTGTGGAGTGCACTCTTGACACATCTCCTGGGGATCCTTTCACAGTCTCTTGTAGGTTATTTTGCTGTCGTTCCTCATTCACACACTGAAGAAGGGGGAACCAATGGCCCGTGTATTCAGCAGCTCGTTAGCAGTGAACGGTAATAGGGTCTGTGATGCTTCCTCTTCCCTTCAGGCCTTTCTCACTCATATCGTCCCCATACTTTAACCTTTGTAGTGGCAGCGTCCTGAACTGAGTGTGCTGTTCGACATCTGGTAGCAGAAGGTGATATTTAACTAGGTCTTACTATTATTTATGTTTCACTGAAAAACACACCTACTTTTCTGTGTGTAAAGGTGGTCAAGCACTAGCACACGTGAAGGATGTACCACTCATTGTGTGTTTCGTAGATCCAGCCTTCTAACACACAATTCATACTGCTACCATCATGGCATTTACAGTCTCACCAGTAGCTTTACTGGCCTTGATCCTCATGTTTATGTCTGACTTCCTCATCAGCACAAGGGATACAAGTGTACATAGCAGTTGGACCAGACAGAGGAGAGCTCCCAAAGCAGCCAGGAGATGTGTACTCATGAGTCATCTGCATTTTGATTGTTCCTAGTTGGCAAAAATGTAGTGGAAATTTCTCTTTATTGCTTCAGCCTCTGTCACTGAACCCACTTAGATCCATGCAGCTTACCACGCTGATGTCTTGGTCTTACCCATTTATCCAGAGAAACCCTGGCCCTTGCATGGAGTTTTATTTTACCTACCAGGCTCTGCCTGTACCAGTCTGATTGCAGATCTAGGACTAAGAACTGTCACTCTCTTGTCGCTTCATTTGCCCCCTGGCTAGTCGCAGCTGTGCTGCCAGCTGGGTTGGTTTGCAGCATTGCTTGAGGGCTCATTTCCTGGAAACAAGAATTATGAAGGCAGGAAATTTTTCAGATCACTCTACTTACATATTCAAATGGAAGTGAAAACCTAGCAGGATTTTCTGGAAGCCCTGTTTCCTTTTCTCTGTTATCTTTTTACTCAGTCTTGCTGTAAAACTAGCAATGCTCTAAACTGTCCTCACCTCAGCCTCAGATTGCCCTCTCTCTCCCTCTCACTGTCCTTGCTGAAGTCTTGAGCATCTCCTGATTTTCTCCACACATGAGCCACCATCTGTGACATGTAGCAGTGCATACAAAGTTGGGTGATTACTGTTCTTCTTGAGTGACAGCCCAACTGGGACACAGATGTTGCGTCTCATTTCCCATAATCCAGTGGCTTTTGGATATTTTTCCAAGAGATTTATTCCATTTTCTCCTCTTGTTCAAGTTTCCTTTTAGCAACCAACTCAACTGAGTATGTCTTTTATGCAAACAGCAATTTTCTTTTGAAACTCTTAGGGCCATGTTTGTTATTTAGTGCTCTGGGAGAAATTTGGGTAAACTGGACTGGAGACAAAAACACCTCTGTTCTCTGTCCCAGGAAGGTATCAGATTCTTGCATTTCTGCTCTGAGAAGGAGCTCAGTAACTGTGGTATTATCAGACTGTCCCTTCACATTGATTCCTGGCTGAACCACATCCAATTCACTCATCAAAAAGACCTGTTGCCATCATTACTAAGTTCCAGCTGGAGGTTCAGGTGGGTCCCTGTGACCCAAGCTGTGTTTTTTCCCCTGGTAAGGCACCATCATGGATAGCAAAGAGTATACATGACAAATGCAGCACTTGGGTCCACTGGCTGTGACTGCCACTGCCTTGTTTGAACTCAGCTTGACAGTGTGTCACAGCACTGTCTCTGCAGGGACACAGGAACGAAGAGCTAAGGGAGATGTTTCCATTTAATGTCCCAGTTTGTCCTGGCAGAAACTGTAGGTAAAGGCAAAGACTTCTTGTCTTTGCCTACACTGACCATTCCTCAGGGAATTGAATGTAAACTGAGAGCCATCAAACACACACCTCTCCTTGCATGGGTTCCAGTGACAAGTGCTTTTCCACAGCCACATTCCACTGCTTTCTTTATCTGCCTGCACTGGGGAGACTGGGAAGAAACGTCATGAGCTGGGGTGCTGAGTACTCGCCTCAGCTGCATGGAAGGAACCATGGTGCCACTGTTTCTTCCTAGCTGCCAGAATCACTGCAGGGGCAGTGGATTTCTGAGCTGTATTCCTCCAAGGGAACTAGGAAGTTATTTCTAGCTTTGACCAAAGTTTTCTCTTCTGAGTGTCCCTGTCGTGCTCCCCACCGTGTTGTGACCGCTCTGCCAGCCTGTTTTCAGCAGGTACTGATAGCTGTGATGTGCCAGGAGCCCTTGGAGGGCTGCCCGTGCATTTTGTGAGCCCTGTTGCCACGATACTGAACGCAGAGCAGATGTTTATTTCAACAGAGATGGCTTTGATTCCTTTTCAACTTTTCTCTCGGGCTGCCATCGTGTGTGAATACTTCTTCCTGGGAGCCAAGCGCTGTCAGGGCCCAACAGGCAGGCGTTGTGGCTGCAGCCAGTGTGCAGAGGAATGGATTTGAGGAGCAAGTGGCTGAGCAGCACAAAGCAAGCTGATGGCCGTGGCCTCTCAGGAAGGATAGTTGAGACTTTGAGGACACCGACTGAAGATGGGTGTGCAACTGTGTGCATGTGTCTATGCACATGCATGTGTGTGTGTGCTCTGTTTTGTTGCTGAAAGCTTGGCAAGGCTGGGGAAAAGCAGTCTCTTGATCACAGCTGTTGCCCCCAGTACATTTTTCTCTGTTTTCCCTCCCAGTTGGCTCCATTAGATCGCTGCAGACCTGGACCAGCATGGCTTGAGGCTGAGCTGATGAGACCCTCTTCTGCTTCAGAGCAAGAGAAGTCAGGCACCCAAAAATATTGAATATGTGATAGAAAAGGTAAAGACATCCTTTCCTTTAGTACAGTAAATCAAGATGAGAATTACCAAGAAGAGATACAATTTCTTTCTGAATTTTTTTCCCCTTCTCCTTTTCTTTCCTTCCTAGTTTTCCTGTTGATATATTTAAAAAAATCTCTTTCTTTTATTTTTCCTCTCTCTCCTTTAACCCATCTTGTCTATCATTCCCTCCACCCTTTTTTTGGTGCTGGCAGAGCAGCCTGCCCCCACAAGTACCCTGCCCACAGCCCTGCCCAGGGCTATCAGCCTCATTCCCCTTTGGAGGGGCCACTTTGCTAGTGTAGGAATTCCACCAGAACCAGCTTCTTGATGCTGTTCCCTTATATAGAAATGTTTTTAATTCTATAAATACTGTATGTATTTTACTAAAAAAGAGTAGGGGAAAAAAAAAAGGATTGGACTGGCTATGTAAAGATGCTGTGCTGTTGGGGCTGGTGTTTTGTTTGCCCACTGTCAGGGCCTCTCACTCACTTCCTTCACCCCTTCCACTGTTGTGACCAAACTATTTTTGGTATTCCAAGAGCGCAAGCTTTGCTGAAATTCTGGTTTCCTGCTTAAGGGGGGAAATTAGGGCAGGAAAGAGTTATTTTAAAGTACAAAATATATTTGCAGACAGGGAGAAGAATATATGAGAACATTAATTTGATAAGATAAATGTTCTGTGATATTAAATTACTAAATTAGATATACTTACCTACATTTTATATATATATGTGCATGTGTGTGTGTGTGTATGGTTTATTTTAGAGATGGAAGTGTAAGTAGACTATATCTGTAATAGAGGTCAGAAACGTAACACTAGCCCCATCTCACTTATGCTGCAGTCTTGAACGCACAGAACTATCCTACAGAGACCATCTTCTTTAAGCCAGACACTATACTGAAGTAAAAAGTTCACCAGTACAAGGATCTTTTTGTGACGAAGATGGAAAGGTTTGCCCTTGAACTTGTGAACAGTCCATTAAATTTATCATAATCCTTAGTAATGTAGTGACTCATCATTCACCACACAGGTACAATACACATGCACTATTAGCTTAGTACCTGCATAAAGACAACTTACTGATTTTTTTGTTTTCCCTGTTATGGAAAATTGAAGATTAAGTCAATGAAGAACTCCAGGAAAGAAATTAAACTGTGCTACAGACTCATCTAGTACCATGGGCACCGTGTCTACTTGTCTTGTTAGCAAGCAGCTCTGCCTACCACAGCGTGGCAGTTCCTCCCATCTCAGCTGGGTACTTTGATCCTCCAGGTTGCAACTTCCACATGGGAACATGCCAATCATATGAGGACAAAGCCCATCCACCACAGTAGCTCATCTGTGGATGGAGCCAGTGGCAGGAGCTCAGGGAATCAGTGAGAAGGGAATGAGCAGGGGCAGTGCTTGCACTTGCCTGCAGGAATTTGCAGCTCACCTACTTCCTCAACCGGAGGTGCTGGTTTTATAAACAGTATTTCCCAATGTTGGGTTGGTTTTTTTTTTGCTTCCATTAAACTGTCCAGTCACTATTGGCCTGTAGCAAAGTTTGCCAGCTTAACTATACCCTGTGTGAAGAAGTGCTTGTTTTTGTTTGTTTTGAACCTGGCACCTGCTTGTTTGATTAAACGAACCTTAGTCGTTACGTTGAAGGACATGGTGAACCAGCATCCCTCACCCACCTTTTCCATCCTAGGCATTTACCTCAGCATGATTATTTTCCTTAAAAGTACAGGAAGTGTCAATTAAAAAATAGTTCAGCCATTTCTAAGAGGAAGAATGCAGGAAGATGTATCATTTTGCCCCACTAAGAAATATCATTTTGCTCTCTTGCTTTTGAGAGAGGATGTGGAATGTTGTAAAGGGATCATCTTTGTGGCAAGGATGTGCCATTATTGTCTACTGGAGAAAATGGACAGTTTTGCTGTATTACATGAAAATCTCTGTTTTTTTAATACTTAGTTGACACTGGCAGACTTTGTCAGCTGAATTATCTAAAAAATCCATTTGTACTGAAGGGGATCCTTGCTCCTGGTGTCCTGCAGAGTGACCAAGCTGCCTTCTCTAGGGGAACCCAGAGCAGAAGACTTTTGCCAGCCAATTCTCCTGATGGCATGAGGTTGCTGTCACTGTGCTGGCAACAAAGGGGGGAACCTCTGCTTTATGTCCTGGCACTCACTTGTGTCCACCCAAGCTGCAAAAGGCTGGAAACAGTCATTCCAGTGTGTGAAGGCTACAGGGAAGGTTGGATACTGCAGGAGCTGGAGAATGAGACGACACAAGATGGTTTCAGGGCCTGGGAATAAAGATGGTGGGCAGAAATGGATATACTGTGGTACTGTTTCTAGTCCAGTTGTGAGGCTTTATAATTTTAAATTATTAACCAGATACAGAAATATCAAAGTTGTAATAAGGGATTGACAAGAGCTACATTTATCTCCCATGTTAGTTAGTATCAGCAGCTTATAGTGGCAGTGCTGGAAATTCTGCAGGTCCTAAATAAGTTGCTTCCAAGGCAAAGTGATTTCCCCAAGACTCATAAATCAGAGACTGATTTATATCAAAGAATTGAGAAATTATATTCTTACAAAAACATTTCAATTCTTCCTTTTACATCCCTGATATTCTCATTAATAAAATAAATATGCAGCTCTTTTTTCCCCAATTGCAGTCAACTTTTGACTTCCACAACATCTTTGTCAAGGTGTTTCAAACATAAAAACATGAAAGGCATGGTTTTGAATGTTATCAGTTTGAGATGCTTTATTCCATTCTTATGGGATGATCCTTTATTTGTGCTGCTTGCATTGAGAGAAAAGTGCCAAGTAGGAGAATTGTGGAGTTGCCTTAAATGCATCAGACGGGATTGTCACCAAGAGTCCAGGTCAGCACCACACCAGCCACTGAACTTGTGAAGGCACTAAAGGGTTCAGAATACCCAGATCCCCACAATATTTAGAAACTGGGCATCATATTTCCTACACAGATATGTGAGTCTGAGGGTGTCTTTCCTAATGGTAAGTTTGCATCAGTTCTGCTGGAACCGGATCAGACACCTCCTCCCTTCCTCCCTCAGCAAATCACTGTGAGGAGCCCCTGAAGTCCATAGCTGTAAGATAAAGAAATTTTCTGTTTAGCACTGTAAGTAATTTCATTTTATTCATTCATGTTTGAAAGATGTTCCTACCACTTTTTGCGTTAGGCCTAAAGCAACTAATGTGGTGCAGGCACTCTCAAAAAGCTCTGTGTTTTTGCTAGCTCCCTGCAGTCTTCTGATGTAAAAAATAATTATTTTCACACCAGCAGCACAAAAATAGTAGTTAAACACATGAAACAGTAGGTCTGACTTGGGTCACATTGCTACTGTGAGGCCCTGCAAGCTGTCCTAAGTGAATTATAGACACATTTTAAGCCTTGGAAAACAGCAGCAACAGGTATTTACAGGGCGGGCTAGGAGGGAACAGGGAAGGTCTTTCATACAGCAATATCAGCAACTGACCATCCGACTTTCTTAAGGCACAAACTAGAATTTGCTAATTACAGAGTGGCATAGAACATTATAGCCCTTTTCTTAGATGTTATGGTGCCAGTCTACCTACCTTCACAACCTGGCTTGATGATTCAGTCATTACAAGACCAGCTGATTCCTTAAGCATCCCTGACAGAGTCCCCACCCCCCCCCCCCCAGCTTCACTCACTGTATCTTATTGGGGCTATCTGAGCAAGAATGGCACAAGGAAGCATTGCCTTTACACAGGACATTTTGCTTTGTGTTTTTGTCACTGCAGTTCTCTTGGCCAACCTGCCATGGGTGGAAGATAGCTACGGATATAATTGCTGTAGGGAATATCTTAGCACATGCACGGCAATTGTTCTGCAGGAGCAGAAGTAGAACTCTCTTAAATAAATTTGCTACAGTCACTTTCATGTTATATTTAGCTGTATGCAAGTCAGAAATGCATAAAAGGCCAAAAGTCACAACACAGTATATGACCCCGAAACAGAAAGAATGGGTTGTAAATTAGTACTCTCTGATACAAAATAAACAGGTGTCTCCAAGAAGAAATATGTGAGGGAGAGCATAAATTCACGACAAGGCTGAGATAAGCAGTTAGTGGGAATCTGGGGGGAAAAATCAAGGTAATGGATGGATGGAAGGAGAAAAGCAGAGCCCCAGAACAAGAAGAGGAACAGGGAGTCTGTAATACATCAGCAGCATGAAGCAAAAATCATCATATTTCATTTGCCAGGATTTTTTCAGGGGTCATATTCTAAATATTATTAAAAAGTCAAAGAAGTGATTTGTTTGAGCAGAATGATCCAGGCAGGATTCAGAAGGACAATTAATCGATATTCATTCATTTATTTACTGAATCACTGTATATAATTAAGAAAGCTTTTTGTCAGTAGAACCCCCCCTTTCTTCCCAGAGGTTTATTAATCAAAAATACTTTTTAATTTAACTATATGGTATAAACTTTCAGAAAATACTTACCTTAAAAATTCCACCCATTAAAATGAACCCCTTGTAGGCTCCTAGGTAACTTAGATGTATGACTATCACACAGGACCCTTTCAAAGTCATGTTATTTTTTTTAAAAAAAAGGTGCAGAAGAAAGTAAATATTTTAGTAACGGTAAAGGCTTAACAAACTGGCAAGTTGGAAAGTTGGAAAAAAAAAAATATTCCACTATGAGCCACAAGCCTGTCCTTAACAAACATCACTGTGAATTTGTTTTTTGGTTCAAACCACACTGAGTTCAGGATGGAAAGACTGCCTAACTTTGAAATTCTTGGCTTTAGTCTGTTTTAACCCAACCTCACCTTAAACAGAGGTGTTTTGTGTTCCCTGCCACAGTGCCACATTCCTCCGAGTCCTAAGGGAAGGAGTCCGCCTGCTGTCACATCCTTTCTGAAGGGACCCACCCTCTGAACAGGGCAGTGCTGGTATGGCCAGCAGTGTAACATCTCCTGCTTACCTGACTTTTTCTTGGCTTTTAGACCCAGAAACCTGTGAGTTTGAGGGAAATCCTCATATACCCATGGTACATGTGTGACAGACCCATGTGATTTCTATATTCTTGCTCAGAGGGGTGCAGGGAAGACCAGTGTAATAAAAGATGTCATTTTTAGCTTTGCTTGAGTAACTGGCAAAACTTTTATGTAGAGGAACATGAATCACACACACAAATAGGTGACTCAGTCATGAATGTCACGTAAAACCACTTATTTTCCCCTCTCCAGGCCCCGGTAGAATGTGGGGGGCATCCCACCATACCAGGGAAGCAGGTGGTGGTGAGGGACAGAGGTGGGAGAGCCCCGCAGCAGCCGGGACAGGCTGGGGAGAACTGAACAGGGCGAGAAACCCTCCTGAGGAGGCAAGGAAGAGCCAACCATCCCAAAGAGAACTGAACCTCCGCAGAGGAACCAGACTTGCGCTTGCCACCTTGGCCACGGGCGGCTGCCTGGAGCGCCCCTGAGACGAGAAGACATCACCTCTTTGGTCACAAAAAGCAGGTAAACCCTATCAAATGCCCGCTCAGTTATTTGCCCGCTGTGTCTCTGGGGTGCGGCGGTGACGGTGTTGGGGACACTGGGGCCAGGGGACAGCACTGTGACCGCGGGCAGGACACCTCGAGGGGTCGGGCACTCGGCACTGCTGAGGCCACACCTCGAGTCCAGTGTCCACTTCTGGGACTCTCGGTCCGGGAAGGACATTGAGGGGCTGGGGCAGGTCCAGAGAAGGGCAACAAAGCTGGGGAAGGGTCCGGAGAGCAAGTCTTGTGAGGCTGGGGGAGCTGGGGGTGCTCGGCCTGGAGAGGAGAGGCTCGGGGGGCTCCTCCTGGCTCTGAACACCCCCAGGGGAGGCTGGAGCCAGGCGGGGTCGGGCTCTGCTCCGGGTGACAAGGGACAGCATGGCAGGACACAGCCTCAGGCTGCGCCAGGGGAGGTGTGGGGTGGGCATCAGGAGGGATTTATTCACAGAAAGAGTGACCGGGCACTGGAAGGGGCTGCCCGGGGAGGTGTTGGGGTCACCGTCCCTGGAGGGGCGTGAGGAAAGGCTGGATGTGGCGCTCAGGGCCGTGGTTTGGCTGACACGGTGCTGCTGGGCCCGGGGCTGCACTGGGTGCTCTCAGAGGAGTTTTCCAGCCTAATTGCCCCTGTGACTCTGTGACTCCTGTGTCCATGGGGAGCAGGGCCGGTGCCTGCGGAATTCCAGAAGCAAGGACAGGGATGCGCATCCCTGGGGTGCTCGTGTCCCTGTGGGGGCTCCACCGACAGCCCCCCATGCCCAGCAGGGACACTCTGCTGCCCAGGCTCCTCTGCATCGCCAGGGAAGGGCTGTCCCCCACTGCATCCTTGTGCACTTGAAGGAGGAAGGAAACGGGAATGTTTGCACCGCTCCGTGTCTTCCTGTGAATCACGGGATTTGGTGGGGTGTCCTTGTCCCCAGGCAGAAGAAATGCAGCCCCCCAGCACAGGCAGCCGAGGGCCACCAGGACAGGGCACTGGTGGGGTCTGGGTGTTGGGCATTGCCAGCTCTCAGGGCCCCGGGCAGGGCAGGGCACTCTCAACATGCTGGCAGCATTATGTGGGGATGGTTGTGATAACCAAATCTCACGCCCCAGACCTCTAGTGGATCATTTGCCAGGGTCAAATATATAGAACTAATATATTGTGGGATTTCTCTCCTCTGCTACCCTTTGCAGTGTGGTCACAGCATGTGGCTCTGACATGGTGCAGATGTCACTCCACATCTGACAGAGCAGGGAACTGGTTTAAAAGTGACCCTCAGTTGGTGATAGCTGTGCCTTTTCACCAGGCCAAGAGAGTGACAAGTGCCACTTTCCCGCACACAACAGGAAAGGATCCCCTGCATTCCTCTCTCCTCCCTGCACAAGGTGGATAGAAGATGCATTTTCCATTAGTTGTAAGATAAGGCTGAACTGTGCCTGCAGCTGCTGTCCATATTTGTAATTGTCTGAATGAAAAATTTGATCCTGAGGTAAAATAACAAGAAAGCATGGAAAGGCCTGGACAACCTTAGTGGTCTCAAATGGGAGAAAAGAAAAAGAAAAAAAGAAGTATTGACTTTTCCTGTAGGTCTGGAGTAAGGACAATACAACAGTGCAAATGAAAATTAGTGGTTTCTTATACTGTGTATCAGCTGAAGACTTTCCCCTTCTTTCTCTAAGAGGTGGAAACCAAGTTTTATATTATGGTGCATAAGATCTTGCTGTCAAGAAAAGGATAATGATCCTTAAAAATAACTTTATTTACAAAGAGCTGCAGCAATCACCTCGATGTACACCTAGTATTATTGCTGTCAGCTCATAAAACACGATGCAATCAATTTAAGTGTTCCTTTGTATAACACAACCAATTTAAGCAAATTTTAACTAAGCGAATGGGCATGATCCCTATGAATGCTGCATTGTTGCAGTGAGGTGTTCAGCTACAGTCTGGGCGGGTTAACTCTGGAGTGGGAGGAAGGAGCCTTTATCAAATTGCCTGGAGCAGCAGGATGAAACACACCCTGCAGCTCAGGGATATCAGGAACATGTCATAGCTGGACTATTTCCAGAAGGCCAGGAAGAACAGCAGCTGCCCTGTTGCCCCCAGGGAGAGCCTGACATTAGTGAGCAGTGGGCAGTATCTATCAAGAGACTCTGCAACCACAGAAGTGTTTCAGGATCCAATTTTATTTTAGTTACCGAAGACATTTCTTGTTAATGACTGATATCAATGCCTGCCATTGAAAGTAGCATCCAACAGCACCTTTCTCATGTCATGGAAGAGCTGTTGGCTTGACTTCTGTGCAATTTCTCCCCAGCAGACAAAACCATTAGTCCTGTTTTGCCCTTCTGGGTGAGCAATTTCTTTGTTCCTCCTGCCAAACAGCACATTCCTGGATCCAAAGCATTCCTGGTCCTGTTGGCACCCCGTTATGGAGGGAAAAACAAATTTACAAAAGCAGAAGTATTTGCTGATATTACAGGATGTTGGTTAGCTGAGATAAGCACCAGATTTAGTAGATGATCAGTTTTGTTCTTGCTGGTATGAGGTTTGCAGGGCAGGGTGAGGGGGTTCAGAGACATCTGGGAACTGCACATTTTCTGGCTACATGATGCATAAGGCGAGAAAGCCAACGTTCTGATTTCTCTGGTATGCAAAGCATTTTACAAGGCAAAATAATTTAATAAATGTGTTTTGTGTCTGAGTCGATTCTTGATTTCATAATTATTTTGTCCTCTGTTGCCAGCCAGGCGGATCTCAGTGCTCAGGCCCAGTGAACCATGGCCTGTGTGAGCACCAGTTGTAAATAACTTTAACAGACTTTTAAAATCCTTTCTTGGTAACCACATGCCCCCAGCGGTGGGATACCTGGAGATAGTAACTGAGCAGTCATTCTTTGGAAGCACCTGAAATAGTGTGCTCTGGGTCAGCACTTCAGGTCAGTGCCCATTCACCAATCCCTCTCTTCCCCCCATTTTTCCCTCCCAGCTTTGCCATTGTTGCTGGGTGACTCAGGGGGAATTAGCAAAAATTATCTGCTGGTTTTGTTTCACAAAACAAGTCTCCTAAAAAAGCAAAGAGCACAACAAATTTTCAGCAGATTAACTACTGAG
Source organism: Xenops minutus (assembly GCA_035221455.1). Taxonomy (NCBI): domain Eukaryota; kingdom Metazoa; phylum Chordata; class Aves; order Passeriformes; family Furnariidae; genus Xenops; species Xenops minutus. The sequence goes on along the minus strand of JAWWEE010000142.1, from coordinate 8,076,328 downwards.
ACCAGCAGGACTCCCTTGTGACCAGAAATTTGTCTGTGTAGACAGAATGAGGAAAAATGGAGAATTCCAGGCATATTAACCTAGTCCTGAGATGAGCACCACCATTTTTAGTCAAGAGGAAAACCAAGGAGTAACTAATTACATTTTATATAGAGCATTCACCAAAATGGGAATTTAGCACACAAGCATCCCATCTACTTCATGGCTACAAAGAAATCTTTCCACTCTGACTAGTAAGTTAAATAGCCTATAATTATTTTTCTAGCCAAATGTTTCAAAAGGGAGAGAAAGCCAAATGTACCAAAACATCACGTAAGAAGAGACACGCCCTTCCTACGAAATAGGGAATAGATGATGTTTGTTGTAAAATACGTTTTAAAATAATGTTATTCCTATTCTCTGTCTTGTTGACTCCTGTAGAAATTTGTCATCACAGTGATTGACAGTTTCCATGGATTTTGGAAAGTGGTGCCTATCTAGTTGTTTCAAGATGAGGATTTTTTGGATGATGAGAGTTTACCAAGATTTCTCTCCCTGCTCAGCTAATAGACAATTTACTTACCAAAATTAAAATAAGCAAAACCTCTGAACTAATGTACTGCTCTGGATCTGTAGATCATTTCCTTTTTCACTACAAAAGTTTTCACACTCCAGCATGGGGGCTGGAGGAATTACAGACATTTTGGTCTTTATTCAGTAGCATAAGGAATGGTCACTGACACAAGGATTACACAATTGGTACAAAACCGTCAGTGATAGCTTATCACAAAATCCTGAGAAGCGCTGGCCTGGATTGCTGCAGACCACGCTGCCCTTGGGGGCTGGTATTTATGGCATTTATCAGCTCTGGTTTGCAAACATCCGTTCAGAATTATCCCGGCAGTCCCAGCTCAGCCGGACCAGACACGCGACGGCGCCTGTCACAACACAGCGGCGAGGCTGGCGCTGGGCACTCACCCACAGACACACCAGGGTCCTGCCCTGCAGGATCCACCCAGGGCCAGCCTGCTGCCCAGGGCCAGCTCGCCCAGGGGCCTGCAGAAATTTAACCAAGGATTATCTGAAAATGGCAGAAAACAAGCAAAGGCAGATCCCGTCACTGAGGCAGAGCATGGCATGGGCTCAGTGCTGCCAGACCTGAAGCACAACCCTGTGATGTGGGGCCTTATGCCTGTGGAGTGCCCACCTTTCCCCCGGCAGCTCTGAGCTCCCTCCTCTTCCTGCTCAGCAGGGACCTTGTTCCCTGGGCACAGGAGAGCTGTGAGAAGTGCCTTGGATGGAGAGGAAGACACACCTGAAACCCAGAGATCCACCCCAAGGACATTGTGTTTGTTGAAACCTGTCCTGACACAAAGGTTGAAGCCTGAGCTACATCATTACCAGGAAAGTATTTTCCTTTGTTTTGTTGGAAATGGCTGTTTTTCAAGCTCAGCTTGACTCACTGAACAGTGCAACCTGGTGGAGTTGCTGAGTTGGTAAGAAACTAAGAGGGCTCTTTTCACACGACCACAGCTCAGTGCCTGCTGCAGAACAGCCTTCAGAGCTGCTGCACCAACCCTCTGCTGTGCGTGCACCACCCCTGCTGCCACACGAGGGGAACACCAGTGTTATCAGACGCTGTCACATGGCCCTGCAAACCCGGCATGAGGACATGGTAAAGCCCAGGCTGACCTCCTTTCACTGCTCCCACACCTCCGGCACGCACGGCCCTCCTTGCCCCAAAGGAGTCACCTGAGGTCCTCAGCAATCCCTTAAAACAGCAAAGCAGAACAAAGAGCAGGGCCAAGATAGGTACAACACATTCCTTCCTTTCCTGTGCAGCAAGGAATAGTGAGAGGTACGTTTTCTCCATGCCAGCAACATGGAAACCTCTTCTGCTCCCCTCATTCAGCAGCATTTGCATCAACAAGATACTTGGGTGACCCAAAAGCTTCTATGTGACACATTTCAGTGCAAACCGTACCAAAATGAACGTGTCTGATGGCAGCCACGTTATCCTGATGGCTTACTCCAAATTAAATGGTGTCTGGGAGAACAGGAGCAAACAGCTTTCCACATTGCAGTATCCACATGCAGCAAACTCCCAGGGCTACAGGTGTAAAAGGACTTCTGGGAGATGGGCTGTGCACGGGAAGTGCTCTTGCTGAAGTCCAGCAGCTTATTTTAGCCAACAGCTTAGCACATCCTCAATTCTTTCAGTTACTTAGAAGGAAGCTGATAACAAGAAGCCAAGGGAACGCTGCAGCAGGACTTCAGTTCAGGATATCTGCACTGGAAGCTTGTTTGTATGTACCTTCCACTGAAGCCTCAGGGAAGACTGGATGTCTCCAAATGCAGATGGTTGGTGCTGGCAGGTCTTCCCATTAGAGAAGGGGGACTGAGGGAGAGATGTGGGGTTCTCCACCTTGCTCAGTTGCTTTCTGAGGAATGAACAGGTTAATCTGCTTTCACCAGGCACCTGAGTGCAGGAGCTGCCTGAGGTGTCTGTACAGCTAAACACAGGTGACACAGACACCAGGATTCTTAAAAAAAAATAATCTGGAGCCTGTTGACACCAGCACGGACAAAGGGGCCAAGAGGTGTGAGGACAGAAACTCAAGAGAAGGCAGGAGTCAGCAACGAGGCTGTTTCAGCAACAGGGAGAAGAATGAGGAGGACCAGCAGGAGCCCACAGCCAGCATCCCGATCAGATAACGCCCGAAAGAGAAGGCAGCAGATCCAGCTGGCACTGCCTCAATGCAGACTAAGCATCAGGTGTCAGAGCTCACATGCCAGGGCCCTGCCTTCCATCCAGACCCTGGCAGCCGTTCAAGTATCTCAGAAATCTTCTCTGGGCAGATTACAAGGGAAGCAGAGATGAGACACACACCAGGACAGGAGGGAGCTGCACTTCAGGACTCCCCTCTCCTTTGTCTTGAGTTCTGTGGGACAAGCTGCAAGACTGTCATTCAGATCCTCAAATATGAAACGCTGTTCTAGGAGTAACATCAGATCCTGAATCTGGATTTGGGTTAAGGCTGCAAGACTGGATGAGATACCTGGCAAGGACAGAGTCCAGTAGATCAGTTGAAGAATGCTTTTAGAACTCAGTTCATATTTAAAAGGGGAAATAAACTTTTAGAGTCTCAAGCTAAACAACGAGGCAGGAGGGAGCTAGAATTCCTCCTTACTGTCTGTCATCCACCCAGAATCCTTCTTGATCCAGTGGAAAGCCCCTTCAGAAATCTGTCCTGAAAAATCCCCAGGAAACGGATGGGAAGGGGGAGAACTGCTCTCAAAAGCACTGCCAGACCCCATAGCAAGGGGAGAAAACCTTTCTTCTGGGACAGAGAAAACAGGACCTCACCTGAACCCTCTCTCCAGACAAGAAAGCTGAAGGTCCCAGAAAAAGAAATAAGCTTGATGCTTTTTAAACCTATCTGTCTGCAGACACTGACCCGACTTAGCAAACACTATGTTCAGATATTAGTGGAACAGAGCAACTGTACCTGTAGCTGCAGAAATATAAGATATCATAAAGTGTTCAACAGAGATGACAATAGGAGAATTTTGCTTCAAATAACACTCTTTTTTTGTCAAACCTTTGCCCTTAATTTTATCTCTTAACTGAAATCCACTCCTCAAATTGTAAGTCTGTGGTATCTGATGGGCTAACACAGGTTTTACACAGTGATAGCATCAGGAGTTTTTAAATTTACCAGGGCTTATCAAAGTCTCAGGTTGCTTGGTTTCTTCAGAGCCTGGAAAAGTTTTCCAAAACTCAGTTCCCTGCTGGTGTAAATATTGTTTGGCAGCATCAGAAAGGCTTTCCAAGGGGAAGTGAGACAGACTAGAGCTCCTGTCTCTTTGAACCCCTGCCAAGTGCATCTTAAATTACAAACTTACAGACTAGTGTGGTCCTGCTATTGATGAGAGTTTAAAGAGAATGTAAAGCACAATGACACTGATCTTCTGTTTAATTGCCACACAAACCAGATAACTATGTACAGAGGATTCAAACAAAAACTGAATATTTAACAATACAAAATTGAGAGGTTAAAAAAGCAGAATTGCTGTGTTCTCAGTGATTCCTGAGACATAGCTGAAAATGACTCAGAAATTTAGTTAGTCTTGGAAGAGTTTTCCTATAAAATCATGATAAAGGAAAATGTGAATCTTGTTATGTCTAAACAATCAACAACTACTGAAACAAAGAAGAAGGAAGCTTGATACTTAAACTGAAACATCAGTTCATAGTAAAAATGTACAGAAGAATGTGACATGATTTAGGGCAAAATGTCAGCACTAATAAGTAGGTACAAACACTGGAAAATATGGCAAACTCAAATAACTCATAGGCTTCAAGGCCTGAATGAATCACTTCTGTCATTCTATCCAACTGCAGAGTCCTGCGTCCTGTGTTTATTCTTTTTCAAAGTACTCTCATTCAAGACAGTAACTTTCCAATTTCACATCACCAAATCAAGATTTAAGGATGTTTAGTTATCAGAAATTTGGAGAGTTTTAAAACCTCCCGCAGCCCAGCTACTGCAGCTCTTACTCTGCAGGAAAGCACTTTTTGGACGCATCACCTGAGCATTTCAGTTTTAGATTAAAGGCCTCCTCCCTGCTTTGAACTTTGCAGACTTCAGGGATTGCCAGCGCCAGTCCCAGCTATGGTTAGGTAAAAAAATTTGACCTTAGATCCCAAATAAACTACCTGCACTCTGGAAGAAGCTGAAATTGAGACAACACAGCAGGGAGCAATAAGATTAAAAGCGTTGCTAACTGCGCTTAACTTCAGTGACTCTTTGTTTTGGAGGGGTATCTAGGCTTAAAACTCTTGGGCAGCTGCACTGGCTGCCTGCCAGAAGGAAGTTCACAGCAAAGCTGTTTGCACAGCATCAGCCTATTTTTAGTCTATGGTTTGGGAGGGAGTTTCTTCCTCCCCCTGCCCCAAGCCTCTGAAATGCTCTCCACTGGCAGGCAGGAGCCTGATGGGAGACTTTGCACAGGAATATGGAATTTCTTTCAGCCAGCAGTGTGAAACTGGGTCTTGCACATGTGCCAAGCAACCTGCACATCTACCCAGGGAATGAAAAGCTGGGCAGCACCAGCCCTGGCTGCTCTCTTCTCAGCTGGAATGTTGTTTTAGGAAAAATAAAAGGAGAGAACTCAGCTTAAACAAAGTAAGATACCATCTCTGGCAAAAATTCAGATAAAGGTTTAGGATTCCTGTCACAGCAGTTGGGTAAGAGATCAGGCATTCCAAACTCTTTATCATCCCAGTGCACATACACACACAACTAAGAAGCATCAAGGAATTGGTCGTATAAAGTACTGCTGTAATTTCATTTTTTCTTACACAACAAAAATGTACATTTAAGGTGTGGGACATACTCAAAAAGCTGGAATGCTTAAGTTGTCCCAAAAATTTGAAATGGCAGAGTGGAGAGCACACTGGGTGGTGTCGGAAAGTTCGTACTAACTATGCAGACATGGGCCACTCCACAAGAACATGCCAGTGTGCCCACAGATGTTATTACCTCAAGTGCTATTTTAAAAGAAGGGATGAAAAAGGAAACACATGGCTGTGAGCCTCGAGGCTGCCCTCAGCTTTGCCAGCATGGTGTTTGCTCCAGAGCAGTTGTGATTCCCTCACAGGCCTTCCTGTGAGAGTGTAAGAGGGCAGGGTACAAAATATGAGCTGGGAGGCACATGCAGTTGGGCTTATCCCCTGCACCTCCAACCCTCACCAACCCTTACCATGCTCACTGGCTTCCTTTAAAACCTCAAGTTCCAGAGATTCCACAAACTGCCAAGGAACGGTATTCCAGAGCTTCCAGCCCATTCAGATGTCTCAGCTCAATGTCACCTGCTGCCAGTAGAATATAATTCTCTTGTCCTACCTGCATCAGAAAGGGAAAGTGTTTATTTCCTTCTTCTTTGCATCTACCTCTGATTTGAAAACACTTCTCCTGCCACCTTGAAACAAGCCCAGTCACTCATCTGTCATCCCTCTCATTGCTCTTCTCCAATTGCTCCACATTTTCCACAAAGTTCAGGAGATACAGCTGGATACCATGTTCCATTAACGGCTTTCCTTCTCCTACCACAAGAAGAAGGACCATGCTGTGTATCTTACAGACTGCATTCCTGTTCATACATTGCACAACAACATTTGGTTTTTTTTCAGGAACAGGATGCTGTTGAATCATGTTCAGCTGGTGACTGGCTGTCACCCCAGGAGAACCCTTCTGTACAACTGCTACTGTAGCAGCCTGTCCTGTCCCATCCTGTATTTGTTCAGCTGATCATGGCTTCTGCTGAAGTGTACAAATACACATTTGTCAAATCCATTGCTGGATTTACTGAATCACATGCTAACTCTTTTGAATTTTTCAAGTTCACTTTGAATTGTATTTGTCCTCTGCTCAGTCAGGAGTTAGCTCAAGTCTGGTGCTCTCTACAATTTAATCACCATAGGCCATCTTTAAATTGTTAATGAAAATACCACATAATCTCAAATCAGAGCTGGACTGCAGAGAATCTCACTCAAACATCCGTGCACTCTGTGAATTATTAATAATTACTCTGAGTGGGGTTTTCCAAACAGGCTTTATAACCTCACTTTTAAATTGGTGTCAGTCCACATTTCCCTGCTTTCTTACAGAGTCACTTAATGTAAAGCTGTGCCTGCTGCTTCTCCTCTGCTCAAGCAGCTTGTTACTTTGCTGTGGACTGGCAAGATTTGATCTTCCTTTTAGAAGCTCACCAATAGTTTCCCTTTTCCGTTGATTATCCAGTTTAAACTATTGACACTGAGTTCTGAGCAGGCAGGAGGAAGCAGAGACAAGCTGAGCCTTCAATGGTTACAGCAACCCCCTTTGTCTCTAAAGCTTGGAAGTAATTTACCATATGGGGTGTCTGACTTAGGCACGAGGACTATGGTTGTTGTGCTTGTGCTGTGACCCCTTACTCAGAGCAGAGTAAGCAGAGCTTGTCTAAGTGAGGACATGAGAGCCCTTGGAGCATTCACTGCTCTGCCCTGATGTCACACAACACAAGGACAATGGAAGTCTTTTGCTCTTGTGCCTGTGGGTCCCCATTCCATTGCTCCAAGATTTCACTGACCAGCAATTCCACTGAAAAATCACCTCCATGAAACCAGAAGACTCCTTCACAATATCCTGCACTTCCTTCAAATATCTCAGCTGACTGAATTCACACACAAAAGACATTCAGCACATCAAGTAAATATTAATCCAGTAATAATTTCCATGGCATCAAAAGCCGTGTGGTGAAACTATTCCCAACTTTGATAATAAGTCTTAAATTAACCTCTTCAGGAAACCTTTGCAAAGATGGCTGAGGAATCACAGCATCAATAATTACACTCTGGAGTTGTCCTGTGCAAGGACAGGAACTGGACTCAATGATCCTTGTGGGTACTTTGCAGCTCAGGATACTCTATGATTCCTGACTTCATCAATAAGACCTGATCATTTGGCAACTTCCTAACTGAAGCAGATGATTGACAGTTTTTTCCTGACACATAAGTCTGTGCTGACTGGGGATATGATTGTTCTCAGGTCATAGTAATTACCAACTACGCTCAATAAATCAACTCCTTGTTTAAGGTGATGACATAATAAAATATTCATCAATAGGCCAATAGTGCCCTTTCTCCTATGGCATTTTCCCAGCACATTTCTTGACATCTTAAAATCATTGAAAGGTATTGCTGTCTACTCAAGGCAGTTACATACTTGGACAGCAATTTCCAAGCGATCCTTTGTTTTGTTCATCTCTTATGCTACATTTCTGTGGTTTGAAAGTGCATCTGGATGCAGCTGCCTGTCTGCAGTGTGACTATATTGTGCTGTCATTGAATCCCAGCTGGAGCTCAGCCCCACACAGCTGCTCGCTCAGTCCTCCTCCTGGTGGGATGGAGAACTGAAGAGTTAAAGTGAGCAAACTCGTGGGTTGAGGTAGGTTAAATGGGGCAGAAAAGGAAGAAAATAATAATGATGGTGATGACAATGATAAAATAATCAGAATACACAAAACAAGTGATGCACAATGCAATGCTCACCACTTGCTGACGGATGCCCAGCCGGTTCCCGAGCACTGCCCTGGACAGCTCTCCCCGCAGTTTCTGCATTGAGCATGTACCACATAGGACAGAATATCCCTCTGGGTCAGCTGTCCTGGCTCCATGCCCTCACAACTTCTTGTGTCCTCCAGCTGAAAAGTCCTTGACTTAGTATAAACACTACTTAGCAACAACTAAATCATCAGTGTATTATCAATTGTATTCTTATGTAGAATCCAAACCACAGCACTCTGCCAGTTGCTAGAAGAAAATAACTCTATCCCAGCTGAAACCAGAAGACATATGACATACTCTGCATTCCCTTGGTGTCTTAAACTTAGTTTAATTCACCCTTGAAAAAGACAAAAAAAAGAAAGGAGTTCTTAAAGGGTGAGAAAGAAAACCTTCAGCGAGTCAGTCACTTCGCATCATTAACCAGTGGTAAATCCAAAGCAGTTTCCCCAGTGCACAGCCAGGAACAAACACCAGTTACCACTCAGTTCCATACTCTGTAAGCATGATGCCTTCTCACCTCTCTCCTGGTAACATTTTCCTGGGCCTGGAACCTGAATAGGAAATGCTGCATTTATGCATTAAAAATCACAGTTTTAAGTTATACTTTTGGAAAAAGGACAGATATGCAAACATGAAATTCATAACTCATTTATTGAATATATATATGCAAGGATACCAATAAAAAGAAACTAATACTGCAAACTACAACTTTGGAAGTAAAGCCAATATAACAGGAACAAAATATACATAATATTGTAGATAGGAATGCATTTACCCTCTTCCATACATTCCTTGTCTTTACACCTACTGTAAATGTATGCTAGAGCAAAAGCTGCAAATGCTGGCCTAACCTGAGTGCTTTCTGACAAGAAACAGCTCTCCAGGATTCATTAAGGGCTGAGATGTCACTGCTGTGCATCCATATGCATGTATAGGGACTGCTTCACCAAGTATAGAAATCAAGGGCTGTGTTCTGTTTTTTCACCTCCATCACTAATATAGTGGAATCTGATTCTGGTGACGTGGAAGAAGAGTTACTAATTGCTATCATGTACTTTCAGTTCTCTTCAGATTGATTTCATTTAATGAGGATTAATTTTCTTGTCAATCTGATTCAGCATATTAATATTTTTGGAATGCACTGATTATCACCTGCCAGGAAAGTCTGATATTTCAAATAGATTATCACCACTTCATTTTTCACTGTGGTTTAGCAAGAAGTTATTTTTCCTATAGGTAGCAGTAAGAGGCAAACTCTCTTCTGTTACAATACACTTTAGGGTCAGATTTGGCAGATTCAACTCTGTACATCAGCACAGCTCTTTGTACCTAAAGATCAGACTTTGTGGAGTGTAGGTGTGACTCCTGCTGGAGCCTTATCACAGAACCTCTTGTGGATCAATACCTCTGCTGAGGGAGTAGATGTTTTGATCACCTGATCTATTTCATTCTACTGAGCTGCACTGACATTGAACCAGCCTTTTGCCCCTCCCTGAACTGGAGTGACAGCACAGCCCTCTGCTCCAGGCTTTGGGATTCCTCGGGACTCTGGCATTACACCAGCTGTATATCCCTGTGAGGCCTGTCCTTCCTTGGTACAGTCCTTTCCTGGAATAGCACAACTGCAGGTCTGTTAATAGAGAAACAGTGAGTTGGGGAGATCTCTTAATGTAGAGATAAAGGGAGCTGGGGAGAAACCTCCCTTCTCAGAGGGTTCCAGGCATCTTAAACAGCACACACTCCTCTTGTGAGCAAAAGAATGCCCAAAGGCAAAAAAACGCCAATAATAATAACAATAATAATAAAAAAATTAAATAAACTGAAACCAGTTTCATAAGACAAGTTTTGTTGAGTTCACGAGTTCTCTGATTGTGAGATGAAAGCAGAAGGTGCCTATTAAAAAAATTCTCAGTAATGAATTGACTGTATTAATTTAACTAGCTAATTTAAACATACCTAGTTCACCTATAGAGCACTTTCATTACTTCTAACATTTCTGGGAAAGCAGTAGATGCTCCAGAATAATCTTCAATATATGTTTGCAAAGATTACATTGCTTTACTGAAAAAGAAAAAAACAAACCCCCAAAAATTCAGACAAGACTGTCTGAAATTCCAAGCTAAAATACACATAAAAAGACAGCAATGGCAGTATTTTGTCTTTTAAAAAAATGATGTAAATGTTGTATACTATCGTACATTGTCATGCTTTTTAAAACTACAATTAAGGACATAAGAGATGTACAGTAAATACACTGCTGAGGTACATTTCTTCTAAATATTAACACCACGACAGAATTACTCCCCAGCAGGTGATGCTACTTGGGAACATATAAATACAATTTTTACATTGTAAGGCACTTTTACCCAGCATACATGAGTTGAAGTCAGTTATGACAAATTTGAGGCTTTATAAGAAAAGGTTTTTGCTTTTGACTTTGTTTCCGTGAATTCTGAATTGATGACACTTCAGTCAGGCCACCTCAGCACACAGAGGTAAACAGGGAAACCAGCCACTCGCTTTTCTGCTACCCGAAGGTAAAGTGCTGTTCTGGTTCTTCGAGGCATGGAATGGGGTCATTTATTTCGTAACAGATGAGTTATTGGACTGAATATTATACTAAGCCACTGATACACAATGAATTAGAGCTCAGTCTCAAGTACAGTCAGTATGCTGGCAGATCTACCCCATGCAAACTTATTTAAATACAGTAGCTGCAAACAAAGTGCCTTGTTTCCATGGAAGGGCCATGTCCGAGGCACAAATTGAAGTAATTTAAATATTGAAGGATGCTATTTTGCATTCTAAAACTGTTCTGAGTGGCTGAAAAATGTTCATATTCCAGGAGAAACAAAACACCTTGATAGACAATTTCAATAATCGATCTGTCATTGCAATTCAAGTCACGCTTTTAATTTTGAAAGTTACAAATACAAAATAAAAATGATCAATGGCATCATGTTTAGAGCAGTAACTGAATATTTTCTGTACACAGCAATATTTCTTTCCAGATGGCATTATTCTCCAGGAAAGCAAACAGAATTGATTGAATTCTAACAGGTAAAATGTTAGAAATTCCAATATACAGTAATTGAGTCCCTCAAGACATTAAGGGAATGCATAAGAAGACAAATGACACACGTTAAATCTTTTAAAAATACAAGTAAAAAATGCTACAGAAACTCATGTTACAAATAAACTGGTTTTGCAATACCAATCACAGAAGAACTGTAGCAGTTTATAGTCAAATCAGTGTCTTTTGCTTGTTTCCTTCCTTCAAATCCAGAAGTTTTGTTGGGAGTTCAGAGTGAAACAAGTCAAAACCCTAAACAAACAATAAGGTGATGCGGTAGCAACAGACAAACGTGGACTAGATTCAGCTTTTTGGTTTTATTTAAGTCTGAGGATGTGCTTTACCAGACCAATTGAAGAAGCCAGTACCCACCAGAAATGACAAGGTGTTTTGAAAGCAGTCAGAGGACTGTTCTGTTAGGTTTGGTATAGCCTAGATCTGATCATTCCCTAAAGGAACATCAAATTCTAGCAAGTGGAATTTCATGACATGATTGTTGACTTGACAGAGAAAGAAAAAACACTCACTAAAACAATAAGGATGATACGCAAAGTTTGTCATATAGTGGTCATAAGATTAAAAAATAAATACCAATCTAGCAAAAAAGGTTGCTTCCTCATTCTTCTTACAGAATATGGGACCTTTATGCATATTCTCGACAGAACATGAAGTGTCCCACGCAACAGAGAACACTTGAGGTATGAATGTCAGATATGGTGGCTAAATTCCATAGTGAGTTAAGAGTTGTAACTCTCTGAAATGAAAGAGATTGGGCTGCAAAGTCCAAACGTTTGTATGGTAAGGTTTTAAATCACACTTGGTGAAGTGTTCTTTGTAAATCAGGACACGGAAAGAGGTGGGTCGTTGGGGAAAGAACGAACTACAGCCCTTTGGCATGAGTTCTAAAGCTCACAGCTCAGAACCAACAGCTGCTCAAGTAAATCTCCCGCAAACAATGCCGGGCAGAATGGAATGAGCAATCACAACAGGAACGACCTGAAATGTTCAAGCGTGCCTCGTGTACACCGAGTCCTTTCCTACTGTGCTTCGCAAGCAAAAACAGAGCGCGGCTTTCCCAGGTACGGCCTCCGTAACTTGTGCAGGAAGAAAATGCAAAATCACAAAGTACCAGCTCGTTGCCACCACAAACTTGTCCATGTTGTTAATTAAACTAGCTAAGACCTTCCCTCATTGCATGAGTCCACTAAAAAACTTACACATTCCAAATCTTAAGGTTTTTATTCAGTCCAGAAATATAGATCTTACTTCATTTCAATGTCTGCCTTAACTTTTGACACTGTACATGTTACATATCATTTATATAGTGTTTCATTTTTTTCCAGACACTGCAGACTACAAACTACATAATATTGACATGTAAAACTCTGCCACTTACTGAAGGCTCACACACATGAACGTTTCAGGCAGTTCAATGAAATTTCTAACAGAGTTGGGTAGTAAAAAGTTACTAACCCTTTTCTGATTTTAGAAAACAATTTAAAAGAATTAGTAGTTATGATGTCTTAGCCATTCCCAGTTCTATAACTCTGTCCCTTGAACCTGTTTAAAAAATGATAAAACAATAGTAAATTTAAAATCGTACAGAAAAGCATTTAGCAGCTCTGACATTACATCTACATTTAGCAATAGAAATGAGGGCCTCCCTTCTTACACTGTTAACAAAGTGAGCTGGATTTAAAAAAAAAAAAAAAAAAAAAATATCAACAAATCCTCCCCATTCTTCTACAGTATGCCAATAAAAAGTACGTCTCTGCATACACTAGATTTAAATACTTCACTGCAATAAACTACATTAAATGTATATTGCGTTTCAGTCTTGGTAACAGATCTGTCAGGAGTAACTTCCATACCTAGTTTCCATTGAGCTGCTGCTGAGGAATGTCATTATGGTCAGTGCCTGATTTGCCACGGCTTTTGCTTTCTCTTTCTTCATCCTCTTCATCTCTTTCATCATTTCCACTATGGTTTTTACAATAGAGTCTGGCACAATAAAAGAAACAGTGAGGACTTTCACTGAAAATATCCATCAATTAGTTCTGAGATGTGCTACAAGTCAGTTGCTAAGCCTTAACTCATTCATAGTTTTCAGTCAAGCATCAGTTAAACTGAGAATGAAAACAAGGCTCAAGACCAGGCAGTAAAACTGCGATCAATCCTTGTTTTCCAGAACTGCCACTGCAGTGCTCAGCGAATGCCCTCTCGTGGGCACAGCACGACAGCTCAGCTGCAGCTGAGTCACAGCATTTCAGCAAGTATGGAAAGTTGTGGGGTCCAAAAAACTCCCAAAAGTAAGTTATAAACATATCGACATGGAGAAATCATGACATAAATTTTCTTGATCCAAATTACAGATTAATTAAGGAGGAAAATATAATGCAAATCTATTAAATGTCTCATTTTTCATATTACAACCCTGTCACAGAAATTCTAAATTAGCAGAGTAACTGAAATATTTTGCAAAGTCAACAATTACTTAAAAATACCATCTGAAATGAAATAATATCCTCTTTTTTAATCACATAATTGACTAGCCAAGTTAGGCACAAAAACTGCCATGAAATAGCTCTACTTCCATTATAGGTTAAAAAATTACATAGGTCCTTACTTATAAATTCCTCGTGACATATTCTCAATGTATTTAGCTTTGTCTTCTACTCCACAGTGGTAATGGTATGTTTTTATGCAGGCTTTGATTTCACACCCAATAGTAGCACCAGGCTGGCTGCAAAGTGTGCACTTCTGTGCAGGGGAAAGAAGAGAACAGCACTGTTCAGCCCCTCAGTCCCTTGACTCATAGAATTCAGTTTAGTGTTCTTCATATTTACAGCTACCATTTTGTAACAGAGCAATTCTTCTGGCAGATCATCCCTCCAATGAAAAGTTAATCAAAGACAGTGTAAACCAGAAACTATAAAAGACCAGCCTATTAAAATATGAACAGTAGGATTTACCTGTCTGTTGCATTGAAAATTGCTACATGATTGTACATGTTACTGCATTTCCAAGATGATTTTATTGCCACTGTATGTTCACATAGGAAGAGTCTTAAATTATCTTTTTTCAAGTAACAATATTGTTAGTTGTTTGTTTTCTCCCTGACCCCCTATAAATTTCTTAGCACTGTAAAAACACCCTCAATTTTAATAAAATACAATGTGACATTTTAGCAACATCCCATCTCTGCCACCTTAATAAGCTTTCCTATTAAAACATCCAAACAATTGGAAACACAGTTTTGTTTCCAGTATGTCAGGGAATATGTTCACTCCAAGAATGGCATATTCTCTAAGTTTATTTATAGCTTCACAGTGTGTTTTTAGTAACACAAGTACAAAGTCATTACTCTCTTATAGTTACAACAAGGCTAATATGAATCATATGATTCTATGATAATAATTACTATGCACATTCTCATAAGGAACCCCAAATACCACAGGCTCAAATACAACTAATTTTAAGGTGATTCCTATCTGGCTGCCCGTCCCCACAAGTAACAATACATTTAAGTATTGTGTTCAGAAACAGATGGAAAAGATTGCCTCCTTCCTTTGGTGGAAGAGAGTTACACACACCTTAGCAGAATCACTAACGCATTCACCACATTCCACAGGTACATACCATTCTTTTTCCTCTCTTGATTTCTTGAAGTACAGTTTTTATATCAAAATCACCAAACTCTGCCCTTGAAGTTGTTGTCAGCTGGACAGTGCCAGAAGAGAACAACTGTAACACAAGCAAGTCAAAATAGTTTCAGGTCACCAACATGGCTGGAAATTTTTTTCTGTTCTGGAGTAACATTGAACATCCTGTTCTATGATCTCAGACAGCATGTGCTTTACCAACAAAATAAGAAAAACCCCATGCTGAGTAATTAGTATGATGAGTATTCCTTCTGATTCCCGCCTGACTGCTTTAATTACAGTTGTTGCCTTAGAGAAATGTATTTTAAAAGATCAGGAAGTAGACAAGTAATAATGACAGGATAAAAACACAAAGTAATAAATGGGCAATATTACCAATTACACTGCTCAATTTCTTAAGAAGTATTCCATTTCCTTCCCTGTGACATATATATAATTGAGCTTTGTCACATGTTGATGACAATATAGCTGAAAAGCCCCGAGGGATGACAACAGAGCACAGAAGTAGCATCCCTTCTATCATCATCCTGGTATATTCACCTTAAACTGTCTTAAAACTGAAGTTCAGGTACACGAAGCAGCAAAGAATCCTGTAAGACTCAAGGCTACTGGCACACACCAGCTCTCTGGTTAGTGAGCCTGAGTATAGGAAGACAATTAATACTCCACAGATTACCTGGATTATTTACTAATTTTGAGGCACAACAGGAACCACTGAGGCTTGTTACCCAAAGCCCTACATCATTCATAGAACAAGTTACAAGAAACATTGCACTGTCTGCTCATGTTCATTGAAATTAGGTTCTGTTCAGGTCGGCAGTTCCATAAACATGACCATCTAAGATCAAGGGTTTTCTAGAACTTCCATGTTCCACCCTACTTGAGTCACCAAGTCTGAATCCACAGGTCAGAAAATTAATGAAGTTCATGGATTCTTCCCGGATTGTGTCTGAATGCCCATGGAGTGAAGTTACTTTATTTTTTGAGTGGATTCCTTTAGTTCAAACTGTTTTCTGTTTTCCTTTTTAAATACTTATATGCATTTAGATGCTAAGGGAACATTTTTAATAAGCTAAAGAGTCTCCCTGAGCTAATTCCATCTCTTAGCATGAAGCCAACTTTTATCCATATTGCCTGCAGTGAAAATAAATGAATTGCTCACTTTGCTACACTTCAGTGCTTAAAGAGATCATCAGCACACAGACAATACTCATGGCATAATTACATGTGAGGGCACTGTATTAAAATCTAATATAGCAATTCAGACAAAGTTCACATAATAGACTGGCTAACAACAATATTGTTACTCACCATGCACTTATAGTGTGCTGCAGCCTTTTTGGCATTAAATATATGAAGCTTTCCTCTAGCTTCATTTTCTTCTTCACCTGCATGACAGAATCCACATTTAGGTTTTGTATCACTGGGGCTGCTTCTGTGGGGAGACCTGTCTCTCTGAAAGAAAAACATTTTACTAAAATATACTGCTGGGTTACAAATAAGGCTGCAATTTTAAAAGCCTGTGGCCACCAGCTGGAGGCTCAGACAATTGCAAATTTTAATAAAAACTGTATTTGCAGAGAAGAAATATGCAATTCTGTCTTCTAAGAAGTTTAGCATATTTACTGCTTACATAGGAACTGCTTTCTATTTCATCTGTGCCATGTGAGGATGTAGATCTAGTGTCTTCTGATTGCCCTTTTAAATTTGTTTTTCTTGGCTTTCCCTTACGACCCCTCCTTTTTCCTTTGGGAGGTGAAGGCTCCAACTCGTGTTCATTGATACTTTCTTCTAAATCTGCTTTAGAAGTCAGAAAACATCATCAAATAGGATTCTCCAAAATTTTACACAAAGCAAATCAAGAAAAAAACCCCAAAACAAACAAAAACCCCAAACCACAACCCACCAGAACTAGGCAAGAAAAAACCCCATAACCTGTATTTTCTGTATTTTGGTCAGAAATAAAAATAGCAACATTTTCCCATTTATTACAAACATGCAACTGCAGATCCTGAAAACATGATTTACTTCTTTATACATACCACACAGCTTTGCATCTTTATAACACAATACATGAAAGTTTAGCATTTCTTACAGCTTCTACTTTCAGACCCAAAATGTGTCCTCAGATATATCTTTTCACCTCTACTGAAAATAAGACTTGTTTGAACTACACTGAAACCAGAAAATGTTTTCACCCACGAAATAAGCTTTTAATTTATTAAGATCCATAACTCCAATGTAAATTGCCCTTCATATTATGCCAGTGTACCCAAATAACACCACTCTCCTTGCTTTATGAATTGATGCCTGTTGACTTAGGAAAAAAAATTCACCCATTTGGCTATAACATTAACATCAAGTTTTAAAACTGAAATATATTTTGCCTTCATAAAACAAATCTACAATTTACTTTTGTTACAGTATATTTTTACATCTGCAGCTAAAAGCAGCTTCCAGTTTACAGAAAACCACACTGACAAAATCCTAGATCAAGTATTCACAGATCATTAAGAATATAAGAATGCATATTTTTAATAAAGACATACAAAAGAGGTCTGACAAGTTCCTTGAAAAATGTCAGCTCAGCTATGAATGCTACACAGAGCTGTAGCCCAGCATTCCAGCAGACTGTCCTTTGGAGAACTCAAAGCTCTACAGATAATACAAATCATTTCTGCAAGCTTAAGACTGCTTCCAGTATGATCTAGTTGAGTTATATCCGATAACTATATCTAATAATCAGCTCGATTCAGTCACTAACAGCTTTCCTGCTTGCAGGAGCACCCTTCTGGTTTTCTTTTAGTATATAACACGCACCCTGCTCCAACTGCAGACATTTCAGCAGATTTGCTTAAAGAAACATGTACAGATCTCATTGAAGGACTTTTTTTCTCAAAATCCAAACCACAAACATCAGTACAAGTCCCCAAACAGAAGGAAATGGTAATCAGAAGATTTGGAACATCCACTTTATGAACACTGCCATATGGTTTTAGTATCCAGACAGCATAGCTTATTTTGAGACTAAATGCTGCCTTGCCAGAACTCATCTTTCTTATCTATTATCACATAAAGATCAGATCACATTTCTACCTCATGGTAACAGCAACTAAACTGCACAAGAGTTTGAAGTCAAAGCCTTGAACATATTCCACAGCCACCAGCTGGGAGCAGAAGAGAATGAACCCTGGGCCCCAGCCTGGCACACAAGAACATCCTGTTCAGCTCTGTCTGTCGTATCAGTTGCTAATCCCTGAGAAAGCTACAGATTCTGCTCAGTTTTTAAGGAAGGACAGAAGACTGATCCAAATGCCTCACAACAGGCTACACTGAAATTTATACAGACTTGCTAATTATATTGGTTTAAATTGACAAATTATTCAGCTATACACAGATACGTCCAAGTTGCTACTAAAATACATCAGTCTGTCTGCAATGTCCCTCTGCTTTAATATATACACTACTCTTTTCTAAACAGATGTCAAAAGCACCGTTTATTTTACTCTGAAAAAGTTTCATACACAATGACATGGATTAGTCTAA
The DNA here is from genome assembly GCA_035221455.1 of Xenops minutus. Taxonomy (NCBI): domain Eukaryota; kingdom Metazoa; phylum Chordata; class Aves; order Passeriformes; family Furnariidae; genus Xenops; species Xenops minutus. Next base: position 8,057,958 of record JAWWEE010000142.1, on the reverse strand, counting down.
TGAAACAATACATTTTACATTTTCTTCTCAGAACCTCGTAACTAATATTTTTCATTTATCATCACCTGCTAAATTCCCCAAGTAAGATTATGCAATTTAGGTATCAACCTCTCAGACTGCATACAGCAAATTTTATTACAACCTGAATCCCTCTTTCGAAGAGAAGAATTCTCTTTTATTTTGTTCCTCATCACATGAACTCTCCACCAATTACTAAAAGAAATTTGTCAATCTCTGTTGCTATTTTTGCATTTACAGAAACTATAGATCATTATTCTAGAAAAAAATCTTACAAAAATATGACTACTGAATTTGTGACCCTTTAAATAACATCAGTAAGAAGTTAAAAATATTCCTTCCAAAATCTATGGGTTTCCCTACTGTATTTGATAAAGCAAAATGTACTCCATTCACCAACACTCCTTATTTTTTCCAAAACTCCTTATCAATTCTGTCAGCCAAAATGCTTTCCACCTTTCAGTATACACTTATTTCCAAATAACATTAAAGCATGTCCTGAGCAGTCACACTTACAAAAATGGAAATGAATCATAATTGCTAAAAGCCAAACACATCTTAAGAAAACCAACTTTTTATAAGAAATGTCATAGCCTCCTAATAGAATAAGTTCTTGAGTGCTACTTTTTAGTCTACAATTATTAGTATATTTAAGATTTGAAAAGTAAAAATGGTGTATTTTTAAAAGATGGTTTCGTTGTAAGATAAAAAAAATCAAGATCGCACAGCTTTCCTCAAAAGAGAACCCTCTTCTGTGCTCCAAACTAAGATTTGCAGAAAAGTTCAGACTTCATTGAAATGCAGATGCTACATGACCCCTTCATTAATACAATTCCTCGCAGATTTACATCTCCTACAAGTGACATGGACGTACAGATTAACACCACCAAGATGGGAGGATCTGCTCTATCACATTTATCCTGCAAGACTGACACCTCAAAACATTACAGTTTCTCTGATTTTTATAGCACTATGAACTCCCACAACTGAACGGGAAGGGACTGTAACCAGATGTCAAACACACCTGCCTTGGATGGTCTTTAACATATAATTTGGTTGGTGCCCTACCCCTCCCCTCAAGCCCACTGCCAGCTTACCCTGTGTCCCTGGCATCTGATGGTTGGGTGTTTCCAACTTCTCATGTCAGCTTGAACTAAGGAAAACACAAACAGTTGTTCAACTCCTCCCTGACCAGGGTATCACGGGTATCACCCATCCTCTGAATCCCCTGAGATTCCCTAGATACTCTTTAACTGCCCCCCATCCCATATCCCATTACTTCATTGATTTGTAAAATCATCACAATATTCTCAATATAACTTTATCTAGTCTTCAAAGAAAGTTTCAATGAACTTCCCTCAGAAGTCCCTAAATGCTAGATCTGAAAAAATGAGCTAAATATACAGGATGGTCTGAGAAGGGGAAGTAAGGGTAGAAATCAAGAAGAAATAATCTACATTTTAAAAGGCACTTAAGAATATGATATTGTAAATTCAGATGAGAAAAAAGATGAGCAGCAATGAGCCACCAATTTGCATTTTAGAAATCCATGAGCAGTACAAAGTACCACAGAAAGAAGCCTGGCAAAATGCTGCATTACATAAACCGTTAACAGGGAGATTCAGCTTCAGGAGAAATCTAAAAATTCTCCTTTGATCATGACTAGAAAGAAAAAAGACCGAGATGTTTTGCTGTTTAAAATAAGGCTTGGCAGAGAAGAGGTTGAGATATCACCGATCTATATTGCATCAGCTTGAAATACACATGGAATCACCTCTTTCCAAAAGCTGGGTTAAAGAAAAGTAATAAAAGACTTAAGTGATTTAAAGGTTGTGAAAGAACAAATAAAAAGAGGACGTGTACAATAAATACTGTTCTATCACCTCCTACATTACCTAACAACAGACTGAGCAAGGCACAAGCAAGGAGGGCTGAGTTTGTATGAGGAAGATAATACACAAATCTGACTGGCAAAATTTACAAGTAGGACTGGACATAAAAAGAAGCCAAAATGCAGAATGTGAAAGCGGCTTAGACATGCTGCTATGTAAATCTGAAACCACATATATGTAGTTAAAGTTTTACAGTGCATTTGGGAGAAAAGAGAAACTCTAAAAATTCAAGGAACAGAATCAATCTTTTTAGATTTTTAGAAGATAAATGGAATATAACAAAGAAAAAACTACTTCAGCATGTTAAAATAAGATCTCCTTAAAATATGGCCGAAACCCAATGAGCCATATGTGCCAACATAATTATTTTAAATTGAAAAGAAATGTCAAAGAAACCCAGAAAGCTTTATTCGCCCAGTAATCAATACCAAAAATGTGAATGCATCTATAAGCATTAATAAGAACCAGAGATTTGCATAAAAACTCTTGCAAGCCAATACAAAACCAGGTAAACTGACGATAATAGAAGTTTTTATCAGCAAGTAATGAGAAATTAACAATCAAAATGCTGAATATAATTTTTGGGTTTTCTTTTTCAACAGAAAAAGACTTAAGTTATTTGATACATATCTAAACTAAAGTAAGAGTGGAGAAGAAAAAATGAAATTACCCCTTAGGTCCTGCCACTAATATGTTTTCTAAAAGCATCAGATACTTCAAGGAAGTGATGACTCTTGTCCAAAAGTTATTTCTACTGAATAGTATCTATGTTCCATGAGGTACTTATTTAATTATTTAACATAGAAAATGAATAAAACAGTCCTTCATAACCACACAATTAAATGCTCTTTCAAGCAAACAAATGTTGGCAAAGATTGAAGTCAGACGATACATTTAGCTTATCTGCACAATCACAAAACTTCTGACCACTGGTGTGATAAACCTGTTCAGTGTGAGTAGCTGACCAAGTTTCTGTTTGTGTAACACCTGGGAAGGAGAATTGTGTCACCACAGGACAGCTCCTGGGACAAGACAAACCATTCCCCACGTGACTGATGTTTTTCCTTTTCCATTAGCTGTGTATTTTACCCTAAGAAAATACCGTTGTGATGCTTCTGCACAAACCCCAACTGGTCTCTAATTTACTGCCTGGGCCAGCTGTTTTTGTGGGAACACTACGTATGCATTTGATGCCACATCCAGAGTATTCTTCAGAAGACAGACAACAAGCAGACTGAGTTAGCAGAGTCTGGGAAGGATTTGTCACCATCCACCAGCAGAAATGAAATGATCCCAAACTGCAACAGTACAGAAGCTGCTATACCTGACTGCATTAATGCAGAGCAAGCTAATGCTGGGACCAGTGCTACAGAAAATGCAACAACAAACACTGCTTTAACAATCCAGAATTGAATCAGAATGTTACCAAACTATAGTGGCAAAAAGTTTCAGATGTTTTACCTGCCAAACTCTGGCTTACACAGTGCTTTGAAAAAGTACTCGGTTCACCAGCGATTGCAATGTCTCTAAACAGGTCTCACAGAGAAATATTACCCTGACTCAACTTACTGAGCAGTATGAGAAGCAAAGATTCCATTTTTGATCTTTAGAGTAAAATGAAAAGGATGTTGAGACAGGCAATGGCCTTATTTCCATTGTGGAAATATAATTCTCTGAGGCTTTGAGCACAGCTACAACAGGAATTAAGGACATTTTATGTTCTGACCCCACAGTTCTCAAGCATCTGCTTTAAATACTAAGAGCAAAAGTCACACAGCTTTGTTAGTCTTTGTTTTACAATTACGTAACAGAAGAATGAAATTACATTCTTATCTTAGTTTATATTAAACTATTCCTGATCAGCTGAATTTGTTTTAAATTCAACGCATGGGCCAGGGCAGCCCCACCTGCAGGGAAATGAGACAGACCAGTTTTTTTCATTTTTCAACAATTATTTCCAGTACGCTGGAATAAATTCCAATAAACAGTTCCAAAACCTTAGTTCAACAATACTCTATTCTTCAAAAAGAATAAATGCAATTGTATCAAACTGAACAGTAATTCAACTAATAGTTAGCTGTGATCTTTTGAAAGCACTGGCACCAACCTCTGTAACCTATTAGGTGCTGAAAACTCAGATAGCCTGCCTAAAATTATGAATTAAACTACTATCTCAAATTCAGGAAAAGTTATTTTGTTAGACTTGTAAACAGCAAGGCAAAAATCTAAATGTCCTTTTTCTGATTACTGGAAACACAGCACAGAAGCATCACTCTGAAATACACAAAGGAAATATAGGAGAAATACAATTTTCCTATTTTATGTCATGTGAAGGTCAGGCCATACAGATACATCAGATAAACCACACAATCTCCTGAAACAGATAATGAATTTAAGAGCACAGTACTCTGCTGCCATGTTTCCCATTTTTATATTCAAAGAAAGCAGAAAGTAGTTCAGCAACTCCTGTCGATTAATGTAAAATTAACTGCCATCACTCATTAATTTTGTCTTGATGAGTAGATACCAAGTCTGATGAATCCTTACACCACCTGAATTTCATGACAGCAACAAATAACATCTAAGAAGTCCTTTTTTCCTTTTTAGCAGGTTTTAGCAGGTAACTTAATTCTAACATGTCTTTCAACATTTCCATGCAGCCTCCAGAAATTTTCCTTAACTGTTATTAAACAGTTAACAGATAGCCGTTTTAAAGTAGAACTTCTAACAAAAGTACAGGAGGCAGATCTCAAACTTGAACAAGTATGACCCTAAAGCATCTATTTTCTGAGGAAGGGAGAGGAAAGGAAGGAAAAATCTCACTGCTATGCAGCAGTGCTGCCTACAGAAAATAAACTGCTCTGTGCTGCACCAAACTAAACTCTCCTAAAAACTCTTCAAACATCCACTAACATCACTGACATAATAAAAATACTTGGGATTACAACAATTAAATCTGGAAACAGAGAACAAAGGGTAAGAGCCCACAGACATTCTAAATTTACCGAAGGAATGAAAAAAACCCAACAAAATAATAATAATTAGAAAAATCCCAACCAAACTGCAACCCAGAGCAGGAGCAGCAAGTTTTCATTAAAAAGGCCTGATAACTCCAGTGCCTCTGTGCACCTACACTGAGTGACAGAAGCACAGATGAGCTTTAACTAACTATTCTGTTATGAAAACACTGCTAAGAGCAAAGATTAATGAAAATGAAACTAAAACAAGATTGAAAAAAGAAAGCCATTACGTTAGAATCTAGTTTCCCTACCTACTCTAGCCACTCTTCTCTGCCAAGTTCTTTCTGGTTCCACACACCACCGTTCTGTCACATTTAAACACATCCTTGACATTCACATTTTCATCGAGAAACAAACAATATACATATGTACAGCTTAATCTCACCATCCAACACCTTCCAATTGTCATTTCACTCAGCAAACTTCAGCAATTAAATATTAAGAAACAAAACCTCCAAAGTCCCTTCCAAAACTCTGAAAGCCACCCTATAATTTTCTGTCTGCTAAAGGCAATTAGCTTTCAATGCAGCAAAATACCATTGCTATGGAAATTACTTAGAGCATTGTATCAGCAAGTGCAATATGTATTTCTATGTCCTTTGCTTTAAAGGAGGCCTATCACGAAAAAGCCCCTCTTCTGGCATTATCAAATTCATAACCATAAACTGTAACTATTTTATGGGTACAGTTTAATAAACTGTATGGATTAAAAAGAGAACATATTCTTTGCGGAAAAGGCACTGGGTGGAATTTCAGTCAAATAATAAATTAAAACCAGAAAAAAACCCATGAAGTATAGCTACACAATTCTGGAAGTGCAAAGCATAACAGGACTAAATATTTTAAACAAAAAATATGTGTGCAAAGTTAAATGCTAAATAAGATATTACCGAGTTCTTTGGCCTCAGTTTTTCTGAGTGATTTTGTTTATTCCTCCTCTCCTACCCACAAGCTGAGTCTCTTTGGATGAGTTTATTTTAATGTTTTAATATTAAAATTACCACCATCAACATTTAAGACAATAAAGCCACTATGCCTCTAATAATTTTTCCCATGTCCTCCCAGACAAAATATCTACATAAAATATAAAAGTCTTTGCTGTCAGAAAATGACATCACAAAACTGGAGATAATGGTATCTGAAAACTCTTAAAGAAAAGCACAAGCTCAGATCCTGCAAGGAATTCCAAGCAGAAAAAGTCATCCATTGGCCTTGGGCTCCATGCAGAACTGGAGGCATTTTTCAGTATGCATCAAACACAGAGCCATTTGTGAGCAAGTATAAAAGATTATGTTTAAATATCAACTAAAGAGATTAATCTCTTTGGACTCAAATGTCTTTCATATTCTGCTTCTGCTAACATACAAAACAACCCCCAAAACAAAGAACCAAAGTGACAAACTACAAGATAAAGTGGCCCCATCTCTCTGGAGAACTAATATAACACATATAACATTTTCTTGTTTAAATCTAGTAATAACAATAGAGAGGTTCATATACAAAGCACATGAAAATATTTAAATAGATCAAAGAAAAAAAAATTCATTTTCATTTGTGATTTTCTACTGCCTTCAGTATCTTTCTGAACATTGCTATCGATAGCATAAAAAGCAGTATATTACCTTAAAATACATTTGACACAGAGACTGAAGTAATCTATAAAATTTCACAATTACATACTTTTCATTAGTTAAATCTGGTGACGTTTCAGGTGAAAGCAATGTAAGAAGTAAATCACCAACTATTCTTACCCAAATTCACATACAGTACAAAAAGGAAAAATATCTTAATAAATATACAGTAGCACAACTAGTTTGGAATTTTAACAAACCACATGTTTATCTGCATTTGTGGCATTTCACTACTCTTCTCTGCAAAGATGCACAGCTTTTATGAATGTATCCACACAACATTTTAATCAAAACGATTCAGAAATATATCTGTAAGTGAACTGATCACAACCTTTTTCATTTACTGCTTGGTCCTTTTTATTTAAAGAGTTAAACTATATTTAATAGTTCAAAAATAGTGAATATTTAGGAACACCAGCAATAACAAAAATCAGCTGTTACATGACAAAATATTTCAGATGGTAATATTGTGAATATTTAACTACAAATATAAGCCAGTTTCTTCCCAGAAAGGAATTAATAAGTTCTACCCAAACTTTGTTTTTATTGAGCATCATATCTTTTAAACATCCTAAAATGTATGGGTTTAGTTTTTCTCCACTTCAACCAATAGTTTTTAGAGAAAATACAGAAATCAGATGGACTTCCAAACTCATTGTTCCTCAAAAAAATGTAGTCCTAATTTTTAATGAAAACATTTATATTCTCCAGAAAAATTAAATTTAACCAAATATCTTTCTACAATGGGAAAAATTTATATTGAATAATTTTACCTTCAGAGTTATGCGTAGTTTTCTTGTGTTTTCGACATAAAATCCTATAAACAAAGTAGTTGAAAACTGTCAAGTCAGTCACGATTCACAGATTATTTACTCATCTTTTAAATTTAAATGCCAGTACATTTTTCTCCCACTTGTAAAACTCAGATATACAAATCTTGCAGTGAAAATATGCTTTTCTAGTACATCGCTATTTTGAATGCCACAATCATTAGAATTTTTTGAACAGTTTTGTTTATATTCCAAAGTGGGGGTTTTGTTTTGCTTTGTTGTTGTTTGTTTTTAAACAAAGAATGTAAAATATAAATAAAAGAGACATAGCAAATAAATAATAGTTACATGTAAATGCCTTGTGAAGGTTTCTCTCTTATCTGAGCTTTATCATGCAAAGCACAGTAGTAGTGATATGTCTTGTGACACGTTTTCACATCACAGCCAATGGTTGCTCCAGGGCAGTGGCATAAAGAGCACATCTGGAACGAAAAAGAAAGGACAATTCATGTTGCTGTTGGTTTAGTACTTCTGAGTTCAAAAATAATAGTGTTACCACTTCTGGTGACAAAATAAACGGACTTGCGCACTTAACATTACTCTTCCTGGTCTCAAGTGTTTTTCATAATTTCTTTTAAAATCAAGATATCTGTTGCAATTATGCAGCAGTGCAATAACCATCATATGTTGATTATCATTTCAATGAAGAAAATAAGTAACTTGTTTTTGTGGAATGTGTCTGATGAATATGATACATCTATTCACCTAAATATCCTCCTCCCAGGGACTGGCTGTTTGTACCAACCATTTCAGAAAAGTCAAAATTGTACCTGTTTAATTCTGGAAAGAAAAAAAACCAACCAACCAAACAAAAAACCCCACACCCATTTGGCAATGAATCCTGCAGCCAGAAATACTGATTACCAGCAAATTCACCTCAGTATCAGCAGGTAACTGTGTAAAAAAGGTAAAGTTATTTCCTTAAGCCCTTTCCAAAACACTGAATTTAGCAAAATATTTGTCAAACACAATAAATTTATTTTAATTAGACTAATTTTTGCTATTTGTATTGCAGAAAAGGTTAAAAGTGAGCCTGATGCTTTACTCTTCTTTCCCAATAATTAATTCTTCTCCTACTAGACACATCCTTGCTTAGGATACACCAGCTATCCTCCTGGTACAACTGCTCATGGTCCTTCTTATACTGTGGTAGGAAAGGAAGTCATCGACAGCATCACAGTATTTTTCTCTGTATTATTTTTAACTGATGCAATATGCCCCAAAATCTCAGATTTCTCATTAAATTCACATTCCATGACAAGTGGAGCATTTTCCTTGTATCCTGCATGTTGCCCATGCCCCCAAGAGGGTTACAATTCATTCTGAATCCATAAAGTCTAAGTGTGCAATGTAGGATACTTGCTACATATATCTTTGTAGTTACGTTTTCTGTCCACCACACTCACTCAGTCAAGTTCTTCTAGTTAGTCTCAAATATGCCAAAAAAATATACCACCAGCCTGTTTTTCAATTTTAACAAAGTCAACTGAACAGTAAAAATGCCAAAGCCTTGGATCATCTCCATTTACTCCTCTGCAAGCTCTGAAATGGTACAGTTATATACTGTTCCCTAGATGTTCTCTTAATTTGTATGGGTATTTGATTGCATAAATCTGTTAAACGTTATGGTTTAATATATAATAATTGCTGATCAAAGTCCTTTACAAAAGCCTAGGCTGAAATTATATCCATACAACCAATTTTAGTTAGTACCTCCATTTTTTGAAAGCCAGAAATTACTAAATTTTTATATATTTTTTTGAACATCATGATGTATCTGTATGAACAAAACAGACACAGAAATTTCTATAGTGATTTACTGGTCTATGTTTCCTGACACTAATAAAGTGTTTATTCCATTGGTACAAGTCGTGCTGCTCAAATGGTCACAGTCATTAATTCCCAAGTTGTATCAGGTAGATGTGGAGTTTGGTAAGCTGCAGAACAAGTCTGTTTTTTATAAAAACAATCCTCCCATGCACAGGTACCAGAAATAATAAGATATCAGTGCCTTGTACTCCCCAAAATTTAGACTTCCTAAGCTTTTATGACAGGCCTATTAAGGTTTGAACCTACAACCCTTTCTCAGACAGATCTATATCCCCCTCAGAAAGGCTCCAGGTGTCAGTCACTGTCACTGTGGTGAGGAAAGGTCTCCATTTCCAGTGCACACCAGGCCAGCAGCACCTCCTCAAGGGGGGCAACCACAGAAATTCTGTCAGCAGACAAATTTTGTCCAAGCTATCAATATATTCACTTAACCCAGTGCACTGAGATATTTTTGCTGTGTTTCCCCATAAAAGACCAGGCTAGATCACAGGCAGACCTGAGAGAGGGGATTTTGGCTACTAAAAACATTTACCTTTAAGCTTCCTACACATGTCAATGGAGAAAGTTCCTGCAGAGAATGATTCAGAGCTGCAGCTTTCTGACAGCCACAGACAGAGATAAGGCACCTAGGCACTAAAATTATCCTGTACATTTTCTCCAAATAGGAAACATCTCAGGACTGTGAATGTACTAGATTAAGTAGATTCAGGTTTACTTCAAAAAACTGAATAAAGAGCCTGGTACCTACAGCTATCGAGCTCCAAGGATCTATCCAGCTGTTGCATCAGAGAAGAAACATAAAGAGATTCAGAACCAAAGAAAACAGAAACCCTCAAAGACATGAAAAAGAAACAACCTTTAGAAAACCTTTAAGAGACTGAAGAATGAAAGTTTCTTTATGATCTGTAGTCCCATTTACTACAACGTTCTTTGGAAATTCCTAATCAAAACATGGAACAACTTGTGAACAGTTATTTCTTTATGCTTCAGCTAGTTAGAGCAAATAAGGCTCCCTGCTCTGGAAAAAATCCAAATCAAAGAAAAAGTGGATGAAATACTCAACTATTATTATATAATTGTAGTTCTACAATAATACTTTGGACCTCTTTGTAGTCTGAGAACTGGTAAATATGCAGAGTGCTTTAAATAACTAAGATGAAAGGTTTTAGTATGAGGAGTGATTTGATCATTTGTTAAAATTATTTTAAAAAGAGACTCTCTCATTTCCCCAAATGGAAAACAACTAGTTCTAAATTAAAAAACAAAAAATAATAAAAACCCCCTCATGAATTAGCTTCTCTTGAATTAAAAAAAGTCATTGCTGCTCAATCTTAGTGATTTGGTAGAGCTGTAATCACTATTATACCCACATACCTCATAAGACATCTACAGTCGCAGTGTCATCTTTTAAATCAATATAAAAGGAGCAATAAAAGTACCTTTGACAGTTAAAACCAGATTTCAGCAGTAAAACCAAATAGTGGTAAAGGCACAGTAATACCCTTGCCAAGTCCCTAGAATGTGTTTCTTTCTGGAATCTAACTGGAAATATTGAAAAGAAATTAGAAACAAAAATGTAGGAAATGCTATTGATTATGTGCAGCCCATCAAAAAGAAAAACAAACATATTCTATAAATGAACCATCTACATTGTCAAGTGATGAAAAAAGATTAAAAAAAATTCAGTATATATTTTTTAATAATTACATGACTAAGCTACAATTCTTAAAACAGCCTGTTTACATGAGAGCAGAACTTGACTGAAATAAACAAACTCCTCCTTTTATCCTTTCCTAAAAACATTTCAAAGGTTGGTTAACTGCCATTTAAATTTCAATGTAAGGATAATAATGTCTATTGAGGTTTTCTGTTTGTAAATCTGAGACTAATTTCACTTCAACATCTTCTATAAGTTGTTTGCAAGCTCCCGCTTTTAAAAAATAAACACTCAGATTGAACAACTTCATTGTAAACTTTAGGGAAGGGATGAAGATAATGCTTTTCTTTTTCAAGGGCCAAAACTACTTACCAGTTTAGTGCCTCTCTTTATTTCTTTCTGAATATCTTCAATAGAGAATCCACCAAGACTCTCATTATCAGTGTGTGAAGAAACCAGTGCAGATGAGAAGAGCTAAAATTGCAAAGACAGAACTTATATTTTTAAGGGTACAAGTGACAGAGAACATTTACAGATATGAGACCCACAGAAATTTCAAATTGCTGAGGTCAATCGTGTGTGCCAATCCCAATGTGGCTGGATTTTCCACGTGTTTTCCCGGCTCCATCCCTCTCCTCACTCACCATACATTTGTGATGTGCCGCCACCTTCTGGTTCTCCGACATCAGTAACTGCCCACATTCGTTATCTTTATTCGACCGACAGAACCCACACTTCCTTTGTCTGGAGGAGACTTTCTTCTGTCCGACTGAGCTTGTCATGATTTTAAATGACCTTACAATGCCACTGCAATCCTCTCAATGCTACAGGAAATAAAAGTGCAATCAGCTTGTTAACAAATTAACTTAGTTTTACAAATATAATATTGGTGGCTTGGAGGTGGTTTGTCCCTTTGCTTGATGCTGCTTCAGTATATCCAGAAAAATATGCAACTGCCACAGGCAGTATTCTGACAAATTTTTATAAGGTTATATCAGCAAGAAAAAAACCCAGTTCTTTAGGAAAAACAAAATTTAAGCATTAATATAAAATCTTGAATACTAACACAAAACCTACAGGGAAAAGAAAAAAAAAAAGGGGGAAATACAACAGGGGAATCATTATGTAAAAAAAAGTTATTGCAACTTATTTTTATAACTATTTCTTAGAGGAAAGGAATTTGTAGGAAATACATATTTCTCTGCATGCAATGAAAGTCATGCCACTGGACTGCCTCAAAAACAGAAGCAAAAAAACCCCCAAAAATCCAGCACAGCCTCCAGAACAGGTTTTGGGTGTAAAGGATCGCAAAGTCTCAGGACAGAAGAATAAGGAGATGGGATGATAAAATGTTACCATTTTCGGTATCAGAGATAAGTTGTGGCCACTCCAACAGCATTAGGAACAAAAGTTTAAAAGCCTCTATAACTGAAGTGCTGCAATGGAAACTTTGCTGTGACCCACACTCAGTTTGGCAGTACCACAGCAGGTTTCAGGAAGCGCCTGAGAGCTGTTCTCAGCTGAGGAAAGTGACTTAAAATTGAACTCAACAGGAGTCGCAAATTTTTCATGCGCTACCAGCAACACATGTAAAAACATAACCCTGATGTCCCAATGCCCAAACCAAGCAGACACTGCACATTCAAAAGTGAAAATACACAACGCGTGGTATGAGCTGCTTGGTCCAGTATCACAAAGGTTCTTGGCCCAGTATTTTGTGATCATTTGTTTTTATATCTCCCAAGAAATAAAATACCCTGTTCTTCAAATACTTTCTTAAAGCTTGTTACTTTGGAGATTTGAGCCTGTCAAAATTGAACAAAACTGCAATGAAATCCTCCTCAGCCTTTGTCTTCATTAGACTCAGCTAAGGAAGAAAAGCCACCTTATAGTTCAATATTTCTGTTGTAAAAAGAAAAATAAAATCCACCCATAAGAACAAACATCTGGACTGGGCTACAATGGCACAGATCTGCATGAAAATGCAGGACTGGCCTCTGGAATTTGCATAGGCAGACCTGGTGCTCCCCAGTGCTGTCAGAGGCTCATAATGCTGGTATCACTCACTCCTTCCCTAACTGAAAGCAGAGGAGCGTCACTAAGTTTCCGCCATGTCCTGCTGCTGACAGACACTCCTGCTACGTTCTCACTCTTCTGCTTCAACAGATTTTCACAGTTTTTACTGTTGGCCTTGCAAAATTTCCTGCAAATCTCCCTGCATGAAAAGGTGCCTGTCCTGTCCCCACTGCCTTTGCTTTCCCAACAGCTTCATTTGCTTTCTCTTCCAACTGCAGAGCCCTTCACCGGCCGGTGACGCACAGTCAGAGGAAGAATGCAAAGATTTCAGATCTTGCTGATTTGCACAAAAAATGTGCCAATCTGGATAAACTAGTCACACCCTTCTGCAGTGGCAATAGAGAGTTCTTAAGTGTTAAGCACAAAGGAATTACTATACTATATTCTTCTGAAGAAAAAATAAAACAAGACCATTCTGTAATCCCTTCTGAGGAGAAAGGAGGAATGGGTCCTGAAGGAAAGACATACATATATTTTAAAAAAGTAAAACTTTATGTAATTTTCTTAAACTTAAATAATGCAGTATTTGGGAGCAGAAAAAGACCTACAAAAGACAATTAGGAAGTACTACCACAAAAATTTCTTGTTTACAGCTCATATTCAACAGCTCAACATAAATCACAGTGATGCATTAGAAATACACTAAGAAAAGAATGTAAAATGCAACAAGTTCTGCTTTGGTATAAATAGTGTGAGATACACGAGTCATTTGGGTCTACCTGTTTCATTTTATATTCAGACTATATTATCAAAATATAGACAGCAATGATAGAAGTTCTTAAAAGGAAGATCAGGAATTTCCTTGAACACGTGCACAGGTTCTGCTGACCCTTCAATTCAACAAGCAGGTTCGTATTTTAGAAAATGAAAGTAATTTATAGAGCACATAAAAACTTACTAAGTGGCTCTCATCATATTTAATTTACAGGAATAGCAACTTTCCAAGACACAAGAGCATAAAGAACCTTCTCACAGCTGCTGCTTTACACCTCCCAGTGCACCAGCAGGCACGTCACTGCAGCAGTACTAGAACCTGACACAGCCTGATTTCTTCAAGTACTTCTGCATAATTACATTTTTTAAGGCTCACAGTGAAGTTAAAAATAATGCAAATCTTCATCTGATGTATGGATGCTGATGTTAAAAAAAAAAACAAATATATGTTTGGAAATACTTTTCCATTATAAATAATTTAACACTTGAAAAATTATTCAAAAGTCAAACACAGCAAAAAGCATCGGGGTAAGCCAAAAAGGAAATTCACGTTCCTGTCACCATCAGATTAAATTACTCTGAAAGGATTTTACAAGGATTTCTAAAAGTTTTCTTTCCCACCCTGCATTATTGGCATTTGGTTTTTTCTGTATCACTGAACATTTACACTATTTATACATTTCTAAAGACTGCCCGGGGGGGGGGGGG
>JAWWEE010000142.1:7977805-8043482 GCA_035221455.1 Xenops minutus | reverse complement strand
CGGGCAGCGGGGCATGGGCAGGGCCGCCGCGGGCAGCCCGGCGGGCAGGGGACAGCGGCGCTAGCGACCCCCCCGCCCGCCCTTGGCGCAGCGCAGCGCCGCGGCCGCGAGGTGAGGACCGGCGGCGGGCGGGGGCCGGCGGGCAGGGCAGGGCGGGGAGGGAAGGAGGGAGCGCGGCCCGCGCTGAAGCCGCCGCCTCCCCGCCGCTTTGTCCTTCCAGGCCCCGCCGCCGCCGCCGCCGCCGCCGCCCAGGAGCAGGAGGCCGAGACCGGGGAGCAGCGGGCGGCCCCGCCCGGCCGCCGCAGCGCGCCATGGCCCACTCGCCCGTGGCGGTGCAAGTGCCCGGCATGCAGGTGAGCTCCGCGCCGGGCCCAAAATGGAGGCGGCGGGCCCGGCCCGGCCCGGCCCCGGCTGCGGAAGCGGCGCTCGGGCCCGCACCGGGCGGGGCGCGGGGGCCGCGGGTGGGCGATGGGAGCGGGGCTGCGGGCAGGCCGCGTTCGGGGGCAGGCAGGGAGGCAAGGGGGCAGGCAGGGAGGGAGGCAGGGGGGCAGGCAGGGAGGCAAGGGGGCAGGCAGGGAGGCAAGGGGGCAGGCAGGGAGGCACGGGGGCAGGCGGGGAGGCAGGCGGGGAGGCACGGGGGCAGGCAGGGAGGCAAGGGGCGCTCCGAGGTAACCGGAGGCCCCGCGGGCCGCGTACCTGCAGCCCCGCGAAGGGGTTCCCCTCCCAGCCCGCCCCCTTTGTTCAGGGGTGGCCGCGCCGCATCCAGGGGCACGTAAGAGCCTCTAAAAGTGATTAAAGACGAGATGAAGTTAATCGCAGGGTGTGTGGGTGCGCTGTAGATGACACACCAGGCGCGCTGGCGGGCGGACCTGCTGCAGGAGTTCCCCTCCGACCTGGCGCTCGGCCTGTAGCGCAGCTCCCCAGAGCACCTTGGGGTTCAAGGACGGTGGTCTCTGCCGGGTCTGGGGCGAGCAGAGCACAGGGGAACACAGTCTGACAGAAACCTGCACCTCCCCTCGCCTGGGAATGGGGCCTGGTGCCATTTCTGTGTGGTTGTGTTACCTGCTTAGAAAACAAACAAGTTGGTACGTTACTGACTTTCATGAGAAAGGTGGAATATCTCTGACTCTTCCTTCTTACTCCAGTGGACAATCTAATACTAGTCTGATCAGAAATCTTTATGAAAAGTAAAGGAGCTGAGAACCAAACTCATTTCAGTGTTGATTTTTGCTTCTCAAGACACTGGCAGCCCAGTCAATGTCTTGAGCTGCCTCTTAACTTCTGGGATAGTCATGCCTGTATAACATTGGGGGTTTTTCCACTTCAAATAACACATAAACCTTTATGATACATCTCTGTGTATGTGAGATAGGTACAGTAAATAGTTCAGGAGGTTTCAGAACAGAAGGTTAAAATTTCTCTTGGTCTGATATCTTTACAACTTTCAGAAATTGTCGAATTAATGTATAAACAGTATTTATGTATTAATTTAGGCCAGATAAAATACCAAGGTTTAGCTCACCTTTCTAATTTCTTATACATTCTAGATTTTCTGAAATCAGTTAGATTTTGGTCATCAACTGACTTTCTGTTTCTGTAAGAGGACACAAACTATGTGTTCTCCGTTCCCTTGTTCCATATGTCACAGTAACTGTTCTATTGGTACACCCTAAAGAAATTTTGTGATTAAAAGATTTAGAGGCTCTAGCCTGAGCTTCTTTATTTACATCATCTGGGTTTTTTAGTGTATGTGTATTTGAGAAACTTCTATTTCAGCATTCTAATTTTGTCAATTTCTTATTTTTATATCTGCTTAATGTATTGCTTTCCTATTTTCCATAGCTGTCCTGTCAGCACAAAAGGACCTTGAAATGATTCAAGTTTCTGTTTTGCATTGTTATACCAAGAAACTTTAATAGCATACTTAACTCCATTAGTATTGTCATTAGTGTAACCCAGGCCCCTTAACATAAATCTGTATGTTAAAAACTTTTTTTAAACTATTAGATATGTACAGATGCGTAGAACTAAAATACAATTTTTTCTTTTATGAAAACAATTATACAAATCCTGAAAGTCTTAGAATACAAAGAAATAGAACTTGGTGTAAAATTATTCTGCTCACCCTTCTTCTAGAAGAATCATAATACAGAGTGTTTTAATTAAACCAACACAGCTGTTCTGGAGGAGTGTGGTAGTCTGAGGTAGAAGAGTTGCTTCCTTTGTGTGTTTTTGTTTTTTTTTTCACTTACCTGAGCTATTCAGTCAGGATCATCCCAGCAATAAAAGCAACCCCTCTTCTGCTCAGTGTTAAAGTAAATATGTGATGATTAATTGTAGAAGGAATAAATAGGTTCTTCTGCGATGGAAGATCTAATAGTGATGTTAAAATTATCACTGTGGGAAAGTGCCTTTAATGTCAAACCTCTCGTTTTGTAGTCTATTATATTTATTTTATTGAATGTAACAGTTGGAAACTGAATTTGTCAGAGAATTTGTCACAGGTTTGAAGCTTTCAGTTTTATTGTAATCTTATGCTTCCCCTTGCATTTCAGTATTAAAAAACCCAAGAAAAATCCATAAATAAACATGTTATATAATTCCCATACTCCAAAAACAAGACTTAAGACAGTTTATCACCAAAGTATAACAGAAACTTTTTTGACTGTTCTAAGACTTTTCATCTTATGAAGTGTCAGGCTCCCTTTAAAAAAACTCATGGAAAATTACAGAAAGTCGCATAGAGTTATTTTGGTGGACTTGGAGCCTGACTTTCAGTACCCTGGCAGCAATGGCAGACCCAGAGGTAGTATTATCTGTTGCCCTTAGGAGTAGTTACAGAACAATTTGTTTTTGTAGTGGTTACATGCTGTTTAACCTGTCTTGTATCTCTAACAAAACCAAATTTTATACCTAACAATTCTTGCCTGTTCAGACAACTTCCTAAACACATTCATTTTCCTCGTTCCTTTGGAAAGGCTCCACTTGATCCAATGTTAATGTGCTTAGCTGCTAAACTTCTAACTCCATTCAGTAAAATCAAAGTACTCATGAGTGTATGTATAAAATGAGTGCTCTGAAGCTGCGCATCGTACCCCAAGTTGTGGCATTTTACATAGAATCCAAGAAGGAGGGATGAAAACATTCAAACTAGTTCTTAGTCTGGAATGCTTTGAGATCTAACAGTGAGAAACTTGCTCATCAGCACTATCTTCAAGGAATCCAGTTGAACTCATACAGAACATTTTTGGATATGTTAACAGCACACCTGTGTCTTTTGCCAGCCCAAGTGCTGAAAACAGCTCAGTGAAGGTGTTGGATTCCTCGGTACTAGTCCTATACAAATGCTTTTCTCTTGCCCAGCAGGCAGGATGCAAAGTTCAGAGGGTTATTTGTCTCAAGTGATCAGAACATTTATATGTCAGTCTTTTCAGATTGATGTGTTTCTGATAAACTTATAGTCTTGGCAACATGTCACACACTGTTCCAAAGCTTCTTTACAAATAAAAGAGGCTGGAAACTGTTCACTTACAAATGAGTTGAACAGTGAGGATACTTTTCAATGTGTCAGCAATTAAATTTTCTAAACTGCTTTGTAAACTTGATGGAGCATTGCTCAAGTAATAAATTACTTTTTTTAGACGATAGTTTTAGTGTACAGACATTGCCTTTTCATATTCTAATTTGTTGTGCAAAATCTTAAGTCTGTGAAGTATTATTAACTGATTAAGCTATTGAGTCTTCTCATTTGCGTTTCTTGTTACTATATGTGTCTTTGTAACCTGGTTTGGGGCTTTATTTTTCATTACCTCTGCTATCCTACTGGTCTAAACACTTTCTGTTTCCTTTCTCATGGCTTTGTTGATATCTCCTGATCCTGTATGGCAGTAGTCTTGAGCACAGTCAGAAAGGTTGTTTAGACCTGATCTCCATCTGTTTTTGTTGGCGTTCAGACTATCTTGCAATAAAGAGCCTAACTTCCTCTAAAAGTGGAGCAGCCAGAAGCATGTGACCTGTCAGCCGGTGTACTCTGATTCACAATTGAGGGATTGCTTGATTAAATACAAACTTGGATGTCAAGGTGAGCTTTGCTCTCTGTGCTGCCAGTTAGCAGAGTGGCTGTAGGGCACTGCTCACTGAACAGCCTGAGCCTGGCAGCTGGAGAGTCCCTCCCTGCAGGATGCTCAGGGGCAGATTAGTTAATGCATAGTTGGATAGGTATAGCAAGATTAAAGGAGAGGTAGTGTTTAATTTTGTAAGTGGTCTTTTTCACAGACCTAGAAAGAAAAATTTTCTTAGTGCACGTGTAGAAATGGACTTGTTTGTGTGTGGTACCTAAACGTAGTCTGAAAGTGTGTCAGATTATGCATTGCAGTTACAAGAATATGGCATCTCTTAAGAGCAACCAGTCTGTTACTGTCGAATACTTAAATGTTTATAGGGTGGGCATTAAAGGAACAAACCTTTGGAGAAAGATCCATTAAAAGTTCTGTTAAATTATTTCTCTCCTAGGACCTGAGCTCTATCCAGATGCTTCTATAGTGAATTTGAAAAGGCTTCAAACTTTTACTGTTTAGAGACATGTCTTACTTTAGGGAAAATGGAAAGTCTAGCACTTGTAGCATGCCAGGTGACTTCCACAGTGTCTAGAAAACAGATTTTTTTATGATGAAGCTGGCATGGACTATGGTATTTTGTCCAATTTCAGATCCCCGATTGGTACTTTGAGCCACAGTGCAGGCAGACTACAGGAACACAGTGTTTTAAGACTTGTGGAAAACATGCCTCTTTACTGCTTTGTAGCAGATATGCATTAAGGTATTTGTGGAATTCAATGCTGCAGTTGTTTGTGGTTGTGCTTGATGTACAGGCTGTATCATATGTAACAGTAGATTGCTAACTCTCAGCTCAGGCTTTATTAGCTGAACTTGGTTCTTCCATCTTGTGCATTGTGATAAGTTACTCTGGTGACAAAGAAGAGTAGAGCTCTGGCATCATTGTACTGTCTTAGTGTTATCAAGGGAGGAGAATAGACAGAGATCTGAAAAGTGTTTGATATATGGGAGCATGTAGGCATAATCACCTGGAATTCAGCAGGTGCTTTTATCAGGCTTATAAGGAAAAGTCCACAGCAGTCTTGTACTAGTCTCTTTTTTGTGCAGATTTTACATTTTTATAGGCACATTAAGTGCTTTGATCTGGAATTCGCAGGCAAATAAGTTGGAGAGAGCACATAAACCAAAGCTCATCTCTTCTCTCCTCAATTTCTCTGCCATTCTGTGCCATCATACACTGTCAGTTTTGATCAGAGAATAATATCATCCAAGGGTAAAAACATTACATCTGAAACCAGACTTAAAACTTTTAAAAGAATATAATCATTATTTTATCCTCTAGTGGTTTTTTTCCCCTGTTGATTTTAACATTGAAAGATTCACACTGGTTGTTTTGAACTCCAGTGTCTCAGCTTTACAAGTCCTGATGAAATTTGTTTTGCTTTTCTCCTTTTCCTCTTTTCCCATTTTCCTCCAGAAGGAGAATGTATAGCAAGTAATAGCTCAGTAATGTATTTTTTTAGTTAAAAATTAAACAAAATTTCTATTTAGGTGCTTATTTTGAGGGGAGGAATGTTTCCTGATGTACAGAAACTTCATGGCACGCTGGGAAGAGTATATATGACTAAATGTGCCTCTGCAACAGTATTTGTTCTACGAAAAATCATAGTGAAGATAGACAAGAGTACTAGCTTGAGTTTTCAGTCATCTCTAAAAGTGAAAGGGTGAATTTTAAACCAGTAGTAAAAGCACCACTTGTTTGCTCTTCAGTGATTGCCTTCAGATTTAGAGGGTCCTGAACTCTGAAAAGTGATAAGATACTATTGTTTTGTCTTGTTTATTCTTAGGGACTGAATGTTTAATAATTGACAGAAGAGTTCAGGAACAGGGCTTGGGGGGATGAGGTTGAAGATGAATAGTACAAAGGTGTTTTGAAATGCTTCTGTAACAAGTAATTTTTTTGTCATGTTGTGTTTAGTAGCTGTGCATGTATGTTGTCTTTGAAGAAATAGTGAGGTATGTATCATCTCAGAAGTCACTGTTCCAAATCCTGCTATTTCTTTCTTTCAATAATTGAAAGTCAAATTCCTTTCTAATACTGCCTCACCAGTTTTTACTCTATTTAAAGAACTGTCATTTGTTCTTTAAACTTCCAGCAGTTCTCCTGGAATGAGTCTATTCTGCTGATAGATGAGGATCATTGAGCACACTCCCTAGCCCTGAAGGAGAGACTCAGATCTTATGGGAAGGGTGCCCACCTAGTGATATTCACTGAAATCTTTTCTGCCAGAGGATTGCTAGCCAAATAAATTTGACAAAAAGAACTCAGTCAGAAAAACTATTAATATATATATAAAGGTGCTGACAAGGTAGCAGTAGCTTGCTGGTCTCATTCTTCCTTGTATCTTGTGCATATGGTTTTGCATAGATGGGCTATATTGATTAGGTCCATGGCTTGGGAAATAGCATGGCTTTACTAAATTCTTTCTTTATGAGAAAAACTTGGAAGAACTGCAGGACTGATTCTTGAAAGTAGCCAATGTTGTGTTGCTGAAATCTGGATTTGAATGGCCTTGATTTAAGCAGTGTAGCTAGAAAAACTTTGTGGCAGGTTCTTTCATGGTTCTGTGTGAATTCTGTGTGTCTCAGTGAAGGAGAACATGAAGTGAGAAATGTTCAGAAATCTGCAGGTTTCACGCTTGGGCTGTGGAAGGGAGAGTCTGAGAGCCCAGAGTGGCTTTGCTGTTTTCATGAACCAGATGTCAAGAACCATGTGTTCAGTCCTGAAGAATTGGGGTTTTTTTTGCTGTTTCACTCTGCTCCCCAATCTTTTGCAGACTTTCCTCTTAACTGAGTACTGTTCTATGTTCTGAATATTTGAATAATGTTGACTGGGGGAGGATCAGAGGGTGTCTATGCTTTACTTGATGGTAAGTTGTGTTTCAATGGAGGCTTCTGTGTTGGGAGCTGAATGCAGAATAATAAAAACACTGTACAGCTTGAAGTGACCATGAGTGTTGTAATGTGCCTAAATGTAAAAACCTTATAGATTGGACTTCTACTGATGTAAATCAATTAAAAACATTCAGAGAATTATGAGGGGAGGAAGGAGTTCTTGCTGTTGTTCTCTCACCTAGGAAGGTGTCATCTGGCAGCCGGTCATAGCAAGAACATTTTTACATTCCTGCACAGCTTTATTCTAGCCTAGTTGGCAAGAAGAATTCGATTCTTTTTTTTTCAGGGTGTTTCTTTTCCTCCCCTCCCCCTTCCTCTCGCCTTTTATGTAATGAGATGCTTTGCCATGCTATGAATGAGCTGCAAAGTAATTGGAAAAGGAGTTTCCTGTAACGGGCAGGTTGGTTCTGGCAGTGGAGATTTTTTGCTTTCTTTGTAGCTCATTTTGGAGCTGTATTTCTTGGTTTTCATTGCTTTTTGTAGCTTCAGGTCCAGTATCATTGATATGATCAAGTGCCAGTGTTCAAGAGTTCAGCTTTCAAGCTTGTGGTCCTCTGACCTCAAGGAGAGCACAGAAATACAGGATTCTAGTAGACTGGTGTGTTTACGTTCCTTTCTCCAAATGGTCCCTCCCAAAACTAAAGGCACAGTGTGATGTCCTCTAACCATGGGGTCGCACTTGGGGGTCATTGCAGGCAGTCACTATGCCTGGAAATTTTTTTGTGATAAGTAAATTTGTGTCCTGCTCTTTAACCCACCCACACTGTGGTTTGTAGCCATCCTTTTTCAACTGATGTGTTTCTGCATCACTTTTGTTTAGCCTGAAAATAAGTAATGACTTGTTCAGTGAAAGTAGATTTAGCAAAAATATGTGTGTTATACTTTGAGGTCTTGTTACTGCTTTTTAGTTTGGGAACTGGCAAGTTAAAAACCTGGATTTTGTTGTTATTTTTGTTCTAGCCGGCTTATAGTATGAGTTTAATCTTATTTACAGGAGGAAAATCTGTGTATCAAGTTCTGACTTGCACAGAAGAGATGGTAAAATGGCTTCTAAGATAGAGTGAGGAGGTCTATCAAATTTAAGTAGCAGTTGCCACTTAGCTGTAGATGTTAAACCTTTAAATATCAGGAAAATGGTTGAAACGCCATAATGATATAGTTTATTGCTGGCAGCGTTTTGACATAGTTGTTCCTTTAAATGGGTGTGGCAAAAATTTAAAAAAAAATTGTTTGTGTACTGATAAGCAGGCTGTGTGCTGAAAGGAAAGGCACACTGCTAAAAGTAGGCTGCAGCCCATAAATGGTTATTTTTCCATATTCCTATTAGATGTGGCTTTTGTAATTTCTCTGCACATTAGGTTTTTCAAAGAAGTTCTTAAAATGGAGAGGTTACAAGTGTTCCTTAGCAGTGAGAAATTGCAGTAGTCCTCTATGTTCTGACTTCTAATTCAGGTTCATTGAGGTGGGTTAGTTACTCATTCAGTAGTCACTTGTCCTGCACTGTTCAGCAGAGGAGATTAAACTTGTGAAAGATCAGTTTGCTGAACTCTAATAAATGCAGAACAGAGTTTGAACACTCTGGAATACCAGAACCTGTTGATTTCTTGAACTGATTTCTGTCTCCATTTCAGGATGTCCATCCTTCTAGCTAGAGAGTGTTCAGCCACTTATGTCTTTTTTCGAATCATAGGGAAGATGCATGTAATTTGTGGGCACCCGCCCTTAATTCCTCTGACTTTTTTGATACGCCATGCTCTTCAGAGATGTGAGCATACTGAGGAATATGCAGCTGGATGCAATGGTTTGGGGATATTTTTTAAAGATACAAAGTTGTTAAAAGGTATAGATATATAGAATGGAAGCTAAGTGGGAATCTGTTTGAAGTGTAGGATATGTAGGATATTCTACATGAATGAGAGAAACTCATTGTCATGAGAAATTTCTCCTTGTTTCTTTTCCTCAGTGCAGAGGACTCTGTAAGTAATTGGTGTAAGTTCTCTTAATTGCCTGTGTCAAAGATCTGATCTTGGGGACATGTGGTTTTAGTCCATTTTTCTGTTTATTTATGCTGTTTCCTAAGCTGCTTTATGCTGTGTTGCCAAAGTGAAAGAAAAGCTAAGAATAGAGGAAGTGAGTTCAGTGGTTTCCCTTTTCAGCATAATGTACAATTGACAACTTGTATCTGCCTCAGGTTAGAGATGGTTTGAATATGAAGGCGATTCTTTCCTTAAAAATCTGAGAATGGGTGGATTTGAATGCTGATTTTAGAGTTTGGATAGTCATATGAATGTTCAGGCAGCTTGCCTTATGGCTAACTTGATGAAAACAAAGACACATGAGTTTTTGTTTTCTATTTTTGCTCTTTTGTATTCAAGTTCTCCAGGTTCTCACTAAAAATGGCAATGAGTCTTGGCCTTGTCAGATAAGGGAGATATTCCATAAAGGGTGTAACAGAAGTCAGATCCCATTTAAGGACAGCAAAACTCAGATCTAGTTTTTACTACCTGCTGAATAGAAAAGCTTATAGATGATGTAAAAGTCTGATCAAATCAAGTTATTTTGTTGTTAAAACAATTTTCTCTTCAGTATGTATCATACAGTTTCGGTAAATACAATCTAGTATATATAAATAATAAGTAAATATACTTAAGTATCTGCTATCCTGATGTTTGAGTCTTGAACAGGACTGCAGTGTTTGACTGCATCAGAATTTAAGTTATGTGCCAAAGTATCTGAGAAGCAAGACTAAGTGTGTGTGTGTTCAAGATGGAGAAGAGGTGATGTTTACAGGTTCCACCCTTGTCTTGAATGTCTGCAGGTTTTTTTTTTGCAGGTTCTTTGTACGTAATAATAGATCTGCACCTGTGCCTTCATTAACTTCAAACTGTTTAAATTTTTTATGTATACACACACACCTGCCTGTGGCGCTGTTTCTGTGAATAACTTTATTTGTAATAGGATTTTAAAATACAATTTGCAGAGGGAGGTGGTGAGGAGCTCCAGGAATTAAAATCTATCACAATCTGTGATGCCTTTGTTATAAAGGAGTAAAATGTTCCTTATGCAGGTGAAATATGGAAATATATTTATAATGTATGTGAATATATATTGTTATTTAATATGCATGGTTTATAATTAATGTGTGTGTGTATATATATATGATATCTGGAACTACATGCAGATAGGGTATGGGAAGATATTCAACTAAGAATGTATCTGTTGATTAAGACATTACTCTTAAGAAGTACCATAGCCTATCAGATTTGCCAATCTTACTGCCTCTTAATTTCTGGTTTTTGGGGTTTTTTTGGGGTCTGAAGAGAAGAAAAATTTAAGAGGTACTTTATTATCTAAGAATAGATAAATACCTGTGAATGGACTGATTACCTATGATTTCATACTGTTAAACCCAGATGCAGTAATTTGTAAGAATCAGATAAATGCTGAGAGTAGATAAAATGTCTTAGCTTCTCATGTGTTTTATTAACGTTGGAGCGTCTTTTTTGCTCATTGAATTTCACTTATTAATTCTTAAGACAATAAAAGGTACCTTGGAGATTTTACAGATAATAAACTAGGCTTAATTATTGCTATTTAATTTTATTGTTAGTCATAATTCAGATGTGGGACTTCAGAGAAAAGGTGCAATGTGTGCCGGCCTCAGCAACAATGTTGACACACATTTCTGATCTGGCATTTGAATGCTAATGTAACTGAGACTGCTCAACAGATTAATTATTGGAGTGTTTTTTGGTGGCAAGTTGTTTTTGATTTGGTTTGATTTTAACTGCTTTGCCATAACATAACCTCCTTCTTCTCCTCACCCTTTCTGTAAGATAGTTCTTTTCATCAGAGGTTAACTGCTCCCTGACTATGAAGATCAGGTTTTTATTTTGGTGAGCAATTCCTTGAAATGGCAATCTTTTAAACACAGATCATTCTGATGGCCTCCAAAGATACCAGTACCTGTTAGGCTGCTATAGTAGTGGGTACTTGAAAAACATATGAGTAAACACTCTATATTACCAACTTTTTCTGAAATCTTTTGAACTAATTATTGTATATATCATGCGTATTTGGGTAATGTCTCCCAGCGTAGGTGAACTGTTCTGTAGCACTGCTGCAATTCTAAGGGAACTTCTGTTTCAGATAAGGCCAGGGAGATGCTTGAAAGTCCAGATACTGTAACAGCATTTCTGGGTCAGTTTTTAGAAATGCTGTTAAGACAAGAGGACATATGTTCTCACATTGACAGATTACTTAGAAGAAATCTCACAAGATTGTTAAATTATTTGCTTTGGGAATCCTAGAGGATGCTGGGTTTTATTTTGTTAGAATCAAAGTGTTAGTTCAGTCTCTGTTCAAGATTCTTTGAAGCTTAGTTTTTACATTCAGTTGTATTCAGTATCCTTTAATGCAATTCATTAATGAACATTCTCAGAAGACCTGTTTCTTTAAAAGATCTGTCCTGCACTGACATCCTGAAGCAGCCTGACATGCTGTTTCTTCTAATTTGGTGTATGTCATTAGATGTCTGTGTTGTCTTGTAAGTTAGATATCCAGTGTGTTTTAACTTTGTATCAAAGAAAGAATGCAGAATTTGGGGAACATGTGAGTGAAAGGGTCAGAGCTGCCAAGAATCAGGAAGCAGAACACAGCCAGGACATTGCTACAGAAACAGGTGTTTATCAAAGGGAAATGCTTATATAAGCCAAGACTGGCAGAATACTTGATGCAACAGCTGGCAAAAATTATGTTAAAAAAAAAAGTTTGCTGGCAAAAATGTTGTTGTAATGTTTTTTATTTGGGGCTTCTGAGCAGGTGGTTAGACTAGATGAACTCCTGAGGTCCTGCCAAAGCCAGATTGTGACTCTACATACGTACATACCTCTGTGTATAAACACATACAGTAATGGCCCATGGCTGGATAAGAGAGGAGACATTCACTCAAGACCTCAAGCTGTGCAGTAGTGCTGGGCTGGTGAAATGGTGGACTTCGGAGCTGTGCAAAGGGCTTGTGTTGTCAGGCTCATGCTGGTGCTGTTAGTCATGTTGGTGAGACTGAAGCTGGCATGTGAATGTGCCTGTGCTTGTCATACTTGTTGCTGCTTTTGTCTGTGGAAACCGGCTTAGAGAGGGGAAGAGCAAGGCGTTCTCTGCCTGATTTGTCCAGTTATAGGTGTTATCTTTGGAGAGGTGATGATGGAGTCCATACACTGTCTATTGTATTGTTACCATCTGCCACTTAACAGACATGGCTTCCCATGGAAACCAGTATTTATTTAAAAAAAAACAAACAAACAAAAAAAAAAAAACACAAACCAAAAAACCCAGTTGCTGATGCAGGCGCCTTTCAAAGATTCTAAATCTTTTCCTCATTCAGTGAAAGATCTGTGAAAGAAAAAGGAATTGGTGGGTTTGCTCAGGATTGTGAATAGTGTAGATATCTTAATTCCTACCATATTAGAAGCTTAGCTGGCAGCTGTGTTGCAGAAATTTGCTGGTATATATTAAGTGTGTACACACACACACACACACTTTTATTTATATAAAATATATCTCCATCCTTTTCTATACCCTTGTTTACAAAGTAGCCTTTTAAAAGTTTTTCTTTGTTTTTATTAGTTGTAGAAAAAACATTCCTGTAGAACAATAGGCTGAAAGGCAAGGAAATCAAGAAAGGTAACAGCAAATCTGTTTCAAAATGCAGTCTTTGTTCTAAGGCCATGTTTTAAGTTATGTGGTGTTAAAAGTTTGAAGTCTTTCCAAAGGACATTATTTCAATATTAGCCGTAGTTGGTCAGAAATATTTGTCCTTTTCCTGGAGTGTCCTACAGTCCCTTATCAACCTCAGTGAGTAACAGAAGCTGTAAAGCTGACTTTGCTTGCTGTGAGAGGGTTTTCTGAGAATAGAAAGATGTGACTGTTTCCGCAAGTAGTCCCGCACAGTTTGTTCTACTCTGGTGTCCCTCTGTTCCACCTCTCCCTCCCAGGGATGTACATGGAGTTCTGTGGTGTCAGGAACTCCAGCCATGACTGATGTCTCCCTGTACTCCAGCACTCACACCTAATGGCATTAGAAATTGTTGGAAGTTAAAGTAGCCTTTAAAGTTCTGATTCACCTGAAGTAGTAGCTTGGGGGAGAGAGTTTGTAGGCCTGGTTTGTTCTGTTGATGATGGTTAAGTGGGTGTATAGGATGGAGTGATGTGCTTTTCTACTGAGGAGCCCAGAGGAATTTTGTGCTTAAGGTTTCTCCCCAAGCAAAATCCAAATCTTGCCCTTTGAGTTGATCAGACATTTGCGAAGGGCTGGATTAACTGAGTTATGTCTGTGATTAAAATGCTTTTCTTTTATCTGACTGGAAGTGTTTAAGAGGTCTAATCTCAAATTAACAATAGCGATTAGTTAGCATGAATGACTTGTGAAATCTCACGTTCTAAGTGTGTCTTAAATTGAAGCTAGTTTTTGTGAAGATGTTCATTTTAGGGTCAATGAAAGTTTTGCCAGTGCTCTCTCTTAGCTGTTGTTTCTTGGAGGTGTGTCTTTGTTTATTGTAAATGAACTATCAGGTGATCTTTGCGCAGTCTGAGGGTTTACTGGTGTTTTGAGACCTTTTTAACTAAAAGCTTTAGGAGCACCAGCAGCCATAAGTAATTTTCTTTCCTAGTAAAATAATAATAGTTCTCACAACTTTCAGACCAAATAACACTTGTCCTCTTTTTTTTCATTTGCTTTATTTATTCGTTCATATTTTAGATTTTTCACTGGCTCTACCTACAGAAGAAAATACAAATTTTTTTCCTTAACTATTTATCAGAATTTTTTGTTTGTTTTAATGGAGCTGAACAGCAATGAGCTCATTATAGACAAAGGAGAAATTCCTCATTTTTCTTGTTGTAATGTGCTGCTCAGGAGCAGCAGTGTGTCTTGTCTGTTTGCAAAATCTAAAAATCTTAACTCCACAGATCAGCATGAATTTGCTGTACCACTTCATGTTCCCTTCTCTTGTGATAGTGGAGCTGACAGCTTGGTATATATGAGCAGTGAACTGATTCAGCTGAAAATAAACCTGACAAATCATATGGTTAACTCGTAGCTAAAGCTGTTTCCTGATTCATTTCACCATATTGTGGGATAAATTCTGGTTCTGGCAGAAGGGAAGAAGTGACAATAAGGGCCCAGTTGTAAGAAAATGAGACTGTCCATTTTGGACTAAGTTAAAACCATAATGTATTTTTTTTTCCCCAGTAAAGATTTTCTCATGAGTTCACAAGAACACCAGTGTTTTCTTCAGTTTCATACTGATATTTGACTATTTGGTTATGTGGGGTAAGCTGTGCTTTGGGTTGAATGTCTGTTTACTGTCACCAAAATTGTCACTTCTTTTGCTGGCTCTGTGTTTTGGAGTGCAAGAAAAATGTAAAGCAAAGGATCTATTTCATATTTTCAAAACTTGCTTTTGAATTAGAAGGCTTTTTGGGGCAGGTGTTTATTCATCAAATACTGATTTGTGCAATAAGTTGTCCAGTTCTGACAGCAGTAATGTGTTTAATTCTCTTACTCTGCAAAGAATAGGCTGTTCTGTCCTCTTGGCACGTCTGTCTTATGTCTTCAAAACACTTTTCCGTAAACTTTTGTACTCTGGTCTGAAGTTCTGTGTTCTTAACTGTGCAGCATGTCATCCATATCCTTCAGAAGTCACTGCTCTGATTTTTGAATACACAGTTCTGTAAGCAGCCAAGTGGCATGTTTTATCTTGAAAATGAGAATTTACCTTCTTTTTTTTTCTCTCCTGACTGCTTGAATAGAGCTGAGAAATATAAAATGTTTTTATAATACCCAGTCTGGTGATCTTAAGAGTAGTCACCCAGTAGAAACCCCAGGCCAGGTGTCCCCTGCAGTGCTGTGCTGCCTGGTGCTCTTGCTCCCCTTTTTAAGGCACGTTTGGTGATACCAGCCAGTTCCACTCAGTGCCCCCAGTTCCATATTCAGCACCAGTCTTCTTATTCCTTCACTGAACATCTCTGTGTCTTCTGTTCAGCTTTCTGTCAGCACTTTTAACTGCCCCGGAGACACCTGGTCTTACCTGATCTCAGACTCCGGCAGTGAACACCAGGTTGTGCCTTCCCCTCCCAACCACCCCTCGCTGTATTTTGGGATAGGGAGCTGTGTCTGCCCTGGGCTGCTGGCCAGGTGGGAAGCTGGGCCTTTTCTGCCTGGGTGGTGATGTTAGTGCTCCTGTGCCAGTAATTGCATTCCCCAGTCTACTGCACAGACAGGATTAATACTAAGAACAGCTCCATTCTTTCATTTTAAAGGGTTGTTATGTGAGGAAGTGAAATGAGGTTTGTATTTGTCTCTCTCCCTGGTGAGGTTCATTTACCTTTGACAGAGTTGCATAATGTATGTTCTGTAACTAATAGCTGAATTAGAAGTTATTGTGCAGGAAATAAATTTATCTGATGCAACCCTTCTTGTGATGATAAATCTAGATGATGTGCTTCTTGGGAAGTAATGAGGGCTAATAACTTGGAAATAAATTAAGTAACTCATGTATCTTTTTTTCTCTGTCTTTTTTTTTTCTTTTTCTAGAACCATAGAGCAGACCCAGAAGAATTATTCACAAAACTGGAACGCATTGGGAAAGGCTCCTTTGGTGAGGTCTTTAAAGGAATTGATAATCGGACACAGCAAGTGGTTGCTATAAAAATCATAGACCTTGAGGAAGCAGAAGATGAAATAGAAGATATACAGCAAGAGATAACTGTTTTAAGTCAGTGTGATAGTCCTTATGTAACAAAATACTATGGATCATATTTAAAGGTAATGTATAGTATTGCACAAAGATTTGCTAGAATGCTGCTAGGAACACCATCTAAAAATAAGTGAGATGTATTATGCCACCTTGACATTTTTTTAGTAGGTTTTTATTTTATTTTGAACAGAGCTTTCCACTTAATTTTCCTCTTTTTGCTGCTTGTTCCTTGAGGCTGGAATGATTAGAGTTGATACAGGATTCCTTTTGCCATTGCTGTTGCTTTTAGTCCTCGGTTTTCTCTTCTCCCTCCACAGTCCCTAGAATGATTTTGTGGCCTTTCTGGGTAAGGACAAAGTACCTTCAGAGCTATAGAAACAAAAACCCTGTACTGTGTAGAGGTGTGTTTATAATTATGCAGCTTAGTAGGCCTGAGACAAAAGTAAAACTGACATCAGCAGTTATGTAATCCCTGTGCGAAATGTTATCTAAGGCATAATTTAAAAACAAACAAACAAAAATGAAAACCCACAGGAATCCAAACTGTTGAGTAAGACTTTTTGACTTGCAAAACTGTTCAGGTACAATCACCTTAAATAATGCTTAAATGTTTTGCGCTGCAGACATGTTTTAGAGGGTTTAAAAAAAACCTGAAACCATTTAATAAAAGCCAAAGTGTTAATCATAGCTAGAACTATGTTAAATGTCAGGGGGGAGGGGATTATTTGCTTGCATTTGGGATTTTGTTTGTTTATTTCTGGTTTATTTCCTTCGGTTTCGGGGATTTGTTTGGTTGGTTTTGGGGCAGGTGAGTGTGCAGTTTTGTTTTTTAATGTCTGGTGTCCCCCTCAGCATTTCTGGCTCCTTAAGGTGGAGTGGGGTTTTTGATAGTCTAAAGACAAATCTCTGATAATCGTTTCCTATGTCACACTTGTGCTGTATCTTCCAGTGATTTACAGAAATTATTTAGTTGTGTTCTTTGTAAATTTGGCTTTTCTCCTGTTTAAGTTGCCAAAGTATTCAATTTTTAATATTTTAATGCTAAGTGGGTGAGTTATGTTTTTGGAAAAATTGATTTGGTGGGAGTTTGTTTTGTTTGTTCTTAGGGGGTTTTAGTTTGTTTTTTTTCTGTGAGGGGTGATGAGTGGAAAAAGCACTTTATGTTATGAATTCAATAGGAAAATAGTCTCTTCATTATTTGCAGCAATATAGGTATGAAAAGTTAGTATAGTTATTCTATCAGTGCTGTACAACTATCAACTTGTGGTTAGGGTTTTTTGGTTTTTAGAAGCTCCTGGCAAATACCAGATCATGTTAATGCTGCAGTAGTGGAGTTCTTTCCATTTCTATTCTAAATGGATAGATTCTGAAAGATTAATGTTGATCTCTTGTTTGCTTTTCACACTTGTAATGTTTCTGGGGAAGGAAAATTTCCGTGCTTGGAGCTTGGGGAGGTGTTTGTGGACTTTTGGTTACTTTCCCATTCCTTTAAGAAATTCCTCTTTATAAAAAAAAAATACAAAAACCAAACACAAAGAAGCCTAAAAAGTGGTTCACAGGAATGTTTTTCATCCCAGACTAGCGTGATAGGTAATTCTGCTGCTTGCCATTCCCCAAGTAAAGGAGTAAAAATGCCCACAAATAAATGGGTACTTTTAATTCTGTAATTAAAAATGAATAAATAAAATTACTTTTAAAGTAGTATCTTTTATCTAAATTTTTCTTAGGCTAGATTTATCCTTGGTTGTTAATACAAGATCTTTAAGCTTGAGACTCCTCAGGGAAAGAGGGTATTGGCTTTTTTAAATGTGCAAAGAATCTTTTATGCTGCCTTTTCATTATTGTAATAACAGGTATTTTAAGAGTTGTATCTGCATACTTTTTTTTTTCTTTTTTTTTTAAACTTAATTGCTCTAACTTTTAACTTTTTATTAGCTATTTCTTTGAGAGTGGCTGTCAGCCTGACTCTTTGGCTGTGTGGTACTTCATTAAGGATTTAATTTCTCTATATAGTGTATCTCTTGGAAACAGGGAAATAGGTACAGTTGTATGCTAAATGACTGTATAATTAAAGGTTGACAAATGTCGAAGTTAAATTCTGAATATTAAGGCTTCTTATTTCTTCAAAGCAAAGTCCTAGGCTGCAGAGCTCAATAGCAGTTTGTCATGGATATGACTGGTGTGGAGTTCACATTCAAAGCGATCCCATATGTTTGTTGCTGGATACTTCAGTTTATCTGTAAATATCACTGAAAAATTCCTAGAAATACCTTTTAAGATGATGGCTAAAAAGAGTGTAAGCATACAGTAAATAGAAGGTATTTCAAAATTTGAAAGTTTTCTCTTTTTCCTTTGCATCTTTATTTACAGGGAAATGAAACAGTTGAGCCAGTCTGCTGTCTTTCAAATCATGCTTATAGAAATAGCTATAGGATAGAAATATAGACTATAAAATAAAACTATACAATATAAATAGAAATAATTCACTAAAATGTAGTAATCATACATCTAGCTCTCTCTGAAGCTCTAGGAATGCCATTAGAAATGTTTGTGAGTTTTACACTGTTTAAATCAAAGAAACTTAGTATTTTCCTGACTAAATACCAAAGCAAACCCTCAGTGCAAAAGCATTCAGGTTGCCTATAACACTGATGTTTCTTAGTGCAGTAACCTAGATCTGGTTTAGGTCTTTAAATTTGATGTTTTTACTTTGAAGAAACTACATTTGAGAATGTGTGTTGGTTTCAGGTTTTTCATGTGGGCCTCAGTTCATCCAGTTGAACTGTAATAGAACATCTATTGTAACTTACTCGGTTTTTTTAAAATCAATTTTAAATAAGCTTTGGGTAAACAGATCATTCTTGTCATCATCAGTTAGTTTGAGTTTTCCCTCCAGGGAGATCACATATTTGATAGCTAAAAAGTTGTTTATGACTAAAACACAAAAGAAGAGATGTTAATTGTGAGGGAGTTCTAATTGCAAACATTTCAGATGAGATATTTTGTTTTTGTACAGTTGGCTCTCTATATTCTTTAGTTTCCTCTCACTTTAGGATGCAAAGACAGCCCTGTGGCTGATGGGGATGGAGTGGCCCAGTCCCAGGGAGCCCAGGGCCTGCCAGCTGCATTCAGGCTCTTCCAGATGCCCCTGCTGCTGAAAGGCAGAAGGAAAGAGGGTCTTTATTTCAATTACTTGACTTACTAATTTGTAACTTAGTCAGCCGTGTAAGTTACTCTTATGTTCTGCAGCCTGGCTGCTCATTAGCTACAGCTTGTACATCTGACTTGTAAATGTGGTTTTAAAAATGTGGACAGTCCCTTAATAGTTTCCATAACAGTGCAATGTTTTTGTCAGTTATCAGGTATTTTAGTCTTTAAAAACCTTGTCCTTGGTACAGGATGGCAAGATCTGCTTCCTTGAGGTTCTTGGAATAAAGTTGATGCCAGTTTTCAGGTTTTGTGACACAAAAAGGTGAAAAACCCCCATAATCCTTTAATTTAGAATACCCGTATATCTTGAATTTTGAAGTTCAAATGGGAGTTTCCCACTGAATTAACCTAAAAGCTTAAGCACTAGAAATTTTTTCCTAAATTTTCATTGTGTATCTGGCAAGGTCAGTAGTGTTTTCTAAACATCCTGGTAGGGGACATGCAAGCATGTAAATAGTCAAAGAATGCACCTTAATAAACACATTTCTGTGCGACAGTAAAATATTTTACCTTTAGATCATGTTTCACAAATATGTGTAGAATTGTACAAGCTTACAGCTGTATTAATGCAACTTTTGTGGCTGTAAAATAACTTAAGTCCTGATGTAAGTGTCTGTAGATGTTCATATTTGTGAAAGCTCAGGATCTAAATTTGTCTCCTCATCCCATATTGCACTTTGATTGCAGTTAAGATCACATCTCAATAAATAAAACATTAGATGTGGAGGGTACATCTAATTAAAGTGCATAGGAGTGCAGCACCGTATGGTTAGGTAGCTAAAATGAGTGTTTTCCTCCAGCCTAATGGCTTGTTGAAATGTATTGCTACCCTACCAGTTCAGACAAGAAAAAGATTAAAGGTATTAAAAATTACCCTAGTTCTGACATGTTCTGGTTACACAAATTTGTGAAACTTGATAAAATGCTTCAGCTGTACTTTTTATCTTGTCCCGTAGAGGTAGACTTTCTCTTGGTGACTGAAGTTCCACAATTGTTTCCCTTATTTGTGCCATTTAGACCAAGGTTTTCCATTTCTATCCCTGTAGCTATTACAGCCAACTGGGCTTGCTCTTTTCTTTTGCAATTAAACCAAACCTAAAGTTATTTTCAGCCTTTCAGGTTTGAATGTGGAAAAATCCTATAGTAGCATCCAGATAATTCCATCAGAATTGTACAGCATTTTGTGCAGTAAAGTTTTGGGACAATCTAAAGATACGGTTGTTCTACATTGTCTATTTATACTTGGCTGACTGAAAATAGCTAGGAAAAAGGTTGTTCATGCCTGGCTAGAAAATATCCACACCCGGTTTCACTGGATAGTAGCAATTTCTTTGAGACATTATTTGAGAAGCACAGTACTTACTCGTTTTCACCTTGTACTGTTTTCAAGTAATGGTCAAATCCTCCAAACATGTCTGGTAACCACAATG
This sequence comes from Xenops minutus, assembly GCA_035221455.1. Taxonomy (NCBI): domain Eukaryota; kingdom Metazoa; phylum Chordata; class Aves; order Passeriformes; family Furnariidae; genus Xenops; species Xenops minutus. Next base: position 8,023,076 of record JAWWEE010000142.1, on the reverse strand, counting down.
TTTGCCTTGAACAGGAGTTCCTTGTAGGTCTTCTGAGCTGACAAAGTTGGGCTTTATAAAAACTGCTAAAATTAGCCAGCCCTTCCCTGCTGAGATCATAATATTGGAATAGACTCTCATAAATGGTGTGGATTTAAAATTCGGTTTAAATCTAATAGAGCACACTTTGTTAAGGTATTTGGATGTGGTGCTTTCAGAGACTGCACCTTTATTTGCATGTTGAGTTTTCTTTAGATTTCCATCCCTAGGCATGCCATAGGGTGGGAAAACATACAATAGAGAATGCAAGAGGCTTTAAAGAGTACTCCTGCCCTAGGTTTGTGCTCTGTTATAAGGAACTAGCACTAGTAAATATTTGCTGGAGATTACACAGTGTGTATGGTACTTCACCAGCTCTGGTTCCATGGAGTATTTTTAATAACTAGTTTTAATTTAAAATAAATGTATTTATTCACAAAATTTCCTGGAGTAGTAGCCCACAGATTCATATTTGAGTTTCTTCTGAAATGTGAATGGACTCTTGTCAAGCAAGTAGCAGAAGATCCCAGTTTTGAAACATACGGTCTGTAGATCTGCTACCAAATCTTTCCAGTTTTGTTCATATGAACCAGCCACCTTTCACAGCAGTGTGGCAAGAGCAAAGTCAGTGTCTAGACATCCGTGTTAGAAGAATTTGTCAGTTCTACTAGCTGAAACCTTTCCACAGAGAAAGTGCAGAAACTCGTATATTCACAGGGGCTGAGGATCAGATAGAATATGGCAAAGGAATGCATGAGCTCTGCAGTGTTGCTAGACACAGTTAAAAAATAGTAATTCCTAAGACAGGTGCCTCAAGTCACATACTTTTTGTTGAACTATATTGCTCTTATCTTTGACATTTTAATGGGTGATTTTGAACCTCTGATCTGAAAACTTGGCAAACCTGAAGGTTTTTATATGGTGGTTCCAGGTCTGGCAGTGCAATTTCTCCTGGCTGGCGGTTTTAGTGGTGCTTTGTATGTTAGAATGGGAGGGTGCGTATGGTAGCAGGCGAGTTTTGTGCCAGGATGGAAGTCCTTAGGTACAAGCGACATAAATTGGAGCTTGTGGACATGTCAGGTACACACTTGCACAGGTACCCTGTAGGTGAAGAGGCACCTTGCAGCTGCCTTCATGAGGCTTTAAATTTCTGCTGTCTTTGAAATATGTTTGCACTCACACTCTTGCTCAGAAGTAATTATAAGTTCTGATTATTTTCCTCTGATATGAGATGTGGTGGTGTTACAATAAAGTTTCCAATTCAAATTTTCACAAGTGACTGGAATTGATAATTCTAGTGCAAAGACAGTCTAAGAACTGCAACCTTACTTTAAAACACTTAGTTTAAACTTAAACCAACACCTAATCACTTCTTTCTGTAAATTTCATTTCTTTCTAGCATTTTAGATGCTAGTGTTGATGGGGTTTTTCATTGCTTTTTCAAATACAGAAGTCAAACTTATTAATTAATATTTTAGACTTCACAGGAGCTCTCTGATCATTCTACAAGAAGTAATTACGTGTAAGTTGGTGCTTAATGGGACTCTGCATTTGCCTTCTCCTAACAATGTGCTGGTAGTCTACTGAAATCTATATAATTTCTTTTATGGCAGCCTTGGACTTCTAACAACTCATGTCTTCCTTTACAGGGCACAAAACTATGGATAATAATGGAATACTTGGGAGGAGGGTCAGCTCTGGATCTTGTGAGTATATGATTATGCATTAGAAGTACCAGCGAACTTTACTACATTGTGTTTTTATAGCACTGTATAAAAATCAAGTACCTGGAGGCAGGTAGTAGTATATCACTGTTACATTGTAATGCTCCAGAAGTAGTTCTGTTACATTGAATTCATGGTCATTTTTTGGATTTTGTTCTATGTCTCTAAGCATTAGGAAGCACCCATTTGTTCTCAGTCAAATGTAAGGCAATGTTTTTTTAGTATGAGAAGTAATCTTGCTGGATGTGGTGGGGTTTGGAATCCTCTGTCCGTTCCTTCTCACCTCAGTAGAATTCATTACACTTAAGTAAAAAATGTTTCCTTTAGGTTCGGGTCTCAGAAGTGAATGAAGCTTGTGTCCATGGATACAGCTAATTTTAACTGGTTAAAAGGTGTTGGGTTTTCCATTTTCAGGTATTTTCAGTAAAGCATGAAAGTGCCTTTTACTTCACATAGTGTGGCATTTGTGGAGGGTGTAGCTTGGAGAGTGCACAAGCACAGTCCACAGTGTGTGGCTGTGGTTTCCCCGTAGTTTCAGTGCAGTTCTGCCCCAGCCTCAGCAGAGTAATGCTACAGACCCACCCTTTCCTGTAAGATAATGTAGCTCAGTCCTTCTTTGTGTGATTCTGAAGGGAAAATATCATGTCTTCACTATTACAGAATGGTGATAATTACGTATTTACTAACAGGGATCTTGTCTGTGAGGGTTTTGAAGTGTGTACTTGACATTGCAAATCTATTTTAACTTCTTTATGGAATTACATTGCATCAACTCAGCTACAGGAATGCAAAGGCATAGTAATTACGTGTAGCATGTGGTAGTTGTAGCTCTGGAACCTGGCCATTTTGAGAAAAGGCCTGTGAGATACTCTTAACGTTTTTGAGTAATTGATACTCTTCTGTGGAGTGTCAGAAATAGTGGAATAGCTTTTACTAGTGACAGTTTAAATTACTGAACCTTTAGAAAAATAAAATTTGTTTTGTCTCATTTGCCTCACTTGCCTTATAATTCCATGGTGTTGGATATTTCAGTGCTGTGTTGGTGGTATTTTTTTCATAACAGGATGACCCACCTTAATTGCTTCTGTTTTATTTACATAGCTTTCTAACCTGCAAAGTTTATACTTGCTCCATACTAGCAGCTTTATAATAGTACATTATGTTCTTAATGCAAAAGCAAGCATGGAATGGAATCAAAAATGCTGGAACAAGTAAAAACTGAATCCTTAAATTTTAAACCCAGAGTCAATACAGATGAATCTCTTGTGAAATAAACTGGGTTACTTAATTAATCTAAATTGCAAAATTCAGTATGCTGTGTTTTGTGTCTGTAGGGAAACATAACTGTGGAAAGTTAGTTCTTGCTTTTCATGTGCTTTGCATTCTGAGGGGAGCACAGTGTATGTTAGAGAAGGAACAGCATTTTCAATGTGTTATCTATCAATAGAGATTATTTTGAAGATGATCGTTCCAGTGGCACCTATTTCTACTAGAGTGTTGACATAATTGCCTGTTTCATGGATTCTCTTAGTTCTTTACTTTCGAAACTTCTTTCAAGAGTAAGATTTAATTTCATCAAAAACAAGACAAAAATTAGATAAAATATTAAAATTATTTTAATGTGTCTTTTCTCTAAAGCTGCGTGCTGGCCCCTTTGATGAGTTCCAGATTGCTACCATGCTCAAGGAGATCTTGAAAGGTCTCGACTACCTACACTCAGAGAAGAAAATTCACAGGGATATAAAAGGTGTGTAACATTTAAAGTATAACCTTTTTAAAACCTTTGAAAACCATAAGAGCAATATTCTAATTTGGCTATTATTTCCCCTTGGCAGCTGCCAATGTCTTGTTATCAGAACAAGGTGATGTTAAGCTTGCTGATTTTGGAGTTGCTGGGCAGCTGACAGACACACAAATTAAGAGGAACACCTTTGTTGGAACCCCGTTTTGGATGGCCCCTGAAGTTATTCAGCAGTCAGCATATGATTCAAAAGTAAGTACAAGAGCAGAACATCTTTTCTTTGTGTCTGATGATCCAACAGCATTTACTGTGATTTTTTGCTTTTAGCTCTATCAGTGTAGAGAAGAAAAGTAGATTTCAAATTACAGGGTTTCAAATGCTAAAATTAATAGTAGGATTAAATTGTTTTTATATAGTAATTACGCGTCATTGTATTTCCATGCAGGACCCATGCAAAGTCACCAAGTAAATTGACCACTGCTATGTCTCTTTCAGAGCAATTCCCAGGATGCTTTCAGTGTTGTGGATGGTTGGTTTGGTTTCAATTCAATGTTTCGCATTTAATTCAAACAGTAATAAAGTACTCACAAAGTAGAATACCATCAAAACTTGGCAGTTTATTTAAAACCAGGATGGTGGCTGAAATTTTACTCTCTTCTCAGATTTTTATGTACAGCTCTGCATATAATTTCTTTAATAGTATTTCTGAGGACCTGTGTACTGCTGAAAATTTTAGCACAAGTCACTGATCTGAAAAAGGTAAAATGTCACTTGGTACTGTGGTAGCGTTGTGGTACCTTGTGCATTTCATGGGAGCTGTTGATGGATGACTTAAATGCAAAGGAGAATTTCCCCATGTAAACTAGGAGTAGAAAAGCAGAGGTGCTCTGTTTTTCTGAATAAACCCACAAGATGACCTAGAGTGTGTGGTTAGGGAAATGGCTGCATGTTTCAGTGCTGGCATTGGACTTCCCACTCTGTGGATGAAACCTTAAAGAGGAGCAAGAAATCTAAAAATCCCAGTATGTGCAAAGTAACGTTTTCATGCTGTTTTTTTCTCAAACAGTAAGCACAAAACTGAATGTGATGTGCACATAAAGAAAAGACTGTTGACCATCTGAGGGGTCCTGAAAATATTCACATTGCAGGAGACTTTCCCAGCATCATTCAGACTTGAAGGAATTTGTGTACTTGTCACAAGGGTTCTTGCTGATAAGAAAGCTGTAGTTCTGTTTAGGGTTTCAGTGGTGCAACTGCAATGTGCATGCTCCCTAGGGCATTCCCAAAGTACTAGAAAGGAATATTTGCATTATCTACTTAGACCAAAGTAAGTTTTATTATATAAATGCCATATCTGTGAAGATTTCAGTTACTAAATACTTAGTCATAATAGCCGATACTAAAAGTCTTTTTCCCCTTTCTCAGGCTGACATCTGGTCATTGGGAATCACCGCGATTGAACTGGCTAAGGGGGAGCCTCCCAACTCTGATATGCATCCAATGAGAGTTCTGTTTCTCATTCCGAAAAACAATCCTCCGACTTTATTAGGAGAATTCAGTAAACCTTTTAAAGAATTCATTGATGCATGTCTGAATAAGGACCCAACATTTGTGAGTAGATCTGTGTGCATGTGTATACAGCTGTTGTGGTTTTGTTTTCTACTTTCTGGTGCTTGTGAAGTATTTTACTGGTGTAGTGCATCATTGTTGATTGAAATCATTTTAGAGACTGTACTTTCCACTGTAAATGTTAGAGGTGCTTTTTAATAGTTCTATCTCCATCCTAGTCTCTTTTGTTTAAAATACTCAAAGGAGGAGGTAGAATGCTGAAAGAAATTATGGTGGCAGACACATTCCTTAAATGCACTGAAATATAGGATAACCTCAGAAGAGAGGCTTTAACAGAGGAGAGAATCATCTTAAATCCTTTTCTCCAGCACAACTTTTGCTGTCTGAATTCAGCTTACAGGGAAATGTTGCATTGGAGAATTTTGATTAGTCATTTTCCTGGGTGTGACCTTCTAACATAGAGGAATAAGCTGTGCAGTCTGTGGGTGACTTGATTGTATTTTTAGAGTGCTCGTAAATGTGGATTACTGGCTTTTCTTGACTTCCTGTTTCACTGATTTCCTGATGCTGTACAAATTAGCTCTAGGAGTCCGTTGTCTTACTAAATCTCCCCTATTAACATTTAAAATCATGAAATGTTAGCATAACATTAAATATTTAAAGTGTTTCTTACAGCGCCCTACTGCAAAAGAACTTCTGAAGCACAAATTCATTATGAAAAATGCCAAGAAGACTTCCTATCTGACAGAACTGATTGATAGGTTTAAGAGATGGAAAGCAGAGGGACATAGTAGTGATGAAAGTGATTCCGATGGTTCAGATTCGTAAGTTTATTTTCAGTTTAGTCTCTTTTGGGCTTTTTTTTTTTAATTTATTTAGATAATGTTACTAAAGTAGGTTTGATGCAGCTTCTCTGTGTAATTAACTCCATTTCTGAACACCTGTCTTTGTGCCATTGCTTTTCTTTGGCTTCTTTCAAGAAAACCCCCTAAAATGAGCCTAAAGACTAACGCTTAAGTCAAGCTGTGTGCTCATTACCTCTTTAAACTTTCTCTCTCTGAACTCAATTTCAGTTCTGTTTAAGTGCTATGTGTTTCCTAGTCTGAGACTAGTGATTGTACCAAAACCATTGAATCACAGTTAGAGATATTACAGAGCAAGGTTGAGGTGCTTGAAGAAGTTTGCACAATGCCTGTGGAACAACATGCTTTCTGTAAGTCTCTTGCTTTTCTGGATATCAGATAACTGTTTTAAATGGGATGCCATGGGAGAAGGTAAGCTTTTTGGGTAGATAACATCATCTGTTTGCTTTGATCACATTTCAATTTATCCAGCCTCTTTTAAAGTTCAGTTAATGTTTCAATACATGTTTTTCTTCTCATTTTAAGGAACATGGAACTAATCTGTACAGATTTATTATGCATTTGGGTTACCTGTGCTTGCTTGGTGTTAATGTTGTGACTCGTATTATGTACATCGTGTCCTTTTTCTTCAGGGAGTCCAGTAACAAAGAAAATAACTCTCATCCTGAGTGGAGCTTTACTACAGTTCGAAAGAAGCCAGACGCAAAGAAGCTACAGAATGGGACGGTATGTACAGTCTGAGGAGTTTTTTCTAACTGCTGGTTCTGAAGCTGGTTGAAGGAAGATGGGATAAAACTTAGTATGTTCACTTTTCCTAAGAACTGACTATGGTTTTGTAGTTCAAGAGATGATGCTTCTTAGCAATATTTCCTACACCTATGTCAGCCTCAAATGCAGAATATACTGCAGATGTACTGCTAGATTGGTATCTGTTCCTACAGATGGACATTTTAAAGACGTTTACAATATTGGGGAGTAAAAACTGAGCTGTTATTCTGACCCCATATGACGCTGAGATGTGTCTTCAGGCATTTATTTCAATGTCCCATTATGTTTGTTGATGTACTGTGCCATTGTTGGTTTTGTAATGTCTTTTAAGCACTTTTTAAAATTTAACTGAACTTCCAAAATCACATGTGCAGTGTGTATGTTGCATGGGAATATGCTAATATAATCCTTATTTATTGACTTCTAGGATCAGGATCTTGTTAAAACCCTGAGTTGTTTAACTATGATAATCACCCCTGTGTTTGCTGAGGTAAGTTTTGGCTTAAAAAACTTCTTTGAAAGCATTAGCTAAATATCTCATAACTTTTATAATTTTATCTGGTTTTTTTTTGCTCCTCAGCTTAAGCAGCAAGACACAAATAATGCTAACAGAAAGAAAGCAATTGAGGAACTTGAGAAAAGCATCAATATGGCAGAAGCAACATGTCCAGGGATCACAGATAAGATGGTGAAGAAGCTTATGGAGAAATTTCAGAAGTAAGTAGTTTAGTGATAAGGGGAAGATCTGCTGTGTCCAGTGCTTTAAACTTTTAGCTTTGATAGTTACAGCTAAGGCTTCTGTTTGAGACTAAAACTGGTAGTAACAATGGCTATATCTGGTCTTCTAGGGATGGAGCTTTACTGTACTTGTTGTATCTTGCTTCCTTTAATTTAGGCTGCAGTCTTGTTGTAAGCATACTTATAGCCAATAAGGGAGACAGAGAATCTTTATCTTACCTTTATTAGGAATATTTTCTTGAGAATGCCACTTCTGGTAGTTTTTTCCTATGAACTGTTGAGATGAAGGCATGTACTAGTTTAGTGATGCAAAAATAATTATGGGCTATTTGCCTAGCTGAAACAATGTAATTAAAAACATTTTACTTGCATTTTTTATCTGTAGATTTTCTGTTAATGACTCATCCTAAGAAACTTCACACAATTGACTGCTGTTTCGTATGGACCCAGTGAAACCCACCAAAACTACTTCAAGCTTGGCAGTGCTTAGCTCATGAGCTCCTTGTGCCTTTTGGATCTTTGCAACATATTGATGGTGATTGAGGATTTGAAAGAACCTACTCAACTATTTTGTGGCAGTGCACATGGTTTTATATTTTCAGGAAATTATTTTGTAAAGAACAACTTTTAATATTGTAGTTTCACCTGTTTAATCTGATAAATGTTGAGGTGCAGTTTTGCTTTTAGAAATAATCATTACATTAGTTAATAGAATGTGCAAGTACAGTATGTGTTGATGCTGTTTTGTTCCTGTACATGGGATTGTACAGGTCTTTTTTATTCATGAGTTAAACTTTTGTAAATCACTAACAAGCTTCAGAGAAAATAGCTTTTTCACAAACGTATTCAAAACATGTAATGTAGTGGCAAGGGTATTGCTGTAGCACCTGCTTCAACCAGCATATAGTTACCGTGCCCTGAAAAATAAACCTGCAACAGTATCTATTTTAATTCTAAATTGGTACAGTATTTTAGGCAGCTCTATGATTAAATATATTTGAGAGCAATATGTCACTAGTTTGCAGGTGATATGTAGCAACAGGTCTATCCTGATGTACAGTATGTGTATTACCTTTTAGAACAGGTTTTGAAGTAGTAATTCAGTCTTATATCATCATGGTAGGAAAATTTAGAGCAATACAGTTGAGGGGGTGGGGCTTTTGGCAATAATGGACAAAACCTGAAGTCCAATTTAACTTAATTTAATTTTTTTCCTCTGAGTACACATGCCTGGGTGGAAGGGAGCCAGAGAAGCCGAGCGTCGCATGTTACATACCTCACACGCAGGTATCAGTGTAACACCAGCGTTCTGTGTGGTGGTGTTGTTTCTCCTGTAAGATATTTATACACATTTTTTGTTCTTAAATACATCAAATACAGTACATCAACATAATTTGTTTATAATTTTCTGAAAGTGTATTTTAAATATGTATTTACCAGTTAATATGCAAATAACCGAGTTATAGATATTCTTTCACAAAAAGGTAGTACTGTGCAGTACGGAGTGATTTTTTTTCATAAAAAGTAGGTAAGACTATAAAGTTGCTTTCAGTTATATATTTATGGTACTGCTAGATGGGTAATCTCTTCTGTTGTTTTGGGAGGTTTTTTGTTTGGTTTTTGGGGGGGGGGTTTGGTTGTTTTTTTTCCCTTTTTCAACCCAGTATGTATATTATGCTGAAGTTTTGAACTGGGATTGTTTTTCAGTACTTCGCTGTGGAACTGTTGGTGTAAATTTATTTTTGATAAAGGCTGGGTGTGTTTATTTTATGGTTCAGACCTGCACATTTTGTTTTTGCACAAAAGTCATTTTAAAGAATCTGAAATATATCTGCCAAATATTGAAAAAGTAATGGTGTGCAAGTAAATATTGCATTTTCAGTCAAATGTTGCCATTACATCATTTTTATATAAAGGACACTCGTGAGAGATGGTGGTTAGATATGCCAAGGACAATTATTTTCAATGGTGCCTACACTGTAAAAAAATTACTTTTAACTCCTTGTTTTAATTTTAAAAGAAATGTTTCTGTTTAAAACTTTCATCTGCTATATAACTGAAATTCAATTAGAATTTATATCTGAGAAAAAAGTCTGGAAATAGTTTTTGAAAACAATAATGTTATGGATTAAATAAATATTTTTATAAATGTAAAAGCAGCAAAAGTTGTAAATACAGTTGATCTGAAGCTTTACAAAATAACTGCATCACAGAAACAAATTGTAGTGCTCCTCTAGCTTCTCTAGTTGTTAGTCTTGTAAATCTGTTTATAGATGAAGCTTATTTCAATGTTTTGGGGGGTTTTAAATGGTTTAAAAATAAATATTTAAGTTCTGTAAACTTTCACGAGCTTGTTCTGTTGTGCGTTTTATTCTGGATTTTAGCAGATGTGCAGAGGTGTGGACATGGCTCTTTCAGACTTGTGTTCTAGTTCAGGAAAGGTGATCCTTGTGTGGCATTGTGGGGCATGCTTTGTGTGGGTTCCCCCCCATGCTGTTCTTGTCCAGAGGACACCTGCCAACTGCTGCACCACAGGAATGGATGGAGCAGCCCCAGGGTTCCATTCCTAGGGAGGAGACTCCAGGATCTGTGAGCTCAGACAGACATGTACGGCCAGTGACAATAAGGTAACGATGTCAGAATGCTCTGACTTCACTTGACCTCAGCACTGGGGAGTGAAGGTGCACAAAGGCCTGTGCCACAGATCCCTTGGCTTTCACTTCGGCAGCCTCAACCCAAATTTCATTTTAGGGAGCTCCATACAAATTTTTCAGAATTAAAAACATTTTTGCTTCCATGTCACTTCCCTTAGGGTGTTCTTTTTATGTGGGAGTCCAAGGGGAGAGGTGATGGGATTTCCTACTAAATTTTCTAACTGGTGGCTCTACCCTGTTAAGACAAAATCTTTAATCTATGCAACTCTATGAACAATTCTGGATAGGCGGGGTTAGCGAATGACACAGGAAATTGGAACCTGACCTATTTAAAATATGACTGTAACAAGTTGCTGAATTATGGTGCCTCTTCTTTTCCTGTGAAGTGGGTGGGATATATACCTACCTCATGGGACAGCATGGGGAAAAACCCAGCCACATGTGTATAATACAGCCTGGTTCTCTTATAGCATAGTCCATTCAGGAAGGTTTGTTTTTTATTGTGCTGCACGTGGCATTTCTGCTCCTAAAATCTCTGTGCATCTTAAAACTATAATTAACTAACTCCTAAGAATGGATGTCTGTATTGCTGCTTCTGGAGAAGAGCTGTCTTTTTCCCACATGTGTTAGTTATTGATGAACTGTGTAACTTAATCAACAGTATTCTGTTGCTGGCAGATAGCTAATGGAAAATATATCAAAATATTCATGCAGGAACCATCTTTGTGCTCATTTGGTTTGCCAGGCCTCCTGCTGTAGGTTGAGAAGAATTGCCATTGAAGTAGTTTTATCAAAGTAGTCTGAATTGCAGAAGAGAAGTGTATTTGTTCTTGGGTAGATGAGTCTTTTATCAGTGTAACCACTTTTAAAGCCCTTGGTCTCTGACCCCTCTATTCGCTTCTGTACAGTAATTAAGTGTCATCCCACCTGCTCCTGCCTCTGATTGAATGTTGGTAGCTGAGTAGGAGATACGTAGGTTTTGATGTGTTTGCACAGAGTTTAGCAATTGTTGAAAGTCTGATTTTTATCACACTGTTTTATGACAACACTGGAATAAAATTATTTTCCTCTTTGCAAAGGTTTAATGGTATGTATGTTGGCTTGTCTTATTTCACATCTTTCCAATAAGTGATGTAACACTTAATACAGAGATGAGTTAACTATGCTGAAACCTGTCAGTGCTTCTCCAAACTGAACTTGTTTGAATACTGTGTACATTTTGCTTCTTTTTATTTCCTAACACCTCTACCCAGAAAATTGCTGAACATCATGTATCTGAATTTCAAGATCAGCTTTATCTATTTTATCTAAATTTTCATCTATTTTATCTAAACTAGTTACCTCAGTCTGTACTGAGTAGATTAATGTTTTCACACTGTAATGCTCATGTGCCTCCTCCCCTTCAGTGATTCTTCCACATGTAAGGGCTGTAACAATTTGCATTTTCCAGATACTGCTGTCTGTCTTTCACCACCAACAGATCAAATACTTCCATGTCCTCTCTGTGTCCTTGTTTTCTTCCCTAGAGAAACATAATCACTGAAATAGATGTTCTCATCTTTTTGGGGTGAAATAGGCTGAGCAGGGACCAGTGGGGAAGGACTTACTCAAGGTTTGTTTCAGTTGTTCCTCAACATGTGAGGCACTGCTTACTGGGATTGTTCTTTAATTTTAATTCCCGAGAAAGCTGGTTTACGCAATGGATGTAGCTTGAAGATGTTAGTTTCTGTCACTTGCTGACAAGCTGCTTTGTTCCTCTGCTATTGTTGACCATCCTGTAGGATGTGCTGAGGCACAGTGCCCATGCTCTGCCCCAGTGCTCTCTAGTCAATGGAAAAATCCAAAAATAGTTCCCAAGTCCTTGTTTCTCCTTCTTAGTGCTGTTTTCCCAGCATAGTCTTGAACATCAGAGCTGGCAGCTCCTGAAGATTTGGGCAGGATACTCTTGGTGGGACTGTCTGCTCTGGGACATGATAAGGTAAAGGTGGCCTGGGCCAGCCCCCACCTCTGTCCACCTGTGTTCAGGAGCTAACAGTGATTGTGGGTGTATTCCTGGGAGGGACATTTTCCCAGGGCTGTGTGTGCAGCCTGTTTGAAACACTGCTGCTCTTTTAACCCTCTACCACGTAGTGCACACATTCTCTGTAGTGAGTGGTGGTTCTTGCTCTTTCCAAGGTGCAGAGCTTTGGGAAAGGGAAGGAACAACTCTAACCAGAAAGATTATACCTTTTTTTTGATGGAGTGCATGCCAGGGCAGCATGAGAACTCAGAGTAACCAATAGCAGAAGCAAGCCTTGCAGTGTATTTGCTTGTTGGTCTAATGCAGTTCTTTGGGCAACTAACCAAGAATGCGGTAGTTTTCAGCAGCATTCAGGGATCTCAGCAAGTCTCCCTGGTTTCTGAGGCACAGAGGGAACCAGTAAGCAGTGCAAGAGATGGAAACCAGCTCCCTGGAGCACTGAAGGCTGCCCAGGAGTTGGGAGGAGCAGGATGAGGTGGGCTTGGGGTGCCTGCAGGGCTGAGGGTGCAGATCACACAGGCCAGAAGAAGGAGCCCAAAACGCCATTGTGAACAACTTTTTTTTATTGTCCACCTTCTAAAATAAAGGACAGTGACACCCAGGGTGAGCAGTACTCATAAGCCCAGTTATTTTTACCTTTCAACCTATTTTTTTTTGTCCCAGCTTCTTGTTTCTGAAATCCATTCTAGAAGGCTGCTGTGGATTCTCCATTGCAGATTTTCTGGGCTGTCCCTCTAGTGACAGTCATGTCCTACAAAGACTTACAGGGTTGTTTTTAAAGAAAATTGCCACGATCTCCCCTAAAATCTTGCAGAGGTGTCATCATTCTCAAGATTTCTTAGTAGATTTCATGTAGGTTTAAGTTTCTGTAATAAAAATATTTCCAAGAAGCTGCCTGTTCCTTTCCTATGATCTTTCTCCCTACCCTGCTTAACTGAGGCCTGATTTGGAGAAACAAAGGACCCCCTTATATGCCTCTCTACCCCAGATTTAAGCAGGGCCCTGAGGTACAAGGGCTCTCAGCTCTAAACTGGCAGGGGAGAAGACAGAGCAGTTTCCTTCCTTTGTGGCTCCAAGCAGCGCAAGGAGCACCCACAGCCTCCCTTGTCCTCAAGGGCCAGGTGCTGCCTGCAGTATCAAAGGGAGGGAGGTGAAGGAAGTGGGCTCTGTGCATTGGCTGCATCCACAGGGAGTCCTCTCCTGGATCAGAGTCTCATGAACATCCTGCTCCTCTCCAAACAGGCCTCAAACACCCTTCCCACCAGTGTTCTTCCCTGCAGCTGGGAAAAACAGCATAAACTATTCCATGAGAAATCTTTTGTTTTTCTCCCTCACCCCTCAGTGAAGACTCCAGCAGCTGAGCTCTAATTACAATGGGTTGTGTCCTACCCATCAGCTTGGTCAGGACACAAGGTCGTGGTAGTGCTTTGGGAAATCCCTGGCACCTCTAGCTGAAGCAATAACCCCTATGTCTGGTGGCAGAGACACAGCACCCGGGGCTGAGTACTTCTGAGCACTCCCCTGTTGTCCATCAACACATCCTCGAGCACTCACACAACACAAGCCCATCAATGTTTCATCAGCTGCAAGCAAACAAGAGTGTCACCCTTCTGTAGTCCTGGTTCAGCGAGGGTCACCTCTGCTCCCTTTGGCTGGTGTCAGGCACCTAGGTGAAATACTTGGAGGGCCCCCTGGAAACCTTTCCAGCAGCACTGGTGGTGAAGGACACCTCCTCATCCTCTTCATCCAGCTGGAGGCTGCCGGAGGACAGCCTTACCCGGGCCATGGGTGAGCGCAGCATGCGGCCGTACAGGGAGCAGTAGTCAGCGGCCAGCAGGTCCGAGTCAGAGTCGCTGGACTCGGTGCTGCTGCCCAGGTAGCGCTCGGTGGAGCGCCGTGGTCCCGGTGCCAGCCCTTGCTGGGCTGGCAAGTGCCAAAACACGCCTGCTTTCCGGCTGCTCAGTGCAGGGCACGGCCCCAGGGGCCTGAACTCGGAGCCATAGGGGAAACGGATGGTTTTCATGTCCGACTGGCTCCAAGAGCGCTTGGGAGGCTGCTCCTGAAGGCCATAATCGAAGGAGCGAGCCAGTGACCTGTTCTCCCCCACTGCTGTGCCCGCAGCCTCCTGCTCAAACTCCCCAGCCTGGGTCCCACTCAGGCTCTGCCGGGGCGGTTTTGCTGCCATAGGGCCACACACACCGACTGCTCCTGCTGCATCCTCGCAGGGTGCCAGTGTCTGGCACGGGGACTGCGGGGCCCTGTCCATGTAGAAGAGGAGCTGTGGGGCCGGGGCAGCCATGGGCAGGGGACATGGCACGTCCGTGTACACCAGTGGCCGGGCGCTCACCTCCCGCATGTTGCCCACCGAGGTGCTTTTGTTGTTCCCGGTGAGCTGGTGGTGGGGCCGAAAGGATGTCAAGGGGTTCCTGGCTCCAAAGAGGTCGATGGGCTCCCACGCCCGCTCCATCTCCAGCTCAGCGTAGAGCAGGGGGAAGGCAGAGGAGCTTTTGGAGTGGGGCAGGAAGGTGGGGGATGCTTCAGGCTTGGAGCGTTCCAGCTCAGCAGTGAATGTCACCTCCATGGTGGAGCTCCGGCGCCGGCTGTCCAGGGTGGGCTCGGAGGCGTGCACTCCATTGGCGTGGTATGAGCCCCGGCTGCCGTAGGCCAGGCGCAGCTCCTCCACCTGAGCAGGGCAGAAGGGTGGGTGGGTGCCCTGAGCTGAGGGTCTGTCTTGGCCTCCAGCTGAGCTCCATCAGCTGGGGCTGCCATGCCAAGGCCCCCTGGGCAAGGCACTACCCTATGGCTGACACCACGGGGACATACCTGCTTGGAAACATCCGTCAGGAGGTCCGGGGAGGAGCGGCACTGCCTCTCGTCGTAGCGGGATGCATAATGCTTCCTACAGGCCAAAAGCATGGGTGGGTGCATGGCCAGGAGGGTCCTGACTGCCCCTTCAGCCCCCCTTGAGCACTGCCCCCCATTCTGTGCCCCCCAGTACCTCTCGAAGGGCAGGCTTTTCATCTTTGCTTTCCTCCCGTGCTCCAGCAGCTGCCGCTGTGTCCTCCCACTGCAGCATAAAAGAAGTATGAGCAGCACCACCAGCCCCAGCCATGGGCAGTCCTCTTGCCCCAGGTGAGGGGGTGCAGCAGCACCAAGGCAATAGTATTTCCAGGAAAAGTAGCTGTTGGACATCACCCCCTCGCACGCAGCCAGGAATGACACAAAGAGGAGGCTCAGAGCCACCCCCACGCCCTTCCCAGCCCAGCAGTTTGGTGTTCCCCCAGACTTTACCTGTAGCGGAAGCTGGAGCCCTTGCTGCACAGAAGGGCTTTGGGCTTTGACTTGGGCTCCTCAGAGAGCCTGAAGAAGGCATGGTACTCCACACAGGTCTTCCAGAAAGCCTTGCAGGTGTCCCGGCTCGCCATAGTGAACTCCAGTGTGTCCTTACACAGCTCCTGCATGATGGACACAAGCAAGTCATTACAAGGGGCCCAGGGCCACGCTCTGCTCTTTACCATCCTCAGCCCCCAGAGGGTCACACCAGGCTGCCAGTGGCTCTGGGAGTGCAACACCTCACTGGGGACAACAGTCACACGTGCCACATTTGAGAGGAAGCACCATCAACCAAGGAACAGATTTAATTCAAAACTGGAGATTTTGTGTGGCTGATCTATCCACAGCTGCCTGTTCTGAGCCCAGCAGCTGTCTGCAGCATGGTACTTACAGAGATGTTTGCATGGAGCTTGATGAGAAAATGCTTCCTCTTGAAACTCAGTTTGCGAATTTTGGACCAGTTGAAGGTGTTGATTTTTGTATTGCCCTGCAAGGATGAACACAGCAGTTACATCAGGGCAGGCAACCTGCAAATACAGAAATGTGATGGCCCAAGGCCTGATCTCACAAGACACTGCATGAGACTCCAATGCAGTTCTCAGTGCTGCTGGGGTCTGGACTAGGAGCGCTGGGATTTGGTGTTTGACCCTGCAAGTGGAAATTGAGGTTCAGGGCTTAAGTCTGCCTGCTGAAGCTCTTCATGAAAGTCCAAAATCCTGAGACAAGCCTCACAAAGGTCAAGGCAGGGAATCCTATCTCAAAGCTCAAATGTCATGAGTTAATGCACAATCAGCCCACAAAAGAAGTAAGACCCTTCTCTCTATTGCTGGGAAGTGAAGCAGAACTCAGCTGACACCTATGCTTTTAGACCCAACTTAAGCAGACTGCAAGTGTACCTTACCCCTCATTATCACTATGTACTAGTTCAGACATAGCCACACAACACTGGTGACACGGGAGAACCAGCCAAAATTGCATTACTCCACACTGTGGCACCAGGACCCTCTCGGCTTTCTGGGAGAGCCCAGATTTGAATGGGCTCACAGATGCTCTAATCATGCGTGAGGGGTGTTTATGGCTCTGAATAAATAACCAGGTCTGGCAGCGCTAATTACGAACAGCAGACCCACAGCTAGGATTTACTGGTGGGTTTTTGTTTTTGTTTCTTTATTTTTTGGCTCTGGCAAGACATTCCCAGGTTGAAATTAGCTGGTGTGGGAGGCTGCTCCCTGCCTCGTGCCGGCTGCGAGGAGGTCTGTATTTATTCTGCAGCTCTGCCGTGATTACAGCATTATGTAATTGCACAGACAGGAGGGGGCTATTTTTGCTGGAAGATTACATGGTGAGCACATGTGACAGAGCCTGTAACCTGTGGTGCTTACACGGCTGTTGGGGACAAGGGCCAGCAGAGCCAGGGCAGGTTCAGTGGCACACAGCAGGTGCCGAGGGGATGATGGGGCTGAGCCCTGCAGTCATCACCTCCACACCCAAGGTCTGTGCAGCACACTCCCCCTTGTAGGATTTTGGATGGTTTAGAGCACAAAGAGGGGAGAAGGGTCCCCCCTAGCTGGAGTGGCTGTCCCTGGGTTAGGCCACCCCCGAGCCCCAGACTCACCCGCAGGACCAGCACGCCCATGTGTGTCACAGCCAGGTTGATCTGTGTCCCCTCGCCGTCGCTGGCAGGGTGTGGGCGAATCCCGTACATCTCCAGCTTCCTGGCCACATCCAGCAGCTGAACATCTGACTCAGCTGGTGTCTTCCCCCTGGAAACACAAACACACAGGAAGGAACAGGAATGAGATGATAGACACTGAAATGGGCTGAAAAAATTCCATTTTGGGTGTGCACATGCTGGCACCACACAGCCCAGTGCCATCCCAGCCTGCTGATGGGAACAGTCCTGTCAGCAGGTGCCCATCAGGTGATTTGGGAGGGTGCCCATGGCATGGTGCAGACCTTACCTGTGTCTCCTGTGGTAGTGCATAATCTTGTTGTCCAGGTACTCCTGGTTGGGCAGGTATCTGTGTGTCGCCAGGTGCTGCTGGTCTGTCTCCTCATGGAAGTCACCCAGCTCAGCTTCGGGGAACACGGGGAGAGCAAGGATTAGGCTGTGAGGGGTCAATGCAGCAGGAACCCCTGGCTACACAGCCAAAGCCCCATCCCTGGGGAAGGGGCACCGTCCCTGCAGACACTCGCTTGCCCTTACACTGCAGCAGGTGGGAGACAAGCAGTGCCGCGCTCTTGTCACTGCAGGGCAGCCGCCCCTGTGCCAGGTCCTTCTTGATCTGGAGGGTGAAGAGGTACCTGTGGAGGGGGACAGGAGCATGCCCTGGGGGGAGCTGAATACTGGGCTGAGCCACGAGGGCCTTGCCTGTTCCCATCTCTCATCCCATGGGATGCACATCATCAGGGTCAAGGGAGGAGCACACAGCCCCTGCAGAAGGCTGCAGCTGTGCACCACCATGACCAGTATGTCCCTGTCATTGAAATACTCATTAGTAGGTTTCATTCTTTTCTGTTTTGGAAGGCATTTGCATCTCTTGGGGCTAGGGTTCTGCAGAAGCACTGTCTCAGTTTTATTCTCAGTTCCTGTTCACAATGCTTTGTCTAGAATGTAAAAGCTAACAGTGTCATTTTTAAAAATAAAATTTAAGTTTTTCTTTCAGAACATAGCTTGAGGCAGGAGCTAGACTGAGCAGTCAGACTCGGTGCCCAACTGCTAAAGTGTTTGGCAGTAAACAAATTGCAGCCTCCTAAGACAGATGATCCTTCAAGTGGATTTTGTTTAAAAACAGAGGATCAAGAAAAGACACTCTGCATTTTTTGTACAGTACAGAGCTCTTTCAATACTCAGAATAACCACTGCTCACAGAGAGGCTGGGGGGGGGGGAATGAAGATACAGAACTAACACGTTTTGCAACTGCAAAAACATGGAACTATGCAATAAGAAAGTAATAGAAAAAATGCTGTACCTGGTCAGCTCTTCTCTCAGGTGGCCGGGGTCCACTGGGAAAAATTTCACCATAAATTTGAAAAGAACCTCCTTAGGATCTTAAAACACAACATCTTCATAAGTTTTCTTTTACATATCTATTGGGAACAATTACAAGTCTCTTCACACATGCTGTCTCCTTACAGAGTGAATTAATCTGGACCCTTACAAATCTGGGCTGGAATCCCTGAATATCAGGGACTCCAGCTTGGCCCCCTAAAAAGAGCCTGCCCAGGTCCCCAGTGTTACCAATGAATGGGAATGGGAATTTGGACACCTAAATAATACTAAGGAGAAAACGCCCCAGCAATTCTTTGCATTTGGAAAACGCCTGCCAGGAGGGGGCTTCCACGGAGCAGTGCCAGAGGTTCTTGTCTAGAGCATGGTCAGAGCATTAAACTCAGCCCCCCAAGCACTTGGGATGCAACAGCTCCATAGGATGCTGTTTGGGCAAAGTATTTTTTTGTGGGATGAGTGACAGCAAGCAGCCAAGCCCAAGGCAAAGTGCATGGAGGGAGGGAAGCAATTATGTAGGCACCAACTGTCCCAGAACACTGTGGGTTGGCTCAGAGGGACAGGCCAGAAGGCAAATGGTAAACAAGATTGGTGTCTGAAACAATTCCACTTGTGGTTCACCCAGAAAGGGAAGGCTTTCCCCTTTCAGAGAGATTCCTGCAAACACTGTTCTGCAACCTCCCCACGGCAAATACTGGGGTCACAGCCCCATGCTCTTGATCACCTCCTGGTCACTGTGTACTTGGGGAAAATATTTTGGGTTGATTGCAGGGATGGAAACAGGCATATGCTGAAAGGGACACTGTGTTAACACCAGCCATGGCCACAGCAGGGGATGCTGACCCTGAATTCAGGTCAGGCTCTGCAGCATCTCTATGGGGCTAGGGAGGAGCAGCAGAGCCTGTGAGGCACAGGAGTAACCCTGGCTCACACAGGTCTGGGCTGCTGAGAGCTGCAAAGGGGAAAGGAGGGCACACAGGAGCACTGCCTGCCACACTGCCAGCATGGCCATGCAGCCACCCCTGCTCCTCCACCAAGCTGTCAGGTTATTAACAGCTCAAGCCTAAAACGGTGCAGATACCAGATTGCAAAGGCAGCGGTATTTCCACAGGATTTTCTGTGAACTGAGGTGTCCTTGGAAACAATCCTGCCAAGCCTCACCCTATAAAATGAGGTCAGGTAAGCAGTGGAAATCAGAGAACCTGTCCCCAAGCTGCATGAACGTGTCTATGCTATTCTGTCACTGGTAGTGATTTAGAAGAATTTTTTTCTTGAAGTACTTACTTTTGACTTGCTTTGTTATGGGTTTTAGTGGTTCCAGCCAGACCTGAAACAAGGCAATGAAGAACTGGGTAAATAAACATCACAAGGAATTGGGGAAAAAAACAGCAATACCATGCTGGAATGCAACACAAAAATGTTGGCCAGCTTGGCTGCTGCAACAAGTGACCCATGGACAGTCCCACATGGATGGCTATGGATAAACCCCATGGGCCACGGGTATTGCTGGGGCTTTGTCAACAGGCTTGTGGCTTCCCTGCTAACTCCCCTTTTCAGTGTTCTTTTGCCATAATGGCAAAACTTTCTATTTAAGTTTTCCATCTGGTATTTCAGGGAGGTGCTAACAAGTCCCCAGCCATGTGGTCAATGGCTGCAAGGACACAGCACTTGCAGCTCCAGGACCCCACATTTCCAGCTGCACTTACCTGGTTCCCAGCCTGGCTGCGAAACTCCAGCCCGAAGTACTCCTTCTCCACAAGGCTGAGGTGGCTGCAGGTGAGGTTGAACAGCCCTTTTCCACAGGATTTTTGCTACCAAACAAACACAGCATAGAGCAGAGGGTTAGCCATGCTGACAGCAGCCATGATGGAATTTCACTGAGATGAGAAGTTTCAGCTCACTCCCTTCACCCTTTTCCTGATTGTGCTGCAGCAAAATCTTAATAAATGTGGGACATGACAACTGTATGCTGTGTTCCCTGTTTTTGAAAATCAGATTCCTTCCCATCACTTCTCCCTTTTATTAAGGAACATAAACCAAAAGAAAGTAAGAAGAAAGAAATCTTGGTTTTGACTCACCTTTTGCAACCATCACTGTCTGGGCAGCTCTGTCCCTGGCAAAGCAGTGAGCAATCCCTGGAAGGAGCATCCACCTGACCCAGGGACAGCCATGGCAAACGTGCTTAATTAAGAGCCTAAAGAGCCAACGGGAGCAGACCTCAAACCTGAGCAGTGAGCCCATGTGCCCCGACAGCTGGAGACTGGATTGCCAGCAACAAGCTACTATTATGGTTAATGGTAATTAACAGCAAGAGGAGCCTGCAGAGATCCCGCGCCGTGGGCCCTGGGTCATCCGTGTGCTTTAGCAGTATGAATTAAGTGGCACTACATGCTGATAAGGGAGGACAGGCTGTAGTTATTCCCAGTAAACAGAAACACTTGGAGGGTGTTTTGCTTGACGTGTTACCATGCTGTGTGACATGGCTGGAAAACAAGCCAGGGCATCTCCCTTCTTCAGAAAATGTTCCAGAAAGCACCAGAAATTAACCTGGCAGTGACCCACACCAATAAATACATTGCCACTCCTTCACCAGCTTGTGAAAAGCAGACCAAAAAGAAGTGTGGGTTATTGCAAAAGCAAGCCAGAGCAGAGAGGCCAGGTTAGAGAGCTGCTAAATTACAGCATTTCATGTGATGGAGGGAAAGGCAGGCTGCTGCTCCCTGTGGCAGTGGCTGTTCCCAGCAGGGACGGGAGGGACCCAGCTGCTGGTGGTGATGCACACTAATAATCACCTTTCAGGGCTTCTCCTGGGATGAAATTGTTGGCTCTGTGCTGAAAGACTGGAGAAAAGTGATAGCGTAATAACAGCATTTGCTCCGCAGCACTCCTGGTTCTCCTCAAAATTACTGGATCACAAGGGTAATTAAAACAATTATAAATGTTTATTTCCAAGCTAGAATTTTCTAGCATGAAAGGCCTTGGCCTTTGTCTGGCAGTCTGGAAAGACAAGCATTTCTTACTGGGTTATTACCCTACCACATGTCTGCTGGGAACAACCCACTTTCCTCCAAGCCCAGCACTGCCCAGGGCAGGCACTGGGGAGAGGAGCAGCCCCAAACCCAGGAAAACCTGCTTCCTGGGAGACACAGCCTTGCTGCTGCAGGGGCTGCTTTAGAAGCAGTCTTGCAGTGTGTTGCTTGGAGGTGTCCCATCCTGAATTTTGGGGTACCAGGGCCCCAGCCAGTGCTGCCACAAGCTCTGGGACACAGTCGTGCTCGGCAGCATCACCCCCAGGTGAGAGAAGTGGGTGCTGTGCTGGAGGAGTGCAGTACAAGGCAGGACCATGATGTGTGGGGTTGTTCGTCCTGTTTCCAACCCTAAATGTACCCCTGATGTTGCAGGGCCAGGTTAGCACCCACAGGCAGAAACCCCTGAGTAGAAGACAGTGGAAAGGAGAGGCTGCCCTTGCCCCTCCTCGCCTTGGTGAAAGCAGCTGGGACTGTGAGCAGGGTCAGAAAAACAGAGGCACATTCAGAGACAGACAGAAAGGTATGGGACACACATCCTTCCCACCCCATCCCCAAAGGGACTCTGGCAGCACTTGCAATCCAGTGGCAAAGCCCATTTCTGCAGCATTCCCCATAGTATGGTCTGCTGCACCCCAGTCTGGGGTTTACAGGTAAGCTCATGGGATTTGGTGTGATCTTTTCCCACCACCTTAGGAGATGTCCTGCCGTGTCAGGCATGCTGCAGCTGGCACACAATGCCAACCACCAAAAGCCACCAGCCCTGACACTCCCTGTGCCCTCATCCCCCTGTCACCAGCCCTGCACACCTCCTGTCAACGAGTTCCCACCTTTACAAGGGACACATGACCACAGGAGACTTTGCCCTTCCCTCAGCTCCAGCCATCAGTTTTTCTGAGCTTGTTTGATTTGCTTTTTCTCTTTTTTTCCTCCCTCTGAATCTTGCCCTGTAGCAAATTCCACCAGCAGAGATGTCCCGGCTTTGTCTGTCCAGGCTGCAAAGTGGTTTATCCTTTCTATGCTGTGGAGAGAGGGCTCTGGAAGCTGTCCAGGCTCAGGGCTGCTTTGTTTAAAGCCTTTCCAGAGAGAAGAGCGACTTATCAGTGAGAACACATGCCAGTTCACAGCTTTAGGTATCTGGGATGGAAGGGAAAAGGAAGGCAGCTTTGCAGTATCTCTTCTCAGTGCAAAACCCCAAAACATTAAAGGCTGAGCTGTGACTGTCCTGCACCTGAGCACTGGGGCAGGGGGTCCTGGTGCCCTCCCAGTGAGAGGCACAGGGGTCACTGGCATGGCTGGCAGCATCTCAGCAAGATCCCATCCACTCCATGGCTCAGCCCTGGCATGTTCAGCAGGAAGGGCAGAACAGGAGACATTCAGAGATGTGCCAGGTCTCTTCCTTCCCTTGCTCTGGGGGCTTGGACCTGGCTTGCCCAGTACTATCCTGAGAACTACCTCCAGCATTCAGCTGAAGGAAATCTTGGGAAATCAACAGCTATGGAGAAGGTGTCAGGTCCCAGCTGCTGGCAGGGATGCAGATGGAGGCAGAAACCTTCTTGGTTCTCCAGCACCAGGAGAGGAACTCATTCCCATTCAAAGCAGACTGGAAATGAGACCTCACTGCACGTGTTGGCAGCTGTGATACCCACGTGAGGCAAGTAGAGATGCACACATTGAGTGTGAGGTGGAGGGGGAATCAGGCCCACTGTGTTTTCTCTCTTTTGCCCTTTCCCCTCCCATTATGTTGAAGTACTCCACATTCAAAAGAGCCTTCCAAAGTCAGGAGGGGTTTAGGAAGAGTTGCTTAAAATATCTGCTCAAAACTTAGCCCAAAGCAGTCCTTTTATACTGGAGAAGTCACTAATTCAACTACTCATTTATCGTACCCATACAGCAGCAAATGCATGAAATGCCTAAAAGGGGTTTCCAATACCATTCCGTGCTTAAAAAGGAAATGACCAGGAATTCCTCTAATGGAACCTATTTGCTGCAATAACATGTCGTACAGAGCTATAGTGCTGTGTGTTTTGAGCAAATAAGAAAACAGAGATGGAAAAAAATGCAGCAACATTGTACCAGCAGCATCTTTTACTATGTCTCTTACTATGACCTGATCTAATCAATGCGGAAAAAAAATAAATAAAGGCACTTGAAAGTGACTAGTCTCATTATTCAGCTGACTCCAGGTCTAAGATACATTAACTAAAGAAAACCAAGCAATTTTCATACTGTGCTAAGGGATGGAATTGCTCTACAATCCTTTTTGTGTAAAATGATACCACAAAGAAACAGAGCCATGCATCTGAGAGAGCAGTTCTCAGGCTGTGCTCTAAACCACAGAACAGGACAGTGTAAGAAATGTAACAGAACTTGAAAAAAAACAGTTTATATTAAACACTCTGGTCCTACAGGAGATGCAGGTAAGTACTAGAACAAAACTACTTGAATTACCTAGATCAATTAGCTGCTGTGATTATCAAACCCTAACCAACAGTAAACGTGCAATCACACTTGTAAAAAGATGTTTCTAACACATAGTCAAGATACATCTAGTTTCAGTTTTCTATACACACATATATAAATCTAACACTATAACTATTAATACTTAACATTTAAAATCTGTTTCAGAGCTAGCATTTGTTAAATGTGAATTATTAATCACAATGTGTTGTGGAACACTGTCATGCAGGAAATAAGATACGGTAAGTTTTTTCTCCAGCTATTCAAAAAACCACCGTTTTCTTTTCAAATTAATGCCCAAGAAGAGATGCACACAGATTTTTCTCATCAAGGATAATTTAGATAAATATGCTATTTTTATTCTGGTCCCAAATTTTACTTCCTTGTTGAATGTTCATACTGGCAACCAGACAAATGAGAAGAGAACTCGACACTTGTCAAGAGCATCACTTCATATTAACTGAATTCCAAAAGACAACACTAGATAAGTAAAAGCCATTTCTCTTTCTTTATAAATAATGCCAATAATAGGGGAGGAGTGTATTGATGCTGAAAAACACTTAGCAATTAGTACTATAATCTTTTGTTTTGAATTTGAGTTTTTTTTGTTTGTTTCGTTGCTGTTTGGGGTTTTTTTAAGCTGAAACCCCAAAGCTATCAGAGACCGTGCAGTCCTTCAGAGTAGCAATTACTTCAATAATTAACACCAAAACCCCAATAAAAATATGATACCCACTTACATCAACTACAAAGATCTTCTGGGAGTCATCCAGAAACTGGACTTTCAGGTGCAGCATCCTCAAGCATGTGGCTGAGCGTGTGGCAGGCACAGCAGTCCTAGCGATGTGAGCGGCGTGCCGGGAAGGGAGCCCTGACTCCTCTTGCACACATAATTTCCCTCTCAGCTGGATGGAGAAAGCTGCAGTCACAGATGTGGAGTGGAGGCTGGAGCAAAGGAACAGGCTGCCTAAACCCAAGTTTAAAAAAAAAAAAAAAGTTAAAAAAAAATACTGATACCTCCCCTGGTTTAAATACCACCACTGCAATAAAGGATGTATTCCACCTGTGATTTATGGGTGTAGTAGTAGGGGAAAGATTGGCAGTAATGGGGCTGAGATAAACACTGAGCTTCTACAGCTGGTGGTGAGCAATGTGAGGCCAAAGTGAGCCCCTGCTTTGTACTCCCAGCTCATGGAAGAAGAGCTGAGTGTCTCTGCTGACAAAGTCACCGAGCAGCAAGTGTCACCTTTTCCCTGCTCTGGTTAGGGTGCACTGGGAAAACAGCTGTCTGGCAGCTGTGCTGGCTCCATGAAGTGGGCAGATCAGGTCCTGTCCACTAGTGATGTGTGGATGGGCTGATGTACTCTGCCAGAGACTGGGAAATGTTTCCAATGGAACTTGAAACTGGTTGTGGGTCCTTCCTGGAGAGATAGAGGAGAATTTGCTCCTAATTCCCAGCTTTCACCATGGTTCAGCAACTTAGCAAAGTCTCACAAGCCTTTGAGACAACCTGGTTCCTGTTTCACTCCTGAAAAGCCCATATCCCCACTCAGTAGCTCATCCTCTGAGTGCCAGAGCTGGCTGCCCACCCTCAAGACCCCCGGGCTCAGCCCAGGCTCCCAGGTGCAGTCTGTGGGTGTCTGGGGCTTGCATTTGTGCTGCTTCTCTGCCCCAGCTGCTGTGGGGCTTCAGTGTCCTGTCTGACCTCTTTAGCTGCTCTGCTCCAGCAGAGACCCCTCACTGAGCACTCGTGAGGAAGAATTTGGGCAGGAGCCCCACTGGCAGAAATAAATGCATTGAGCAGTATCAAAGGCAGGTGCTGGACTCTCATAGGGGATCACTATTGCTGCTGCTGGAAAAAGTCACAACCACATAATCCCATGGATCCCAGAGCAAGAGAAACACGTTTCAGCAAACCGAAAAAGCAACGTTTAGTGCTGCAGAGATTTTGCTTGTTGCTCCCTTCCCAGTTTCCACGAAAATATCCACTGCACATCACTCCTTGCCATGGCCTCTCTTACACTTCCCAATATTCCTGGGGATGTCAGGACAGAGGCTGTCAGGGCATATATATAGCTTGTCATCTGGGTTGCAGAGAGGAAGAACATAGAGCATTTTAGCTACAGAAAAATATACTAGTCTTCTGCTAACCAGGACAAAAAGAAGCCTAAAAATTAAAGCCAGTCTGCTTTTTCATGCGAAGCTGCCCCACAAAGCAGCCAAGCCCATCATCCTCCAGTGCTGGGAGGGGATGGCTGTGCCCTGTGTGCCAGCACTGCATCAAGGACCAAATTTCCAGCACTGCCCATGGCCCTGGGGTCTGAGCTCTTTGTGTCACGGGAGCAGGGCAGTGTCATTTACAAACCGTCTAGGGGGGAGGGCTGAGTGCACCTTCCCTCTGCAGTTTGAAATGTTTCTGCTCTCAAACACTGATGGGCATCAAGGAGAGGAGCGGCTCTCCTGTGGGCAGCTCTTGCACTGCAGGCACAGCTCCACCTGGAAACACACCAGGGGCACTGATCTGGCAGGAAGGACACATGGGGGTGTGATGGAGAACCCCCCCAAACCCCAGAAGAAGCCAACCCTCCCTGCCACCAGCTTTCCTGATGTGCCAGGGACACTGACCCTGGGCTCCATGGATGCTATTAGAAGCTGGGCACTGGCCAGTTGGGTTGTGGGCAGAAGAAAAGGGTTAATTTCACTACCCTGACATGAAGAAAGGAGACTGGTAGGTCAGCCAGCGCCTCTGGCCACCCTATAGAGCCATCCATGCAGACAGCATGGAGCCAGCAGAGGAAAACAGACTTTTTTTGGGGGTAGAAGAGTAAGGACAGCCAGAAGAGACATAGGTCAAGCAGGACTTTCTGGGGACATGGAGATTGTTGCTGTAAGCAGAGCAGATCCCCTACTTGAGCAGATGAGAAACGTACTTTACCCCCCACTCACCTCCTTCTGGTGGTGACTTTGGGGCCAGCCGGAGCAGCACACATGGGAAGCATCAGCACCCCAGGAGGAGCAATCCTGGCTCCTGGCCTGAGTCAGTGTCGATCTCCAACCTGGTATGTATGTCCTCCTTATCTGTAGGGGTGGGGAAGAGTGTGTAAATTCTGCGGGAAAGTGCAGGAGGGGTGAAGGGGAAGTGCAGCTGTAGCAGCAGGCAGGGAGAGGACCCTGAGCAGGAGTTTGGAACATGGGGGGATCTGAGGAGCACCACGCTGGAGTGAGTTCTGCCTCAGGGCTGCTTGCTCAGCCAGCTCAGCCCTTGATTTTAAGTACTCTGGATCCTGCTACCACCATCCTGCATTCAGGGAGGGCTTCAGTCCACCAAGTGCATCTGAGCCCATATTAGGCTGGATGGAATTGCATTGCCTCAGGGTCTTCTTCAGCCTCTCAAGTACCCTGGAGCTGCTGGGATGGACTGTGCAGAGTAGGAAGTCTCCTTCCCCTCAAATCATGTTGCCCCGTTTCCAAGAAGAATACTCACAGAGATCTTTGATCCTTTTTTCCCCTGTTGGTGCTGGAGCAGGAGCAGCCTGCAGGATATGACAAAGAGGTGAGTACTGTGGCTATGCTCTGCTGAGCCTCCTGAAACTGGCACTGGGCAGCAAGTTCAGCTACCATCACTCTGAAAGTCTTGCTTTGAGCCCTGGTGATGGGCAAGGAAATGCCTCAAACCTCTCCAGTCCTTCCCAAAAAAGGAGCAGGCTCTGAGAGAGCAAACTGGCAGAGAAGAGATGCAACATGCTCTCTCTGCATCACTTTGTCCATGGTTCTGTGTGCTGCTGTCCCTTGGGCTTTGTCATGTTTATCTTCAAGTTGGGTTCAGAGAAAAGGAAATGAAGATGGATAGATAAAGTCATGGAATAGAGATCTGCCAGGGGATTTTAAACATCACAGTGCAAAAGGCAAGAACCCACACCCAGCCCATTGCTGAGCAGACATGCACACTTGAAATGCCAGAGACAGGGCTCACCTCAGTGGACTTCGGTCTGTTGTGACCTTTCATACAATTACATTACACCTTCTCTTCCTCAGCCCGGGGAATGTCCACATTCCCTTCTCACCCAGCCATAACTCTCCCAGCTGCAGGGCCAGGGACCAACAGCTCTTTCCTGCATCGCTGGGAGCAGGCTCAGGCACAGCCACAGTCCCTCCAAGCAGCTCTAGGCACACAACAGGAAGATCACCAGCTGGTTAATGAATCCAAGGCATGGCACCAGTGCTGCAAACAGGGAAATTGCTTTCTGGAATAGGGTACCTGCCACATTCCTGCTGCCACACCAGAAGGAATGGTTCAGTCTCAGCTGGAGTCCTGAATAATGCACTGATTGCTTTAATTTTTTTATAAAATAAGCTCCCAAAAAAGTATTTTCAAAAAACAAAGCCTGAAAGAACTGAGTTTGTTTAGCTTAAAAAGATAAGAAAGAGGGAACAACAATCATCTGACTGATGCAAGACCACTCCAGGAGAACAGATCAGCTGTGTTCCCAAAGTATGGGGAAACCTGAGAAATTGCAGGGAATGTCTGAGTTAGGTGCTAAAAAGACCTTTAAACGGAGGCAGGAGAAATACTGGAGCAGGCTGGAAAAGACAGGGATGATTCATACCTATATTAGGGACAGTCCAGGCACACAGTCCTGCCTTCAAACCTTTAACAATGACTGCCATTTCTCATTTACTTCACAGGTTATATTATATCTTGAACGTATCTCAACAGTTAGAGCTGACTCACCATGTCCTGCCCTTCTAAAAACTTCTGCCTCAGAACCATTCTATTTATTGAACATAATAAACAATGATACATTTGCATTTCCATCAAATTTTGCTTGCCAACCATCGGCTAAATAATCTGACATCACTGTGCTGAAACTCATTACTCATAAGTAATTGCTGGGAAAATGGAAATGATTGCATTTTTTATTTTGTCTTTAAGTGGGTTTTGTCCATTAGCCTCCAGCTGCAGGATAAGAATTCTCTGACCAGCATTTTGAGACCAGAAGGTGACATTATACAGCATATTTTCCTCTCCAGTTTGCCCCAGCCCTACCCAGGAACATCCTACACTGTGCTGTCTCCTCACCTCTCTGACATTCCCACCTGTACTCATGGCAATGCAACACAAATACAATTCCCTGAAAGCAGCTCCACGGACACCCTGGTGTCCATCAGCATTATTAACTTGCCTCCAAAACCAGGTGAGGCTGACAAGGAGGGGAGAGCTGTGAGTGAACACCAGCAGGAGGAGTGAAGGTGAACACCCCAGCCTTAGACTGGAAATTAAGGCAGGTTTAAAGACAAATTGCATCATCTGGCAGTGTCAGATCAGGTGGTTCCAGTGCAGGTAATGACACAATAACACACCAGCTATACAGATTATTTGCATCAGTGTTGAGAGGGTGGGGATCACCAGACAAACAGGGATGGGGCTGGGGAGCAGTTCTGCCGGGCACAGGCTGCTCTCCTGCAGGCAAGTGTCCCAGGAAAACCAGCTGGGTGTGACCCCGAGTGCCAGTTCAGCTGCTGGACCCAGTTGTAATAATAACAAACTAAATAGGTTTAGCTGAGTTTAAGCACTAAGCCAAATTAAAAGTCAATTGCCTGACTTGCCCTTTCATTTATTTATTTATTTACTTTTCAGTAAGTTTCTGATGCTCAAGGATTCATAGAATCATCAGATCTTATTTTTGTGATTATATTCTTATTTCAGCTTCAGTAGCTGAGTTAAATGGCTCCTTTTACCTGCCTGCAATAACAGAGCAGGAAATTCCAAATAACCTTGATTGTGCACAAAAGACCCCAAGCACAACTGCAGTTCCAGACACCTGACACAAACTAACCCTAAGTGCAAAACTTTCTTTGACATCCTATTAAAATATTCTCACACCACGCTACCAAAGCCCTGAAATATAAATGTGTTTCTGTTCTGTTTTCAGCCTGTGCCGAGCCGTGTTTGAGTCCCAGGGCTGGAGAAGAGCCCCACTCTAAGACAGACCATTGCCAGCATGAACCACTCCACTCGTTGCTTCCACGCTCCCCCTCGTGGTGCTGGTGGTGCCCAACCACAAACACGGGG
Organism: Xenops minutus; assembly: GCA_035221455.1. Classification (NCBI taxonomy): domain Eukaryota; kingdom Metazoa; phylum Chordata; class Aves; order Passeriformes; family Furnariidae; genus Xenops; species Xenops minutus. The sequence continues at coordinate 7,993,081 of JAWWEE010000142.1, read as the reverse complement.
AAGGATTCCAGCAATCACACATTACAGGGTGCATCCATATGCATTGCTGACTTTTCTTCCTTTTTCAGATTTTATATGTTGTGTAGAAACTATTGCCAGGCACTGCAGCATGGCTATAAGCAAATGCAAATGACAGCACAAGCTGTACAAGAAACTAAATATCAGCCTGACTCTGGTCACATCCAGACCACATTAACTCATTTTTAATACGCCAGTTGGACTCTGTTGTTGGCACAGCAATGTAAAAAGCACTCTGTGATGTTTAATTCAAACAGGTCACTTCGAAGACACGGGAAAGCAATTTATACAGAAAAAGAAAGCCTCGGGAATGTTTTGAGTCAAAGGAGCAGTGATGCTGCCAAGGATTTGGGCATCTCAGAGCATCCAGGGATTTCCAGCTGGGGGCATGCACCTCACCATGTCTGTGCAGCAGTGACACAGCACAGGGCTGGTACATGCTGCCCTTGATTTGTTCCACACTTGTTGTTCCTGGGCCACTCACACATCCCCACATCAACCAGGTAAAAGTATTGGAAGCTCACCTGCACTCCTGCAGTCCTGTGAGGAGGTTTTCGGATGCCCAGGCTCCTGGTCCTTTGGAGTGCTGTCAGGAGGACAAACCCAACCACCCTGAGGCTCTCCATGACTCACCAGCAGATCTGTCCCAGGTTGTGCCTCGTTCCACACCACAGAAATCTGAGTGGCAGGTGGACAGAGTCCTGCTTGTCTGCTCATGCAGCTCTGTCGACAGAGAGTTACGAGACCAGAAGAAGCAGCAGCAACCCACCAGAAGGGAATTAAAGGCCAGGACAGTGAAAACCTTTGCTGAGTATCAGAAAGTATCCTACACCCAATGGCTTTGTTTGAGGAAGCTGCCAAATTGAGTCTGCAATGCCAGGTGAAGAGGCTGAATCCTAGTGGAAAGGATGGAGTACTAATGAACTACATTGCTTATTTCCATGACAGATGTGGTTTCCCTCTTGGCTCAAGACTACTAACTCTGTTTGAGTAAGCCTAGATTACATCTAGGCAAAGAAACACACATGTTCTCCAGGTACCTCCAGGCCAATGGATCAGACCCATCTCATCAAATGGATTTTGAGCCTGAGTATTATTAATATTTCCCTCCCAGGCAGCCTCTCTTCCCCCTCTCCTTTATTTTCCTTTTATTCTTCCTCAAAAGACCCTTATCACACTTCAGTTCTACCAAGGTGTGCCAAATTCCACAGATCCAGCTCACAGCAGGGTGAAAGGTGTGTCAGAGCCACTCTTCATAGCAGGCAGTGGAAGACAACAGAGCAGCATCCACCTGAAGCTGCGAGCTTGGTACTTTTTTAGTGGTCAAAGGTAATCCCAACCTTGTGGTTCTTCTTTCAGGGCCTTCTGGCAGGTGTTGGAAGCTGTGAAACAGACATATTTCAAGGAGCAGAAAACATTCCCATGTTGTGACTGTCCCAAGGTTTCAGAGGTACATTCATAAAACCTTTCTAGATTATTAAATGAAGTCCCAAGAGGAAATCATTTGGATGGCCTGAGAAACTGAGGTACAGCTACTGAACTGGACAGACAGCCAGAAGGAAAGAAACCCAGCTGGATGCCAAGGTACTTCTAAACCAGCCTGACACCAGGCAGGCCCCGCAGCTAAAATCTTTCTTCTAACCTATTAAAAATGCATCTGCATTACTGAGATTAGACACAGAGCATTTGGCAAGGCTGTGCTAAGTCCTGGAACAATGAATGGAAAATAATGCCAGGATCAGTAATGTGACTGTGGTCAAAGAGGCACAAGGCTGCAGGGGACTTCAGAGATCCCACGAGACAGACCAGCATAGGAGGCAGGAGCAATACAGCCTCACACACTCCTTCCTCCAGCAGTGCTTATCCAATATCGTCTTTGAAGATTCTCCACCACCCCATGCAGCTGCAGCTTGCTCCAAGAACTTCAGCCATGCTTTGTGAGTAGATTTCTCTCTTTCCCAACCTTAATCAGCTTTACTGAAAATTCAGTTTATTTCTTATTGTTTTCCCATAGCAGCCAGGCTGTTGCTGATTACATGATCATTTTTAATTTGCTTTAAAAAAAAGGTTTTCAGATCTACCCCAACAGTACAATGAATCTCAAAATGATGAATGATCATTCCATGTGCCAGTTCCCAAAAAGACAAATAGCCCTTAAGGAATGTCACAAACAGCAAGCATATTTTCTCTTTTCCAGGCTGACCAGATAATTTAAACCTAGTATCAAGACAGATCTTCTAAGGACGTAAAACTGTATGAATCAGTCAACCTAGCAGCAGGAAAAAGGAAACAGAAGTAACTTGAACAGCCAGAAACTTCCCAGAAAGCTGAATGTTTGGTTTACTGAGCTGCAGTCATTTATCGATTATACCTTTGGCAGAAGCATAAGAAGTCTAAGACCAGTTACATTATAGTCTCACAAATACATCGAATATACTAACACTTTTCACAAGTCTGATAATTTTCAACTTTAAGTTCCAGCCCACTTATTTGTTTACCTGAAAGAAGTCCAGTTTCAAAATTATTCTACAACACTGGTGGATCTGATTCCAAGTCAGTCCAAGCTCCTCCCTCTCTCCAACACACCCTCCCTCACACGTTTGCCCCCAAGAGGGAAGTGCAGTTACCATTTTTCTTCCCAGGCAAGAGCAACTGAGGTCACCCAGTAAACCGGCAGTGTTGTGGAGTCTCAAATCCTACGCAAGCCTAATCACTGGAAATATGATTAGGAGGAAGTAAGTCACTGCTAGAAAGCTGTCACAGTGCACTCAGATGGGACCAGCAGAACACAAGGAACACAGACACACAACAAACCAACCAAACAAACGGCAAAGCCACCCCTATGAGTCAATATTTTACAGATTCCTGCAACATGAGAGAACCTTTCCAATCAATTATCGCAATTCTTGCTCCAGACCTTTCGGAGGGACTTGAAGAGAACCTCAGCCTGGAAGGAGAGCACCAGAGGCAAGTAAGCTGATTCCATGCTAAGTACACTGTTTCCACAGACAAGTTTCATCCCCTACAACCTTGCAATCGATGGGTATCGCCGCTGTAAGCTCAGTGCTGCCCTCAGCAGCGCCTACAAACCGCTACAGGTGAGCCATCACCTTTGCACTGAACACTGTGCTGATTTACAGCCGGGAGTCCTTCTCTGTATTGAGCAGGCGGAGATAAAACCCAAAAGCCACACTATTTCACTTTCAGAGTGCAAGAACACAGGGCCACGTCACCTCCTGACAGAGCTCGCCCGCAGCTACAGAGCTGCGAGCGCTTCCTCCATTGTGACTCACCCAGCCCAAGCACCCACCAGCAAACCCAGGCACCCGGGCTGCCGACTTCCCAGCACAGAGAACCCACACAGGTCAGCATGTATTACTTCCGAAGCCGTGTATCTCATTTTCATTAAGACCAGACATTTCCACCTAGTTTCGCGCTGTAATTGCAGCCCAGCCTATTGGGGCAGATAACAGACTGGAGCTCCACACCAGGTGTGGTTCACCCTCCACCCACACAGGGTCTCTCTCTGTGCTTCCTCCCGGGCTGTCCCTGCTGTGGGGCTCGTGTGGTTTGTAGCCCAGAGCACCCAGCCTGGGTGCAGGGCCCAGCTCTGCCCTCTCAGCGGTGGGGATGTGTCACCCGTGCTGGGTCGGGGAGCGGGGTGGCAAGAGGATTCATGCCTGTGCTGCACTCAGCTCCTGCTCCCTGTCCTGGGGCTGCTCAGCGGGAGCAGGACATTGGGAGCTTTCTGTAGGGCACTTGTATAGCAGGACTGTTAACCCAGAGAAAAAGCTGCCACGAAACCCTATCTAAACAGCACCCAAACCAGGCAGAGCAACATGACATTGTCACACCCACAATTACACAGCAGCAACAGAGTTCATTCTCAGCATCAAGACTTTTGAAAGATAATGGCCTTAAAATATGAATCTTATGTGCTTCCTTGAAATCCCCAACCCGGCCTACATCATGCTGTCACCTGGAAACAGAGCAGTGATGGAAGTCACAGGGGCTTAAAAGCTGTACCCACATTCACTTCCCAGCCTCCAAGTGGCTTAGTCACACTGAGTGCCGTAAGGAACTGGGAGTATTATTGCTGTTATGACTACCTTTAAACCACATGAGAAATCACTCAGACAGTAACGAACCCACTAGTTACATCTCAAAGGAGACTGGTCCTAAAGTGCCAGCTCCCACCCTCAGTGACACCAGTGAGAACAGGGAATGCTTTACCCCTGTCTCTTGCTGAGGTCAAGGAAGCAAACATTTCACCCAAAATCACTTAGAAGAGCAGTCTGGCCTTCCTCTCTGTCATCTTCCTCTCGAGATGGAAACTACTCCTCCATTTCAGCAAAGGAAGCGTGAGCAGGAAGAAGAAACAGCACAGAAACCTACGTACAAGATAAGGCTAACACTCTTTCAGCTGGAGGAGGGGTGGGGAGCAGACTATGTGGTTTTGTCTCTTGACACATCACTGCAGACTGAAGGTACCAAGTTTTTCTCAACTCAAAATCACATTCTACATTAATACGTGGCTTTAGTTACAAATGAAGTACTAAAGGTCAGTGCCAAGACTGTATGCTCTCAGGAAGATGCACTTTTTGTTACAGGGCCCAGATGACAATCACTGACTTGGCAAATTCAAGGCTTACTGAGCATTTAAAGACAATTGTTATCAAGTTGCTTTGGGCACTCTCAGCTGGAAGGTGTTCTAGAAAAATCTTGTGGCTCTCCTGCAGCAGAGCTCCAAGAGCCTCACTCTGCCAGAGAGGAGATGTCAACTCTGGATGGAGAGCAGCTACACGTGATGTCAGGAACTCACAGCCATCTTCACATGCATAAAAGCCTGTATGAAAAACAAGAACATTAAAGACTTGGAGGAGACAAACACAGGCACTGCTGAACAAAGCTCCACCATACTGGCCTGTGAGGAGAGGCCCCGTGGCTGCTCTGAACAGGATCAGTGGGGAGACGATGCATGGCCCTTGCTCCCCCTCCTCTCCCAGAGCTTTGCATCCAGCCAGGGCACAGCTGTAGACCCTGTTCCTCCATGCCAGAAAGACTCACTCATGGTAATTCAGATATGGTTACTGCATTCAGAATAACCAGGACTTTAAAACCCCCCAAAACAAAACAGCAGCAGCAGCTTGTCTGTTCACCCCACTCCAGAAAGAACTGAACACAGAACAGTCACCCCAGTTTGGTAATACAGGTATCTATTTTATTAAAAAAGTTACAAACAGGTGGACTGTAGGGTTGTCTTACAAAATGACAAGAATGAATTCTACTGGAAAAAACTTTTTACAAAGTATTATAGGTAATTGTTCCATTTTTGCACTTGTTATTCCAGATTTCACCTATCACTGATAAAGATACAGTACATTAGATACATGATGTTAGGTTACATTTTAATTTGTAGAGCCCTACTGCAGTGATTTGAACAACTCCTAAACAGATGCCATAGTAAAGACAATACATATTGCATTTATTATTAGCCTCTTACTCTAATAAGCAACTTCACATGCAAACTATTGAGGAAGCCTAAATAAACTTTTGGTCCCTTTTTCCCCCCAAAGTGTGCTGAAGAAACCATCTCTCATTTTCCCAGTCCTGTCACTCTAAGCTAGTTCAAGTTTTTTAAGGGTTTTTTTTTCTTTTTTCTTTTTTTTTTTTGCTGAGGTCAATGAAAATGAACACTGGTTTGAAAACTACCCATAGGAATGAACCACTGATCAATATCAATCAACTTTTTCCCCCTTAGACAAAGGAAAACTAAGATTTTCATTAATTACTTTTATTTCCTATTACTTCCTTACAACCTACAAAAAAGATCAACAACCATCACTTTAAAAAAAAAAATCTACTTTGAATACAAGGTTTGGTTTAATTCTGATATTAAAGTGCAAACCTAAGTATTAGCCTCAGCCTGTTTATAAAGTTTGTACAAATAGGGGAAAAAAGCCCCAAACCTCAAGTAACCCCACAGAAAAAAAAAAAAAAATCAGGTGTTTCAATAACCAGGCAGAAATCCTGGTATCCTCTTCTTTTCAGGATTCAAATTCAACACTGAATGTAGACTCAGAATCTTTATTTCTGCTAACACTGTAAAGTCAGCCTGTATTATTACCAATAAAACACATTAATGTTGAGATACTATACCGGTGATCTTTTATTGTTTTAAATGCCATCATCCACAATACAGTTCGTGAGTTTTCAACTGCTTAACCTCATATATCCATCACTGCTTTTACTGGAGCTTTTCTCATAGTTATTTAGCTATTACAGGGAAAGAATGTACATTTCTAGAAGCATGTTCAAATGACTAAAGCTGGGCTCCTAAAAACCTAGAACTTTGGTGCAGTAGGTGAGCTGCAGTTATTGAATTTCTGCAAAAAAAAATTACACATTTTAAACCACTGCTAGAAAAAGCTCTCATGTATGCAACACGTTAATAAACTGAACAAAAAGATTTTGTCTGCTCTTTGTACATTTTCATTCTGCTCTTTATACCTGTGTTATTGTTAAAATTTTCAAGTATTCAGAGAAAATGTTGATCAGGTAAACAATAAGGAAGGCAATGGCTGTTTAAAGCACGCTTGCAGTTAGTATCACCGAAACCTGGTGCTTTTCCCCTTGTTTCACCAACTTGTCTCTAATATTAAACTTGTTTACTGGGGAAAAGAAAAAAAAACAACAAACTAAAAAGCAATTTGTGACAGTGCAAGAAAAACTTTAACAAATATTGCTTTAAAATATTATTCAGAAAGACAAATATTAGGAACTATAAAATGTAAAGTGATCATATTTGCATTAGATTTACATGTGCAGAGGTCTACTAGATGTCTCTTATTGTGCCAGGCAAAGCTGAGCTGACAGACTAGGCATACAGCCCATTTGGAAGGATACATTATCCCTTTTCAAAGGCATAGAGAAGCTATTTGTAAACAAGCAAGTTTAGAAACTCAGTAGAAGGAAAAGTGTGCTGCAGTTTTTCAATGCTACAATTGTCATTTTTGATTAAGAAACCCAAGATTGCCAGAAACATCAGCTGGAGACTTTGCATCCTGTTCCAAGTAATCCCTGCTGTCAAATCGGACCAGTTACAAACACATTGTCACAGCTGCATCTGCCAAGAAAAGGGATACTACATCCATACAACAGAGGTGCCTTCAGTATCTTTTCATGACACTGTCACACGTAAACAAAAAGTCTCAAAGAATGACCAACTGCATCGTAGGAGAAAACCTTGGAAATAGAAATAAGCACTGATGCGAGGTAATATACAGAAGTAACCATTTGTTTAAGGCTCAATTTATTCTCCATTAAAACTCTCTTCTTTTAAAAGGCATTGAGTAGGTAATACTGAGTTTAAGTATTTAATAAATACAAGTTCAGAAATTGATTAAAGAAATCAATTAAAATATTAAAAATGAACTCTTGCATATTAGCCATTATATGAACTTAGAAAGCTATAAAAGGACTGATAGATAAAGAACAGATTTTAAAACTTATGGTAAACATGCTAAGCATTCCGTTTAAGGTGTGTGGATCCTGGAGGCCACCAACCTTATGCACTTAGATGTATGGCAATGTGCTGTAATAGAGACAGGTTTACCAAGGCTCAGCTCTGCAACCTGGGCTGAAAGTTCTCCAAAGCAGCATCTGTGCAAGTTTCCTCTGAGTTTTATCTGCAATTTAAACAAAATAACTAATGAAAGCCATATTCAATACACACCCAAAGTGAACTCAGCTCTTTCAACCATGTGGAACAGTTTTCCATACTGGGCTCCAAAGCACTGCTTTACACGCTGGCATTCCCTAAGTTCTCCTCCTCCAACTCTGATAATACAAGAGGGAAGCAGGTAACGACTTATTGCTAGGAACTTCATAACAGCTGCCTCTGTGGGATATTAAATTGCATCTAAAGATCTGAAATAGCCAGGAAATTTAAGTTCTCCTGTACAGATTCACATGGGCTGGGCTTTGCTCTGGTGTAACACCCAGTAACATGAAGCAGTGGCATTTTGCACACGTTCTGGGAAAAGGTAGATGTGCCAACTAACTCAGTTCTGACATCTGAGTTCTTGGCAATGAGATCCTTTAAATTACTCCTACAAAAAGCCCCTTAAAATTCATGAGACAGCCTCAGCAGGGACAGAACTCCAACACCACAGTTCTCAATCAAGCACATAAATATGTTATCAGTGTGACCAAAACATCTTAGTATTTCTGATAACTTGCTTGCAGGTCACAGGATTTATCTGCACTCGGGCGAAGCTCAAAGTCTGTAGAAACCTTTCATGTGCACACGCATGTACTTCACTCTAGCTTGACTCCTGGCTTTTTGGGGATTTTGAGGAATCTTCCCTATTCCTGAAGTAATTTCTCCAAAGGAGTCAGGACCTCATGTTTCCTACTGTATTGTTTCTTTTCAGCTGTTGATTTGCCCTCAGTTAACAGTTTGTCCCATGAAAGAGGGTTGGTTTGTCATGACAAGAGTGCTCTGACATAGCCAGGGTTCCCCTTCTTGCCTAACAACTGGTGACCCCCAACATCAAGAAGGAGCACTCCTGCCCTGATGGGAGCAAAGAGCCAGGATTTTCTTTCTTGTTTGTATCTTTTCCAGCTAACAGTAATCCCCTCCCAGTCTGGTGAGATCCCTCCTACCCCACACTGTTGCTACTCGAGTTTTAGATGGGGAGGGTCCCTGTACTGTCAAAACAGCAAACCAATATTTAGCTTCTAATGGGCATGGATTGGACCTACTTTAAGAGGTGTTTTTTCTTTGCTTGGAGCACAGAAGAGACAAACCATTTATAGTGCAGCTCCTCATCCTACCAGTCAGATCCACATCAAAACTTCACCTAAATCCAGCATCCAATACTGTGGCCAGAAAAGAATTGCTGAGGACAGTGAGAACAGAGAAAGGAAGTGATGGTATTTTCCTCCATGTGCTCTTTCAACATCCTTGTATTTGAAGGTTAGGGGTCTCCCAACTCAGAGTTGTCATCTTTCCGTTTAACTTGTGCTTATTTACTACAATTAACATCATATGGTACTTTATCTGGCTTCACTCGCCTAAAAAATTTCTCTCTGGTCTCTTCTATGAGCAGGCAGGAGAGAAGGGGAAGTTGGACAATCTAGTGGGACAAATTTGTCTGTGTTGCACAGCCACAGATGAGAAGAGAGTATACTTTCAATTTTTATGCTTAGAGAGAAATACTCTTCCTTAAGCTTTGCTAATATCAGTTACTCATGAATGGAGGGGACATAAATCAGTAATCAGCATCAGTCTTTCACCCCAATATTAAGGTGTTCCCAATCCAACTAGTATCCCTACAGAAAGCCTTTAATCCACAAGGACTGTAACAGATGCCATATTTTAAAGAAGATTTAAAATACAAAACACTCATACTGAAAATTCAAGAGAAATACTAGAGCAAGGAACAGAGAGCAGCTCCTGGAAATCTCACATCTCAATGCAAGAACAAAACAACAAAAGTCTACTGCAGAAGCAGGAAAGGAGAGGGGGGAAACAGGATGCAAGAACAACACACACTTTTAAAAGAAACTATGGGTTATGCTGACTATTCTGTTCTGTTCCATCCTTAATTTCACTCAAGGCATCTGACTGGAACCACAGTTTAAGAAAATGCTACTTAAAAACATGACAGAACCTACATGAATTGAGAGAGGCCAAGGTATCAGTACCAAAAAGAGTTAAGTGGTACCTGCAAGTTAAAACTGACACTGGAACAGCCTTGGGTAAAGCCAGGCCTAGCACAAAATCCACCCCCACCCCTCCCGTGGGTTTCTGCAGCAGAACTGCAGGGACTGCACAAACTGCTGCTCCATACTGCTCTGTGAACAACTGACACACCTCAGACTCCTCCCGGACTCAGATAGGCTACAGAACTCAGAGATGATGGTGATGATTATCCCAGGACACAGCTAATAGTTCAAGCCCACTTCCTACCAGACACAGGTTTGCAGACAGCTGGTTCCACTTCTCAGTTTCAGTTTACCTAGGAGGGGTCACAGCTAAAGCAGAGGTTTGACAAGCAGCAATTGTTTCCTGGATCACAGATAAGCAGAAAGGATTACAAGGCTGATTAGAGATATCACAAGACATCATCAGCACCTCTCCTACACCAGAGCACATCAGAAGAAATTATCAGGCAGCAAAGGCTTATGATAAAGTTAATGAGATCCTACATCTACTCAAAGAACCAGGATAGAGTGGGAGCCAGGAAAAGGAAAATACCCCAAAAGTGTGAGGTTGAAATGAAAGAAACAGAGCATGAAGCCTGTGAAGAGCCAAGATGAGTTAAAAATGTTCCAGATATGGCAAGATCTGAACTAAATACGAGGCAGCTCAGGAAGGAAAGACTTGCTTGGCAGAGGTAATGAGACTACACGGGGCATTCCCTAGAAGTAAGGAAGCAGTTTGATGCTAGAGGCTTGGTGTGACTCGAAGCTAGGCAGAAGGAAGGAAAGGAAATCTACATTACAAAAGCTTAGGATCCTGTCTCAAGGGGTCACAAAGGCATAATACAGATGTTTCTTCTGAAGCACCACATGCTTAGGAATCAAAACTAGGCACAAGGGATAACATGTGGCCCTGCCCCTTCAATTTCACCCGTAAGATTAAACTTGCTATTTAATGCTAAATCCAGAAGCAGACAGGTTACAAAGAAACCTCCCTTAGAAGTAACCAATTCTGGAACTATTTCAAGGATGAAAGGCCTGATTTTGTCCGAGTTGAAGACAGTAATTTGCATGAGATGAACCACTAGTAACCCAGGGGTTTGCCACAACTTGGGCACGATACTTCAAGTCTGAACAACCTTGTTCGAGAAGCTGCCTTAGAAATAGCTGTAACATTGCAATTATTATGTGCAACGCAGGGTATTACAACCCTGCAGCACTCCACTAAAAAAAGCAGTAATTCCTTTGATTCATTTCTTCCTATAACCCTAGGGGCTCTGCTGGTGTGATTACTGTACAAGGAAAGACTTTATTTGTATTTTTCTCTGCTCCAATAGAGACAGGTTGCTCACCTTTCAGCAAGCAAATCTTGAACTTACATACACCTCTCACACAGTGACAGCAGCCCTTCCTAATTTCACAGAACTCGAGATAAAAACATCATGTATTATCTGTACCATGACAGCACTAGGGCCATGAGCATCTAGAATTTTACATTCACAAAGCAGTTGATAACAATCTCAAAGACAAGCTTTGAGACTTCACCCTCTGACCTCACACTCAAGATTAAAGAGGATACATGGTCCAAAGCTTCCAGTAATAACCTATTTTCCCTCTTGTCACTCAGACACAAAAAGCTCCTTGAGTTTAGCAGGAGTTGCTAACATGGCAGTGGCCGTCTGAGCCCCAAGCAGCGCAGCTGTCAAGAGGGGCAGTTCCTTCCCCTGGATTTTCACATCCTCCCTCATTCCTGCACTTGCCCACAGAGATCATGATGAGTTGTTTGCCAAGACAGGTCCAAGGGACAACTGAACGACCAGCTGGCTGCACAGAGAGCACACCAATGGTGTGGGAGAGCCCTTTGCAGCCACATGGATTCGAGCCAATGGTGAAACCAGACCTGGAACAGCTACAGGGGAAACAACAGCTGGGAGGGGTCCAGAACCACCTCACAGGAATGACAGCCCTGCTGGGCACAGGGAAGGAACAGACCCATTTACACCATCAGGTGAAAAAGACCACCACACATGTGAAGGTCAAAGGCAGCTGTTCTTGAGGAAAAAAGTACAAATCAAAGCAACACCTGACACAGGGGAAGCTTCGTAGAGGCGATTCTGCTTCTGTCATCACACCTCTTATGAGTCACTGGGAAAGAAGAGCTGTGCATTGGGAAGCCATTTCACAGTGTGTTCTCTGCTCTAGAGATTTCAGATGAAGAGCACTTTGTGCATGCCCTTGACCAGTCCATGTGGGCTTCAAGCCACTTCTCACTGCTCAGGCTGGTTCTCTTTCAAGAGAAACTTATTCCACTAATAAGGCAGAAGGGTACTCTGAGTACGTTCAGTTTCTGTACCACAGAATTCTGTTTCTTTTAAACAAGCTCAAAGTATTCTCAGCAAAACTATCGGGAAACTCAGTCACAGTAATCCCATCGAACTCCAAGGAAATTCCCACTACTTGAAAATAATTCAGATGCCAACTTACAAGAATAAACTCACTGCAACAGCACAAAACCTTAAGGATAACATAACGTCACATACAGCACTGACAGTCAAAAGAGGTGCAGATGAGATCATACACTTTGTAAAATTACTGCAGGCAAACGCAGCATTCCCTGCCTAACCCTACTGAGGTAACACAAGTCCATTTGACTCGAACAGTCATGTGCACAAGCTCTTCCTCTTTTGGAGGAAGGCTACCTCCAGGTTAGTCTGCTTCACTTCAGGCTCCCTGTCACTTTATCTGCTTACTTAAACAGTGTGCTTGTGCACCTCAGTTAGTGACAACTGTTCCACCAACCTGCTCTGTATGGCCATGGTTGAGGTTTTTCTTAATTTCTCTCACTGGACGATGCAAGTTGTACAACACTGGTCTTGTTTCTCAGGCAGGGAGGCATAGTTCATTTGCCTGACGATCTCAGCAAACAGTTCATCCACCATTGTTTTGCTCTTGGCTGACGTCTCCATGAAGGGACAGCCCCACTCCTGAGCCAGGGCTCTGCCTTCTGCAGATAACACCTCCCTCTCCGACTCCAGATCCACTTTATTCCCCACCAGGATCAGAGGAACTTTCTCGTATCTCTTCACCCGGACAATCTGGTCCCTCATCGGCTTGATGTCCTGATCAAACGATCCAAGTGGTTAGTACATGCAAGGAATCACAGGGAATTGCTACAGACCAGTACAGAAACACATCTGAATGACTCTCACATGCAACTGGATATTAAAAATACATCAGAAGATTTTTTTAAATTCATGGTCATTGTAGAACTCAGAGAGCGCTTACTGCTAATCATTAATAAAAGTTACTTTTTCTTTTCTGTAAAGGCACGCCCATTTTATAGAATTTACTTGCACAAACAGAAAGTGACTGCTGTGCACTCAGTTCAGCTGGAGAAGGAATACAGCATCACTGCTCTGAAAGCTGGTTTCAGCTTTCTGAAGTTGTCTCAGGTATAAAGACCTGTAACCTTAGCACGATCACACCATTACACAGCCATTTAGGAAGTCTGTGCTTAGTTTACAGCCAGCAATTTAAATAAAGCCTTCTCACTTCTGGAATGTTTAGAATAATTCATTGTGAACACATTTAATCACATGTAAGTAACCAAATTAGACGCTGTAAAGAGATTTCATTACCTAGAGATGCATTTATTCCAGTCTGAGCCGACAAGGGGCGTTTACACTTGAAAGTCTGAGTCAGCCTGTTCTGCCCCCTGAGTGTTTTAGGTTACTATCAGTACTAAGTTCTACAAATTCTTGCATAGTTCTCAGACAAAGCAATTCCAGCGTTTGAAGTTACCTCTGTGTAAAGAGCTGCAGAGTGGTTTACACCTACAGCCTCCAGAGCAAACACACTGCAGACAGACGGGCATAATTAAATATTAACAGGTTGGATTACTAACTGTGCATCCATTCCCTGGTTAATGGGGGCTCACTGCTCCCCCCAAAATCAGTGAAACTGAGAGCAGAGGCATCCCAATGTCACTGCTGTTGTTTCCCAAAGATAAGAACGTCTCCAGCTTGCACGGGGCTGTTCCGAGGCCTCTGCTAAGATAAGGTTTAGCCTTCAGCAGAGGCAAACACGCTGCTCCAGTGGGGGTGTGCAAGCCTTGCCAACCAGCTGGAACACACCCAGCTCGGCGGCCCAAGCCAAGGCAGGGGCTGCAAATCCCTGTGCTGCTAAATTCACTTACTGCCCAAAAACAAAGCCTCGCTTCTGGAGGCAGCTTAGACCAGTTACTGGCACAGATATTGCCTTTTTTTTTTTTTCTTGAGTGAGTTTTAATAGTGGAAATCAAATCTAGAGCCACAAATCATCGCCTATGGCTGGTTCTCCTCACCTGTGCTGTGAGAGCCCCGAGCTCAGGCTGGACAGGAATATATTTTGGAAGGAGGGGGAGGAAAACAGCAGCTCCCTTAAGAAGTCACAAGTGCAGAACAATGAGGCTCTCTTCAGGAGCAACTGCAGGAACGTGCCTTTTAGGAAGGGGGGGGCGCTGGAAGGGGAAGTCTCGACTTTAATATCGGGTGATTTCTTCACGAAAGGGGATTGCCAAGGGATTTGTGGCGGAGAAGTGGGAGCTGGTCATTGTTCTCCAGCAGTGCGTGGGATTTAACAATGGTGGCACCCTGATAAGTACCTGCAAAGCCAGCAGTTTCCCAGGGAAGCGGGGCTGCCAGACGCGCTCCCCAGCCGGGCACTCACACCTTTGGGGTGATAAGGCGCTCACACCAACCAAACACGTGGCTGCCCCCGAAAAACCTCCCGGGGCAGGCTCGGCTGGGCCCGGGCGAGGTTTACCTGGAAGGACTGCTGGTTGACCAGGCTGTAGACGAGGATGAAGCCCTGCCCGTTCTTGATGTAGAGGTCGCGCATGGAGGCGAACTGCTCGGTGCCCGCCGTGTCCAGGATCTCCAGCACCGACGGCGACGAGTCCACCTCGATCTCCTTACGGTAGAAGTCCTCGATGGTGGGGTCGTACTTCTCGATGAAGGTGCCAGTGACGAACTGCACGGTCAGGGCGGACTTCCCCACCCCCCCGCTGCCCAGCACCACCACCTTGTACTCCCGCATCGGGCCCGGGCCTAGCGCAGCCGGCACCGCGGCCCTCGCATAGCCCCGCCGCGCCTCACGACAAGGGCGAGGCCCCGCTGCTCCCGCGCCGTCCCGAGGGCTCCGACAGCGCCCGGCCCGGCCCCGCCCGGCCCCTTCCCCGGCCCCAGCCTCTTCCCCTTCACCGCGGCGCTCCCGCCATCGCCGGCCCCGCCGCGGGACCCGCCCGGCAGCGGCCGCTCCGCCCGGAAGGGTTTTGGTGCGGCACCACAGGCGGCCCCGCCCCGGCCCCGCCCGCCCACTTCCGGCGTGCTGCGTCACGGCCCGCGCCGCACCCCGGGGGGCGGGTTTGGGTGTGACACCGGGAACTGTGGAGGGGATAGGTTTGGGTGTGACACCGGGAACTGTGGAGGGGATAGGTTTGGGTGTGACACCGGGAACTGTGGAGGGGATAGGTTTGGGTGTGACACCGGGAACTGTGGAGGGGATAGGTTT